>JAUYWH010000025.1:11803536-11826879 GCA_034779795.1 Ctenopoma multispine | reverse complement strand
AGATAGATAGATAGATAGATAGATAGATAGATAGATAGATAGATAGATAGATAGATAGATAGATAGATAGATAATGGTTCACTGATAATTGGGCAGCAATTATGCTACTTGAACAATAGAGCAGTGTAATGTCTCCAATAATGGAGCTTAGCTTATAACATTGGCCTCCTTGACACATGCATCTCCTTTATTGATTCCAATCACTGCCTCAGTCACTGACATGACAGAAGCTCACTAATTGAAAGGAAGGGTACACTTTGACCTTTTCCATCTTTGACCTTTTCCACCTCAACCTCCCTTCATCCTCATTGGCCAACTCACCTCTTTTTCTCACCTTGTCCCTTTGGGGACTGACTGGGAGCTTTATTGCACTTCATCAGTATTTGGGGATATGTTTGTGAGTATGTGTCAGTCCATGTGCGATTGCTTATTTGTTTATACACACTTTTTAAATCTGTGTGGGTGATGAAGGACTGTGACTCATTGCATGTAGTGTTAGATAAAAAGTGAGCAACAAAAGCAGTGGTAGAAACAATATTCTCTCTCTCTCCATTGGAGCTCTGTGGGCAGGCTGGCAGAAGCAGATGAGATAAAGATCAATTTTCCTGCAGGGCCACAAGCTCAGCTGTATTTATAATGTCCACATATTACATTGAGGGGGAGAAGGGAGAAATGAGAGTGGGTGAGGAAAATCTGCTGGATTTTTGTAACTCAATTGTTGATTAAATTACTCCTCAATCAGATTCTGGTTTGCACCAAGAAAACCAGATCAATAGTGGGACTAATCAATGCAGTACGAGAGGATCAATTACAAAGTAATTATACACACCACAGGCATAGATGAGTGTAAAGCAAAGAAACCTCAAATAGTGTAGTATTTTGAGCATAATAGCACAATCTAACCCTGATTATTGAGGTTACTGGAAGAGAAACATGTTCATTGTGCTCATTTGCACTAATTAGTCATGATGAAAGATGATTTAGTGGTGATATTAGTGTGCTTTGATGGATCAACAATGTAATTAACACAACAAATAAATCTTTGAACCTCATGGAAGCATTCAGCTACCATTGTTATGAATGGTACAGTATGAATTGGTACTCACAGTTGGAGGGTATGTGTATGGCTGCTTGACTGGGCAGGGCAGCAAAGGAGAGGAGGAGAAGGGGAAGGGGGAGGAGGTGGGAGGACCACTGCCCCCTACTGCCATCCTGCTGTCGCTGCGTGTGAGGCATTGCTCAGTGTCCCATCAAAATCGCACCTGTTCACATACACGCACAATAAAACGCACACAAAGAGCACACACACTTGTGCAAAGCGAGTGTGAGGCTATGTTTCTCTTCAAGGAGTTCTTGGTTTTGCCTCCTAGATCTTTGGTCACTCTTGTCTCCTCTTGTTTTTTCCTGTCTCCTTCTGTATGTCAGGTCTCCACCCACCTGCTGGTCTCCTCTCTGAAAGATAAAAGAGAAGGGGGGAGGTGAGAGGAGGACAACGAGAGCAGAGAGTGGGAGGGGCAGAGAGGGGCCATGTGTCAGGATGGGAGAAAAATTACCCTATGCCATGTGTTCAGACCTTTAGACAGGCCGAGACATGGAGTAAAAACACCAATCAAGAGTTAACAACACTTTTTTCAACAAAAAACACCAACATTGTCTATCATTGGACCTGTTCCTCCAGAAGAAATCTCCATTTGGTTAATTACGTGAGCAGTGGCCCATATGGAAGGGCCAGTCAGCGGGACAGATGGACAGAATACCACAACAAGAAGCTGAACACAGCCTAGCCTCCTAGCACCCAGATGGGCTGTGGACACACAAGTGCAGATTGATGAAATGTCAAATCAGATAATACACAAGAAGGACAAACAAATAGAGGATAATTAGACTGACTGGTCAGGGCTACATTTCACAAACTGAACAGCTAGTAGTGTACATGGGTGATAGTTTATATTAAGTATGCGATAAAGGTACCAACAGCCATGGAGAGTGAGGCAAGCCACCCCTGCTAGGAGTCTATCCATTCTCCATCTGTACTCTTGGAGCTGGTCCTCCCCCATGGCACCATGCAGCGCAGCACGCTGACTGTTTACACTACTCAGCATCACACACAAAGAACTGTTATAGCCTACCGTGATTAAGACGTACATGTGAGACAAAAGAAAATGGCAATAATATAGACAGGATGGTTATTTGGCAGCTTTGCAATAATAGCAGCCTGACTGAAAGACTATTGGCACTGCACACTGCTGTTTGTTGGCAATTCCAATACAGAGTGATGGGTGACCTTGGAGAGTGAGATAAGGTCACAAAAGAGAAGAGATGCAAATGATGGAGAGGAGTGGTGGTGATCATCATTCATTTTCTTTTGTCTAGTCGGTAACGACTGGCCAGTTTATTACTGCGGACATTTCACAGTAAGGGGAGAATGAATTGAACAATATCTTAGAAAAAGACAGAGGAACGTGGGTTTAGCCTACATCACAACAGCCAAATTAGATTAAATTAAAGACCAAACAAGAGCTTTACGCCTAATAAGTCTGTTTAAACTAACAGCATTAGGATTAAATGAGCCGTTACACGTACTTGCTTGCTTTGTCAGAAGAATGGCACAACAAGCAGGGTGAGGGGGAAGAGGGAGGGGTCAGGTGGGTGGAGGACTTCAGGGGAAGATAAAATGTAACTGTAATGAGTTCAAGTAGGACAGCACAGCAAAAGGGAGAGGTGGAGGTGGAAGTGAGCAAGGAAAGAGGCAGAGTGAAAGCAAAGGTGGGAGGTGATGGGAGGAGTGGGGAGATGTGGAAGGTGGAGAAGAGAAGGAGACATGACAGCTGTGACACTAATCCTATACATCCACTTGTACACATACACACACATGCAAGCTCTTCCAATCAGTGTGCATCATTTGTTCACTTTCTTCTCTTTCCTTCCATTCCAGTATTGTAGACTGAGGCTGTTTAGCCTCCGTTGTCCTCAGCAGAGAGTGATTCAGTCTTAAACCAGCCTCTCCAAAATACCATTAGAGACAAATAAATGAAGCAGGGCTAGTGAGGAAATTAGTACTGGTGTTAATGTGTTCAAAGGTGGGAGCTTGCCAGTCAGTGTCCCCTCCAAAAAGACAGCGAACAAGAGCTGAGTGGAGCAAAGCAGGAGTGTGATTAACAATGTGGCACGCCGTAGCTTGTCATGCAGCCAATCACTATTCACCAAGGGACTGTGCTGCACGTGCACAAGCCAGCACACACACTCAGACAGACACTCATGGGTAGACATACAGAATAGTTTGTAATGCATGAATAGACAAACAAAAAGGAAGGAAGGCAGCGAGACACACACCTCGAGTGGTCTGACTGAAGAGATCAGACAGATAAAAGGGCATGGTCCAGTGGGCTCCAGTTAGGACGTAGACCTTGCCACAGAATATCGCAGTCATGTTGAGTAGGAGCAATAAAGAGGAACACTATAATGGGTTGGGAGGGGTGTGTGAAGGAGAGACTGAGCAAGAGAGAGACTGAGACAGAAAGAGGGAGCAGTATGGAAGGTTGCCATGTAATGGGGCCAACCCAGCCACCCAAACATGCTGATAGCACAGACTGATGTGGCCGAGACACAGAACCACACAAAAGGATACACACAGAAACACTATGTGTAAGTGCTGAGCTGTGTGCACGGCATGAGGCCTTGTGGTCCCACCATTATCACAGGAATGAGACATATTGACATGAGAGCAGATGCCTGATTTCACTTCTTCAGGGTGTCCACTGTGCAGCTGTCAGCGATCTAATCCCAGCCCTGTTACCTGCTCCATTTGACAGGGTCAGGGGTCACGGCTGGAACGGTTACTTGCAGTTGACATGACCCGTCACAGTGTTTTTAAGTGCTTTTAAAAAACTATTATCACTGCTGAGATGTCAACGGGCATCATCAGAAGTCATTCAATTACAGGAAGATGTAACTACAACACAGAACTGTGTTGAGATTTGAGGGTGTGGTCGTTTCTTTTTTTCCACCAGAAAGCCTGACTGCAGTAATTTAGCTGCCAACAGGCCATGTATCAAACAGAACAAATCGACCAAGTCAATTTTGCAACGCCTTCAATTATTCATGAATTCCCGCTTTGAGGCGTTTTGCTTACAAAAACACAAAAAAACCAACCATTTAGTATTATGCCATTAGCATTGCTATCATTAGGGAAGTTTCATTGTTGTACTATCATTGTGATGTGTTCCCCTTGTTATCCATTAGCTAGAAAATTGCACCCTTCATTCCTCTGCAAAATGTAGTAATTAGCATTAACTACACATGTTGGGCGTTGCCAAGGACTAGAAGGCTTGCTTGTGTGTGGAGAGAGGGTAAAGGCACACAAGATCACATCATGTTCTGAGTTTCATTCATATGGCCCATCTTGCCAACCGCCCACACATACTGTAAATGAGACACTTTACTTGCTTTATAGTCCCGCATACCCATGTGAGGAGCTGTTATTTTGATAAATGGTATGTTTTCTCTAAATACATGGAGTCAAGCAAATATGAATTCTGAAAGCTGTTTGAGAGCGCTTGTCTGTGAACATGTTCAAACATGTGTGTATGTCTCGTGTCCTGTCATGCCTTGCTTTTAAATATTAACTACCTCCAGCCGTGAAGATGTGTAGGGGGAGAGGATGGAAGGAGGGGGGGTGGAAAATAAATGAATACATGCCCCACCTTACCCTCTCATCTCCCCTCTGGGTGTGTTTGTCTGGAGGAACATTGGAGTGAAAAGAGATGGATGGAAAGACGGAAGAAAGATAGAAAATGAAATTATGAGAGAACTCATTAAGAATAACGGACTGATAGAAATACAGGAGAAAGTTGATGAACGCTTATAAGGGTCAACAGTGAAGATGAGCAGGGTCGGCCTGAGGAACAAAGTAATGCTGGTGGGGGGTAGATGATCAGGCCCCCTGCAGAGTGAATTATTCATAGAAATCTCCTTCCTGTCAGCACAATTTGCCCTGAATTCACCCAAATTCATAATTCATTTGCCCCCCTCACCATACATTTGGTTTAGTCCCAGACTGATACTGTCCATCTATACCTGCCGTCTTTGGTGTGTCTGTCTGATTCTGTCCCTCTCGCACCCCCCCCCCCCCCCCTTCCTCTCTCTGGCAGGGTCATACTTAATGTATGAGCCAGTTGCAGTGAGACAAGTCTCAGACCCACTTTGTCGCTACAGGAGAAAAATACCACAAATCATGTGAAATAATACTGGCTACCTGTTTGTGCTCTGCTTCACGATTCACTTTGTAACACAGACATATCTTTCATTACTCACCACAGTGAAGACTGCACTTCTTACAAGCTTTCTCACATTTTCTTAAAGTGTCTCTACTTAGGAGTTGGGCCTTATAATGGAAACTGTTCAAGAACCAAGAGTGCCCATTTTCTTGTCACCTTTTTATCAGTCCTCTCCTTCTCTCGTTCAGCCCCCCCGGTAGCTGACACTAAAAGCTTTCTTTAATTCCCCTCTGATTGTTTTCTTGCAACACATTTCACAGTCCCTCCTCCTCTCCTCTCCATCTCTTCTTTCTATATTCAAAGCTTTTTTCCCTTCTTCAATTTAATAAACTGCTGCTGTAGGACTTTGACTTGAAGAATAAGCAATGCAGCTGATTAAGTCTAAATTTGCAGCTTTAATGGAATATAGGCTTTATGGCACACAGGAAAACAATATTTCCACCATCCTGGTACTCTTTGTTTAAAAGGCCAACGTGTTCAAGATCAATGATCCATGATCAACTCTAAATGGAAATTTACTATCTGAAAAAATCTGCAGAGCTACAGCTTATCTGGAATCAGCATACAAAGGCAGCACATTCATCAATACCACTATTAGCATAAGCTTGGCAATTTTGGATAGTTTGCTACTCCCACTGTTGTCAAGTGTGTAAATAGAATGCACTCCATGTTTCCCTCATTTTCCAAAGAATACACATGCAACACAACCCACCACCCCCTCGTTCTGTCAAGGGTTAGGGGTTAATATTGGAGTGACACAAAGCCGGAGTAAATAAAGGTTGTCAGAGGAGCCATGAGGGCAACCGCCCACACTCTCTCTCTCTCTCTCTCTCTCTCTATCCTGGTCGCCATGACAACAGGGCCTCCACACAGTGTAGCCCCTCGTACATACAAATTCAGTTATTCGCACACATGGACGGACGAGTTTGCAGTATCACTTACATATGCACACGCACGTACGCGCGATCACTCATATGCTGGTGCACACTGACATTCCATCCCTCAAACACACACACACTCACACACACTCATGTAAAAGTACAAACACTGGATGTCTTCACATCTATACTATATATACATACATGTAGTTAAGATTCAAGATTCAAAAAACTTCATTAATCCCAGAGGGAAAACAGTTTAACTGACACATGACAACACATAATACCATACCATAGCATTTTTAATATATGAAAAACATGTGGCAGAGAGCGCTTAAATTACCTAAAGATTCATAAGGTTAAATCATGTACAAATTAATCCAAATGAAAGTTAAAATACAAAAAACAAAATTTCCAACTTTCTCTCCAGTTCTCTACTCTCACTCTCTCTCTCTCTCTGCTTTGTACACCAAAAAACATCCCAAGACTGTAAAAGAAGCTACCTCTGGCCCAATTTATTTATTGATGTTTTTCCCCTTAAGTTACAATGGAAATAGTAGAATAAAAGAAGTTGTAAATAATTCAAGGAGCAGGGAGTGGACTCATTAAGACATCCGTGAGGACTGGAGAAACGCAGTAGAGGTAGATAGAGGGATAGCGGTAGGAAAACCAACAAAGAGAAAGAAGGGCAACACCGGCGGGAGATAAAAGACGGGGGTTGACAACAAAGTCGACCAAAAAAAGTCTGAAAAATTAATAGAAAGTGAAACCAAAAAGAGAAAGAAGCGGGATAGAAAGTACAAAAAAAAGGAGGAAAGATGGGTATAACATGAAGTGTTAATGACACAGAAGAGTGAGATCTGGTCATGGGATCACTGACCAGTAAAAGCTCTTTAACGATCAAAAGCAGGGGTGTTACCATAATGTAATAGCGTATCAGATTCCCTGTATGTGTGTCTGTGTGCACAAGTCGATGTGTGCTGCTGTGTGTATCAGTAAAGATCAGCCTGTGCGTCAGCAGGTCAGCTAATCTCTCTTGTCAGCTAATGGAGCCAGTCTTGCCGAAGTGGAGTGCTGCCTGTAGCTCTCTCTGCTTCCTACATGTTAGTTGCTGCTCACTTAAGTCAACAACTGATAAGGTAATTTGCTTATGGCTTGCCTGTCAGTCAGCTGGTTACAGGAAATAGAGATGTATGGTATGAATAAACAAAAAGATAAGAAACAGAATGCAGCAGAATGGTAAGACTGTGAGTTCACATGTAAATGGAAAGAAAACAGACTGTTCACATAGGAAAAATAAACCCAGACAGCAAAGATATAAATAAAATCTTTTTATATGCTAAATGGTAAACATGTGTACTTTGTATGCACACACCAAATGTACCAAAACATACAGACATAAACTCTGGATACACTGCTGCATACTTGCCTATGGGCATCATTTGCCTCATTAGCAGCAGCATCAGTCAGATTCTCCGCCTGCAGCACAAAGTGCACTAATTACAGAAACACCCTCAGTGTCATGCAGAAAATATAATGTGTGATGCATGTAAATACCCACATGCACTACCCCCCCCCCCTCCCCCCACAACACATAAAGCTTACGAAGATACCTTTATGTTGCAGAATGGTTTAGTGTGTATACAATAGAGTTAATGGTGGTGTGCTTGAATAAAGAGGGGCAATCATGACATTATGAAATTACGTGAAAGAGTTATTAGGAGTGACCTTCTCCCTTCCCCTTCGCTTCCTTTTATGTCTTCCGCTCCGTCCTACAGTGTGTGCTTTCTCCTTCTCTTTATCTCTCACAGTCAGCCTCTCCCCTTTTCTCCTGTTGCTCTGGAGCAAAAAGCCTTGTTTGTGTTCCTTCTTACTTTGACGTGCATTTTGACCTTCACTGCCACTTTTTTCTACACTGTGCTCTTTAGGACATGAAGCTTGCTGGAGATGATTTAGTAAATGTGTTTGTATACAGCCATTCATCCCTTAGAGAGAAAATCGCGAGGGAGATCAGACCAGGGAAGAGAAGATTGTATGTGTGTGCAGTAGTAAAGTCTCAAACCGGGGCCAGTATATTTATATATGTAAAGGCACAGAACAGAAGCATATTTCCTATTTAGGTTACACTGCTGTTCAAGTCAGCCATGCATGAATACAATATAAAGCATCTGAAAAGAATGCTACTATATAAGAGTCTTAGCACTAAGGTTATTTGATCAGCCCCAGGTGTGAATGGGAGCATATGTGTTGATTTGTGTGTGTCTGTGTCTCTGAGCTGCATCACGTGAGAAGGTGGGGGGATGCTTGTGTTGGCTGCTGCAGGTAGTGAAGTCTGAGGAGGGGTTACGCCGTCCGTCATTCAGTAGACAGAGAGGAGGAGGAGGGAGCGGTCCCCTGGGTTAGGTGGTAAGTGGCCGTAAGAGCAATGGAGGACACAGCTGCCAGCAGTTCATGTAACACACAAGGTCACGTGGCCACCTCCACAAAAAAAGAAATCAGCATGCCACACCCTGAGGAGAGGATGTGTATGTAACCTACAACCTTTGTCACAACAGGTTAGAAACTTGAGAAATGTGTCTTTCAAAAAAACACCCATTCTGAAAAACTAATATACAAAATAAAAAGATACGATTTGTGAAACTGTGATGCCTTTGTTTTGCCGAGGAATTCCTGTGTCTCCGTTTTCCAGGTTTTTAACAGGTACAGGTACATTATTTAAAAATATATATTTTTGCCTCTAAGCTTCCCTGTAGACAGACACTGACATTACTAAAATTTAGACTTTGCCAGAAACATTTGTCAAGGTCTCCTTAGATCGGATGTAATCCTGTCTTTTATTCCACTTCAGGGAAATGAGCTGCTGGCAGGGCAAGGTCACACGTAGTGCTTTGCTAACACATTTGCATGGAAGGGCCCCAGTGGCTCAACAACTGCGGGAAAGTGTCTGGATTTTTTTTTTCGCTACGCAGAGACTGGGCGTGTGGAGACAAAGACGAGTTACACATGACATTATGGAAAGCATATGGATGAAAGTACCAGGAATGCAACCATGCACACACAGTACAAACAGTTTCATTTATCAAAACAATGCAAAAGAGAGGAATATGAACAACCCGCGAAAAGTATCAGCAAAACTAATCAGATGTCACAAGTTATATGACTACAGTAGGAGTTGTAGGAGATCTAATCTTAGGAAAACAACTCACAGGACTCACAAAATGATTAACCAGGTCAGACAACAGTTTCTTCGCAATCCCATTAAATGTTAAAAGTTGCAAAAGCAGCACTTTCCTTTAAGTGCTCCTCATCTAATCAAATACAAGGTCTTCCGGGGATGAAGCAGGAGATGTAACACTTCTAAACTGCTTGTGAATGTCTCTGAAAGGCAAACAGAGTAGAGAGATGATGGTGTGTGAATGGATGAGAAGGAACAAGAGAATGAGTGAGGAAAAAGTTGGATATTGTTATAATATTATTGCTTATTTGATATTGCTTTTGAAGCATACTAGTTTCCTATGTTCAGACTAAAATTAAAAAAATGTCACAAACAGTTCATCTAACCTAACGCCATATTCCAGCACTCTACATTCAGATAAGACACAAATGAAATCACATTTTTACTTTAGCACCCACAGTCTATGGGAGCAATTCTATTGATTTGTGTTTTGTCCAGTATGGAAATCTTTTTTTCTTCCTGTTGTGTTTGGAGTTTGCTGCCTGTATTCTTGTATGCTTCACTCTCTCACCATACTGCAAATATTTAGTCTATCTTTTATCTGTGTGTATTCAACAAAGTTTCAGTGAGATTTACTGAACTTTTAATATCAACAAAGTTCACATGAGTCAAGTCAAACTAAATTGATTTTATAGGTAAGAATCTGCATAGCTGTTCTCTAGTGAATGGACCTATATTCAGTTCATATAAACCTCAACGTCTGCTGTTCTAATCCCTCTATGTATGTATGGTGTAAGATGAGAATAAGTTTGACATTTATTTCAGCAGTAACTGTTTGAGGATGTGTCTTTTCACTGCAGTTTTATTGCGTATAAGTTCTGTATTTCAAAATTTGACACACATTCAGATTATTATTATATAAGCGTGTTCACTGGCTCAGAAAACCATGCCCCACTGGAGCTTCTGTTTGTCTCTTCATCAGCTTGTTTCTGCCTCTCTTATTTCTATGTGTCATCAACATACACAGGAAAACAGCAAAGCTAAGATAGCCTCTATGAAAACCCACGCACAGACGCAAACAGCATACACCAGCAGCAGACTGAGGGCTGGTTTTGGTAATTGTCTGCAAGACGAGTCAGTTTAAGAAAATTTGCCTGCCATTCAAATAGGGTTGAGTGAGGATAAAAGACAGCAGAGAGATGTGGGAAACCGAGTTTGCATAGTGATATGGCTCTTGGACTTTATTAATGGGTGCAGCTTATTAGTACACATCACCTGTGAGTGGTGAAAGTGTGAGTGTGTTTACTTAGGATCATGTGACAGTCAGTATCATTACGCATGACTCATTTATGTATGTATGCTATGTAGTTTGTGTCTAAGTGTGTATGTGTGCGTGTGTGCGTGCGTTTGTATGTGTCTAGGGCTAGGTGTCAATACTCCTGGCTCCCTTTCCCGTTCTCATCCTGCTATCACCATGACAACCTCCTGACTCGAGCTCAGCCTCACACAGCAAATATTTCTTTCCCTTCCCCTCCTACATGTTGAGCCTCCTCACCCCATCCCCCCGTATCCTCTCTCTCACCTTCTCTCTCTCTGTTGTCTATCTGCACTTTATACTCTCTACCATCATCTGCTGTCTTCTATATCTCTATCTCTTGCTCTTTCCCCATCTCTGCCTTCCTCTAGTTCCCCTGTTGCGTCTACATACTACATACTTGAAAGAGTTCCCTCTTCCTGTCATCTTTGCAGAAAATCTATCTTTTATTTGCACCCCTCTCTTTTTTCACTCATGCTCTCTATTTTCTGTTCCCCACTGATTGCCTCTTACTCTATATATTAGTATGAAACCTCCTTTTCTCTCCCTTAACTCTTTTACCCCATTCCTCCCTCCCTGTCTTCTTTCCTCCTGAATAGGAGCTTATCAAACATTACCTTCCATCTGTCCTGCACTACATCATCATTACAACCAACCAGTTGAGATCATACACAATACAATTACAGGTAGCTTCCTATCAACCCCTACCTAAACATTTATCAAGTCTGAGGGAGACTGTCCAGTCTAAAGGGAAATTTGCAGGCTGGCACAGCACCGATACAATCCCTTGACCCTAAGTGGCTGACTAACTCCCATCGCATCTGGTATCATTATCATCAGCAAACCATTTCTGTTCTGTAACTAAATCCAATTATTACCAATGGAGTCTGCAGCAGAGATCTATTTAAGGCGGAGCAGCTTGTGCTTTCCAGCAGAGGAGGGCCAGACTCCATCAAAGGCTGCAGTGTTATCTGAAGCGTACAGCCCTGTCTCTGCTGCAGACCCCTGTCTCTTCAAATCCCCTAGCCCACATCTCTACACAGCTCCATCCCCTCCACGCACCAGTGTGTAGTGGTGCAAAGAGATCAAGGACACGACACTTTATGGAACGTGCAGCAATTTTCAGCAAGGCGCAATATGAAAGCGAGTAAACAGACAACGTGTTCCGACCTGTCTGTGTTTGCATCAGACTATGTGTGTGTGTGCATCACCTCCTGTCAGACATTTCAAGGCAGTGGCAGTATATCTGACTTTATATTATCTATTCTAAGATGCAGACAGAATGAATAAGCACAAAAGAGTCAACGCTGTTATATCTCCTTTCTATTTATATTGTTCTGCAGAACTTTGCTGCTCCTCTCCCTCCTTGGTTCTTTTCTCCTGCATCATCTCTTCTTTCCCCTTTATCTTCCTCTTTGGGTATTATTTCGTACACCGGAGCCCCAGCTGTGGCCACAGCTTCACCGCACTCTCGTCTCTCTTTCCATCCCGTTTTGCTTCAGTTATGAGAGATGACAGAAAGGGTTCGGCCCCAATTCCAGTGAGAGAGAGAGAGAGAAAAGCAGATAGAAACAGATAGAGGCAAGGCCATGGGGATGCAGAGGAAGCTGTGGTGACCTTTCCCTGCGGCTAAACAACCAGTTGATGAGCGTTTCATAGAGAGTTAGGCCAACAAGGTCTGACAATCCCCATCTACACACCACACACAATACAAAGATGTTAACGGCCAGCTGTTGATATTCTTGTGTATACTTCTACATTTAAAAAAATACATAACATGATGCACACTGACGCTGGTGAAAACAGACCAGTGGCAATTTTAGATATCTAAATCACCTCATCCCTAGATAGCTTAAATGTGCTGATCATGCTGGTTCCTACACAGGACACCCACACAGCATGTCAGCAACTCCTGCCAGCTAGTACTAGCCAAATAAAAAAAAGCTTTTGCATGACAACACCTCAAAGAGTTTTTCACTTATTCAAACTGAAAGGAGAAACCAGCTTTTCTGACAACTGTGGGGGCTGACAAGGCCCAAAGACAGAGGGAACAGTGTGTACAACAGATGCACAACTAGTAATATCCCTGTCACTAATATTTACTGCTGCTTTGTTTGTCCCTCTCTGAACCACAGGCAGGTCAAAACAGTGTTCAATAAATAGTCATAAATAAAACAACTGTCTGCACCACTGAATGGAGGAGAGACCAAAGGAGAAATTAAAGGACAGTAGGGATAGGGGAAGGGAAGGGGAGAAAAGCAAGAGTTATAAAGATGTATAAAGACAATTGATATATGGCACCCACTGAGAATGAAATCATCCTCATGCTGAGCCCATGCTGATATAATATTGTCTGTTCTGTGTGTAGGCAGTTCTACTATTTGTTTGTGGTTGTCTTCTTCCTATTGAATTAATGTCACAAATTCACTCTGTACACAGCCTGAGAAGAGAGAGTGTGTGTGTGTGTGTGTGTGTGTGTGTGTGTGTGTGTGTGTGTGTGTGTGTGTGTGTGCTTGGCAGGTGTGCATCTGCCTATGCATACACTGACATTTTAATCGCTACAGGATCTCTGTCCTTTACCCTCCCATCCCTCACTGCTCCAAGTATCTTCCTCTGTTTATCTTCCCCACATTGTTGTCCTGTCTTAACCACCACACTCTCACACTTCCTGCTTATTGCCCTGAGTAGGATCACACTTTAATGGTACATTCGATGTTATTAAAAGGTTACTCATAATAAATGTCCTTCTTTTCTCTGCCACCATTACCCTTTTTCTCCTTCCATGTTTCCCATGCCCCACCTAACCATGTAAAGCCTGGAGGAACAGGTCTCTGCTTATGTGTATAATTTCCTCATTAGGCTTGTTAACAATGTCCGGGCCCTCTGTCTATTCTCTCCATCTTCTCTCTTTATATCCATGTGATTTCTTTTCTGCTCTTCATCTCCCTCCTTTCCCCGATACGACATCTGCACCCCTGAATAAATCTATTTTTCTTGGTGCTCCTATGTTTTCTCTGGGGAACTGTGTCTTTTATCTTTTCCTCGTATTAACTGGGAGCCTCACCCCATGTCTCCCTATTGCTTCCTGCTACATCAGTTGGTCCTCTTTTCAGCACTGATTTCAGCAAATGATTTACAAAAATCCTTTCATGAAAGTGCACCCAGCAAATTTAGCCCCCCCAAAAATTGCCAATTGCTTAGTTCTTCCTGCTGTGCAACAGAGTATGAAGGCTGGTGTAAACTGTTTTATAGCTAAATATAGACTCTCATCATTGTTGCTTGGGCTCGTGAGGTTCTCTGGAGCACCATGCCCAATTACTTCTGACCAATTCAAAAAGCTCAAAAAAACTCAAAAAAACTCCAACACTAACCTAATTTAAACACAGACAAGACACACATTTAAAAGAGGCTTACAAAGTCAGATTTACAGACAACATCATCTTATCTTCAGGTAGATAGTGTGGAGTGTGCAGCAGGGTAGCATGGCCTAATTTCCTTTGACTACAAGCAGATAAGAATGGACGATGAGAGAGATTTAGGTCATAACTGGTAAAGAAAACAGCAGAATCGCTTACATAAACCCTTATTTCACCATATAAAGTATTAGTAACACAAGAATTATTTGCTATTTGGCCAAATACATTTAATAAAATAGCAACCATTCTAAAATGCGCTAAGCAGAAGGTGCACTGGACAAGTTGCCAAACTGATATATATTTACGTTTTCACCCAATAATCATTAAAAAGCATGAAAGGGGGCACATTGCATTACATAATTTGGCAAAACAACTGAAATACACTACTTGCAATGCAAATAACAATTTTGATTTTCGTTATTTCGATGAGAAAGGTACAGTCCACACTGTCTACATAATAATGCTGGTCCATGTCACAATGTATTGCGTTATGTGAAATTCCCCTCACCACCTGATGGATTCTACACTCCTGAAAATGCACAAATTTCAAGCATGTCAAAGCATGGTGATTTTTCTCTTGAGGGTTTTGTTGGGTATTCTGTTAGCTGGGTGGTTAAGATCACTTTATGTTACCTGTCAATCTCTACTGACACTATATACACTCTTTCTGTTTCTAATAATTTAAAATTAGTCATGAAACGCATGCAAAAATGTCCTCAGTAGGATACATGAGGACATTTTTGCAACCCATTCTGAAGGCAAAGAAGCGAGCAAACACTTGGGAAAACAAGCTTAAGAACACCCTTCTCTAAATATCATCTGTCTCCACTGTTGTCGCTGAAATTTCTTTACTCCTTGACATTTTGTATCTCACCCTCTGCACTTGAATCTCTCTCGTGCTGCTTATAATCAATTTCCTTCCTCAGTAGCTCTTTTCTTACAACGCTCCCTCTTTGTCTCCATGCCTATTGTCTGACATTAGCCTGTCTTAACCTTGCATGCCCCTTGTCTGGTCTCCTCCAGCCACTGCTTGCATGCATGTGGCGGGTGTAGTGTGTAATAGGATGGCACAGTAGGTGAGATTAAATTAGGCCAGTGTATGGGGATTACAACCCACTCAAAACCTGATCCCCTCCTACTCTCTGTAATCCAACCCTAATGAATATACCATGGCTGACACAGCAGATAAAGTGCATGTGAGAAACTATAGTCACAACATCACCAAAACACAGAGAGGAGACAAATACAGACAGCATGTTTACTTTCATCACCTGCAGTGCTTGAGGATGCTGTGTCAGTTCAAGTTCATATTGAAGCTCATATTTCATACCCCATCTATTTCATTCATCCATCCATCCATCCATCCATCCATCTAATATCAAGACCGCTTGTCCTTTTAAGGGTAGTGCTATCTCTATCAACCATTAACAGTCACAGTCACACCTACAGGCAATTTAGAGTCACGAATTAACCTAGCAGGCATGTCTTAGGGCGGTGGGAGGAAAGAAGAGCACCCAGAGAGAACCCAGGCAGAAAGGTCTCTCTGCCAACATGTAGATTCAAACCTGGGTCCTTCTTTCAGTGACAGTGCTAACCATCACACCACTGTGCCACCCCCATTTATTTCAGTGATGGTAAATTCAAATGTAGTATAGATATAGAGTGGGGAAGAGCCAAGTCAAAAAAATCAATACAGTTTAATGTAAATGCGCCAAATAAATAAGCCTGTAGACGGATTCAGAACAGTATCAAACTACATTATGTTTCACACAGAGAAAATTTTGTGTGCCACTAAATCAATGTCAAACAATCATATTAACTGCAGCTCACTTACTCACAGGTTATGTCCACTTTCCCCACTACAGTATGTGTCTCTTGGCTTCAATGCACCATATACTGCTTCTGAACTTTCTAGTTCAATATAGTAGTAAATAGTTTACAAATTAAGTTAAATGTTCCCAATTAGAGTTACAGGGAACATAATTTAAATCAATCAAATTTTGGGTGTGCTTTCACAATGATTCAGTTTTGTGCAATTAGCCTCTGTGGCTCTTTAGGAACCACAAACAACATGCAAACTACTTGACTGTGATAATGCCTTAGTGACAAATCACAAACATCCTTCTTGACAATTTCCTCAGCTTTGGAAAAACGTACAGATACAAAACATTTCGTCATGACTGTGCAATGCCTACCTGTGCAACAGATGCACCTTCAAGTATTACTGATGGGCAAACACAGATATTTTATTGATGATCTATTGGCTGCCAGAAGCTAACCAGTAAAGCATAGAGCACAGATGAAGAATGCATTGCAACAGTACTGAAAAGGCCTGTCAGAAGCTCAGCAGAATGATATGATGTAACGTGAGGCAGAGCAACAGTGCTGAAGTACCCTATAGTGCTGAGATACACCATGCCCTGAAATTTCATTAAAAATGTATCTGGCCTCTCAGCCACAAATCAATAAATTAATAAACCAATGCTGTCATGTCCCATTATTAAACAGCCTGTGCAATGTGATCAAAGCCAGAACGCTACAATAATACACAATTCCCCAAAGTATCACAGGAGATTTTTGTCAGGGATACTGTCAGTATGGTCAAATAAAAATATTAGTTTATATCAGACAGAGATAAATTTGCTATTATATTTTAAAAAACAAAGAGACAGCACATCAAACATTAGATGTGACTGCTGAGATTACTGCAACTGCCATATATCTGTAAGGGTATCCACCTCTGTTGTTCTCCCCAAAGCAAAAGATGATTTTGAGACTATGCTTTTCTCCATTTAAATATTGATTAGATTTACAAAACAATTCATAAATTGAATATTTTCATCAAAAAGTATATTAACGTAGCTGGTGTTAAGCCGACTGTTGAAACACTTGGTGACCATTCACTCAAAGCTTCTAAAGCAGAAAATGTTTTTTAAAGCAGAAAAGGTAGTACCCCAACTTCTAAAATATTTTTAGCTAAGATGTCATAAACATATTGACTTAATGTATCTCAACAATACATCCATTAGATACTTGACATTATCTTTCATAAACAAAATGTATTTATTCAACTTTGGCGCTTGATGTAGGTTATAATTCATTCATTCATGAGAACTTCTCATACTGGTCACTGTTAATGGTGCCTCATGCACGCGCACAAATGCACAAAGAAACATCTTTACAATCAACAGAACACTTCCAGACACAGATACACGCAGTTAGGAAATACTCTGGACAGAGGATTAATTCAGTCTAATTATAATCGCTGATGTGGACAATAAGGCTTTTTGATAGAGCTGACTTTGCTCCAGAGGGAGTGACGCTAAGGGGAATTCACTGTGTTCCTGAGACAAAGACATCATTTTGTCAGAGATAGGAAACAAGAAATAGTTTCATATTTCTCGCATTCATATTCAATCCTTTGTGTAGTTTTATTATTTTGCAGCTTTCCTCTTTTTTGTGTTTAAAAGAATTTTTATTCACACTAAATTGTAAGAATATTTTTGCATTAAAATGATCAAATAAAGTGATTGTAGATGATGTAGATGTAGAATATGTGAGAGCTGCAGTTATGGTATTTTTTTGGCAGTAATTAATTTCTCTCCTGGTTTCAAGTAATATCCACTATGAGGTTCCAGTTGTGTAATTCTAACTGCCAAGATCATATTTGCTACCCTGGAGAATTTGATCATTTCTCCTCTCTCATACCATCACTTCTGAAAGCTGTAATAATGTAATTCACTGTGCCAAATTAAATTCATCTCCACACACAGTGCCTCTATTTGTGCCCTAGTCTCAATCACAGGTTCAATTGTATAATAGGCTTGGATTTATGAGTCTTTGTCTGAGAGCCTCTTTCTGGAAAGGCTAATAAAAGTTGCAGTCATTATTTTGATTAAGACCCTTATCTGGGCTTCTCTGATGACCAATGCATAAATACTGATACGACATATTAACCTAAAGAAATCCATGGTGGAATGAGTAGGAAAAAGTAAAAGATACAGATGCAGTAAAGGAAAATGGATTACCTAAGTTGAAAGGTTTGCTCTGGCTGTCAAATAAAACAGAACAGGAATTCAGTGATGACTGGGACACGGTTGTTCAGAGAAACTGCCATGACAATCCTCTTCCACCTCTTCGCATTTTCCAGAAAGGTTTTATCTTTCTGCTATCTCCATACCACCCTGCTGCATCATCGGTCAATCATTTACATTTTCCCTACCTGCCTGTATCATCTCACCCCTGCAAATTTCATTCTCCCACTCAGCTAGCCTCCTCCCCTCTTCCTCAATTCTCTATAACCACTTACCCATTGCTGTCAATCCATCTGACCCTTGGCTCCCTAAATCGCCACAATGTATTCTCCACCAAACCCTTACAGCAGATCTACACGATCCCCCACTTGACACCCAGTGGGCTGCCTCATCTGCGCAGCCCATATCAAACAGCTTACAAACTGCAACGAGGAGGGTGGAGCGGGCAGAGAAACCGACTCTCCATCTTGACAACAGGCAATTGCACACACACACACACACACACACACACATGCAGGGCATCCAAAAGACACACACACTTACACCCTGGAAGATAACTCAAGGGAGCTCACTCACAAGCCTTTGAATCTGTGCTTGTGAGTTTGTAACTTTACAAATATCATTCTCAAAGGAGGATACAAAGGAAGGCAGAGATGAAACGTTGTCTTTGTTGACACTTGTGTCTAAGAGATAGTTCTTTCTCTCTCTCTTCACCCTTGTTTTACCCTGTCTCTGCTTTAATGGCCAAATCCCCAGAAAGTGTAGTGTGCAGTCTTTGATCAGTAGCAGATGCTTAAGTAATCAGGCCAGGGAGGCAACATTAGAGAATCTTTAATTTGGTGCACTGCAACAGTGTGCACAGTGAGTGTTTGTTTGAGCGAGTTGCAGGAGTTATGCCTGTACAGATGTGTTTAGGTTTGTGTGTTTATATATTTGTGTTTGGTAAGCAGGATGACTGGCAAAGACACCCTGAGGCTATAACAGGTGGCTGAGGAGGAAAGAGCCAGCGCAGCACTGCTCTTCCTTGGAATTGCTCCTAACTGTCAGATTGAGAGCAGATCACTCCTCTCCTCCTACACAACAGCAGCCCTTCAACTGCTGGACTGTAGACATCTGGAAACAGGCCAATCTCTGACATAATCCTTCCACAAAAATGAACATAACAAAAGAATTCATATCTGACCATACATTGCAGAGCTTTTCTCTCATATTTTCCCATTTCATTCCTATGGTTTATCTTTTGCTACAGCCCATCCCTCCTTCTGACCTTGCCCGTTTCTATATCCTAGTTGCTCTCTCCTTTTCTCTCTCTTCATTACGTTTGGCAGAGACCATGCATTAAAGGATGCAAATTGCTTTGCCTTTCAAAATGAAGTCCACCATCCTCTTGTGCTACACCACTCTTCCATGCCTTTTCTTTCTCTCTCTCTATCTCTCTCGCTCTTTTCATAAGACACCTATGGCTCTCTGTCCCTCTCTCCTCACATAAATCCCTCTTTCCATCCATCTCTTTGATAGAACAGCTCAATTAACCATCCCGCGTCAGTGGGGAGATTACATTCTGCACCATACTGTAGCAAGTGTGATAATACACTCCACATCTACTCTGACAACAATGTTGCTGCTAAACCAGCAGCTCCAAGCAGTTTCCCAAAGAGCTCCACCTGCCATGGCCATAGAAAGCCCACTGCATTAAATAGTATAATTATGTGGCAGTGGGTCTCCAGAGGATTGCTGCCACAGAGAGGATGTACACACACCTTCACTCCAACACGCTCTCTTCAGCAGCAGCTGTATCATGATCTATTGTGTGAATGTGTGCAGTGCAGTATGTTTATGGATGTTGTACACAAGTCATTGTCAGGCGCAGAGCCTTCCCACCCCACCAGTCCCTTGGCTAGGTTCATCTGGGACAAGCTGCAGGCTACTAAGGCATGGAAGGGGGGAGGGAGAGAGACAGAGCAGGTTCACTACACCATTGGCACACACACTGCACTGACGTGATATGAGCAAACGCACATACCTACTTGGTCATATTTTTTGAATGCGTGAGTGCATGACACAAACATGAAGTTATACACAAAACACCAGGCATGCATAGATAAGCTACAGACAAAACAATCTCACAGCCTTTAGCAGCTGCTTCTGGCAATACTGTTTTCTACATCATTAACACAACTGTTGGAACATTGTCTATTTTCTGCCGCTGGGTAGAGCAGATGTGTAACAGGCCGCAAAGGGTGACAGCAGGCAGCTGCGTGGCATAGATCCAGGTGAGTGCCTCCTTTTCACAGGCACACCTCCACAGTCTGCTGCGTACGCTGCCCCACCCTTATTTTCTCTTCCCTTGACATCTCCTTCCATATAAATATCTCTGTCTGCCTCCTGTTGATATCTGATTATCTCCTTCAGTCTTTCTCTCTACTCCTACTCCTTCTCTTTTTTCTCTCCAATATTTGTAGTTTAAGGTTACCAAGCTCTGTCACAACTGAGGCAATACACCCTTAACGCAGCTGCAGGACATAAGATTGATAGACTAGAAAATTGTTGTGGTCTGTTCTGCTGTGCTGTTCATCATATAGCTGAGTTTCTTCCTCCACATCAATGGAAATTATAGCAGCAATCACGGGATGTTACATTAAGCCACTCAGCTATTAGCTGGGGGAGGGGAATGTGGAAAAAAATTAATATTCAAATTAAAGTACCAAGGCAAAAGGAGTAGTTTGCTGAAAAAAGCACAATGCAATATGAACTGCAAACCAGCGGGCATCATACACTTTTCACGTTTGGTTGAATATTGTAAATAAGTAATTTATTTTCTGCAATAAATGAATAGTGATGTAGCAGATTTATAGTATAGTTCAATGCAATTATAAAGACATTGTAAAATGAACCAGTAAAGTGTTGAGTGCAGTAGTGTAGTGGTATAATGGCTTAATGTCAGAGGACACCCTGTTGCATGAAATGCACTGAATCTTCAAGACAGAATAAAACAGAATCAAAAATGAAAGAAAATATTTAAAACGATTCTCCACCAACAGGTTATTTATGATAGCTGACTTTGATACTCAAAATTTGTTTTAACAGTCAAAAGTAAATAAGCGCACATTGAGGTATAATTAACTGCAGTTAGTTTTACCAATATTTTGTTTTTTTTTTATTTTTTCAAAAAGTGTGTTGAACTACCTGTAATGTTACAGTTTTGCTAAGCATCAACAGACCTGATGGCAATCACATGAATTCTCAAAGAGATGACATTGTAATAAGATTAATTAAAGTGTTTAAATGATGCAGACTGTCATCTTTTACTGGCAGTAGATTCCATTGCAAGGCACCTCCACTTAACAGCGTAATTAATCCACTCACCAGCTCGCACCTGCTTTCTTATCTTCAAACGACAAACTGTTCATCTCGTCACAAAAAAAATCCTCTTACCTCCACAGTGATGCTCTTTTCCTCTGGCAATTCCTTGTTTCCTTTTGCCCACTCGCTTCCTTATCTACTTGTGTCTTTTCTTCCTCTGTGAAATTGATTGTGCCCTTCTTCTCTCTGCTGATGCTGCAGTGATAGAAAAACACACCCTCCTTCGGCCGAGCTCTCGCTCTCTCTCTCCCTCCCTGACTCTCATTGGCTGCCTGTTAGAGGTGACATCACCCTTCTTCTCTGCCTCCCTCCTCCTGTGTTCCCTCCCTCACTCTGTGGATTCTGACCATTATTCTAACCCTCTTTAGCTCCTTCTTCCTGTCCCCTATCTATCCCCTCTGTCTTCTCCGTGCTCCTGCTGTACTCTGTGTATTATTGCAGTTCATGTATAGTAATACAGACTGTACATTTCCATGAAGCCCACACCCCGTGGTCTTTCTGCTTTCTTCTCCAGCACCAATCTAACAAGCTACAAAGGTGAAATAATGTCCGTATGAGGCTGTTATGCTCTGCTGGTTTTGTGGCAAACTCCACTGTTAAAAACTACCAGAAGACTGGACCTTAAATTTAGAGAAACAGAAGAGAAAAAGCAGAGGCAGGAGAAGCAGCGCCAGAAGCCCCCACCCAAAGGTTCATGCCCTCAAAAATGTTTCTCTTCCAGCATAACACATTCTTTACACTAGGGATGTTTGATATTAGCTTTTACCAATATTCGATATACTGTTATTGTCTAACTCTTAATATCAGCCGATAATATCGGACATCCCTACTTTACACACATACACACAGATAACTGCACAAGTGGAAGGAAATGATCCCACATGAACAATGATCTTCAGGTCAGAACGATTTGGAACAGCCTAGAACATTCCAGGAACTGTTGTTAAATTGGCTAAAAACTGTAAACAACCTCTTTCTCCCAGTTTTTAACCTTTAAAGGAAACTCAAAAGGAACACAAAATAATGATATAAAAGGTTGATCAGAATGATTCACGCAACCACAATAGGCTCATTTTTTCATATGCGTATTTATTTCAAAACAACGACTAGGCTTCTGTTCATAATAGTATAATCAAAGGTATGACTGGGATGAATGTTACGTAACACTGGTGAGTAAAAATATGTCACAAATGATTGCAGTCTGAGGGGCAGGTTGAGGAGATGCACTGATTTCATAAAAGGATGGGTAATCCAGGGCTTATCTTTGCTGTTGTGACAACACAATTGCTAAATGTCAGGTGACTATGATCCCCCCACACGTGATGACATCTTTGATTTTACACGCTTTTGTCTGTTGCATTGTGATTACGGTGACCTTTTTGTGTAAGTCAGCTGGCCTCGCTTCTCCTCCAGCACATTTGAAATCCAGAACTATAAAACAAAACTAATTAATTTATTACATATCTTTATCCCTGGACTTTTCCTTTGCTGCCTGAACATTCTGGAACAATTTATTCAACACTTCAATATATTCACAATTTCACAATAACTTCAGATTAGAAAATTAGAAACAAATACTAAAAAATAAAATCAATACAAACTTTGGTGCTTCTGAGTTTACAGTTTCTACATGAATGTCTTTTATATTGTGTTTAAATGCACTTTGTCTTTTGACATTTCTAATCACATATGCAAGGAGAATGGTTTATGGATTGTGGTTTTCAACCCGTCAACCACTAACCACAGATTTTGTACAGATATTCATGATCCCCAGAGGCTGAAGCTCACTGACAGTCTGAGGTTGATGTTTGCACTGGAAAAAAAGTCCCTCCAAAAACAAGTAAAAAAATAATAATACAAGGCATCTTTGCTTGAAATAAGTAAAA
>JAUYWH010000025.1:11765472-11797149 GCA_034779795.1 Ctenopoma multispine | reverse complement strand
ATTCTGTGCTGATCTTATGGGATTTTCTGACATTGTTGATCTGGTATGGCCAAGGGATTTTTCACCTTTCAGCCCAGCGCTGTGCGGTAGCTTCAACCCATTAAAGGGAGGAACCACAAAACTGTTTAACTAGTGTCACTCGGAGATAAAGTGGGAAACATTCTATTGTCGGGGATAAATTGTAAAATGTGAAATGTACACTAACATATGTGATTACTTCCTAGATACTGCAGCAGTGGACGCAGCCTCACAGGCAGTGTCTAAAACAAGGAGTTGTCATTTCTCCAACAGCATGACTCTTCATTCACAGGAAGATAAAGCAGTGAATCTGCATCGACAGGATTTGATGTTTATTACATTCGTGTCTGAATTCAGTATCAGATTCTGTTAGTCTAACCCTAAAACCCTTTCTTCCAGGTGTTTTGTTACAATCCGCAGAACGAGGGAGGAGCACATTCACATGTCATCTTGCTCAGGAGGTTTCAAGTCTGGGTTGTAGACTTTGTGGCCATGCTTGGGTTAAATGAGAAAAATTTGAGTCATTAAGTTGATGTTGGCTGCATAGTGAATATTTTCCAGCTTATCAAGAGTTGCAAAGGCTGTTGAGCAACAACGGCCTGGGGTTTTGCAGACCAAGAGCCGAAAGAATGCCTTGGTGTTTGATAAAATATTATTTATAAAATAAAATAATAAAATAAAAGGTTTGATGTTAGATAAAATGCTTTTGATAAGACTTGACCCAGTGAGGAGCTAATTCCTAACTACTAACAGTTAACCACAGTTTTGTGTGCAGTACTATGTGTATTTGTTCTCTTTCTCTCTCAGATGTTTGTTTACAGTTTGAGCTGCACTGGCTTCTAATCAGGTTCTAGTCATCAGAACCATCCATAAGCATTGGTCGTCATCATAGACTGCCAGAGGCAGTGAACATGAGAGTCGTCAGGCACTAGACGTCTTAACATCCAGCATAGTGGAGCATAGGAGGACGAGGATGGAGCTGTTTTGATAGCAGACCAGCTGCTGGGACGGGGCACTGGGGGTGCCTGTACACGTGCCATTCATAATGCACACATGACTGATGATAATAAAAGTGTGTTGACTAAGGCCTTATGGGTGTGAGCCAAGCGCCGCCCTTAACGGCTCCAAGACTATTATAGGTACATGTACGGGCCGAGAGACACCTACACGAGTGACTTCACATCACCGACGATGGAACGCAGACCCCCATGAAATCATACCAGACCTTGCACTAAGGGACATTATGACTTTGTATTGCTGTGTTATTCCAGTGTTATTAGAGCTGGAATTAGATCAGAGGTCGGAAACCAGTGTATGTATCCTGCATCAATGAACAATTAATAGTGCTAGGAACAATCTCACTTGAGGATAACGCCTGTCAATGTGATTCAAATCAGTTTTCAGTTTGCGTAAGGAAAATAAATGTCTGGCCATGTGTGTTTCAATTATAAGAGCAATATTGAAACCTATGAGAGCTATGAAAGTGTACTATTAGTCCAAGCCAGACGTCATCTGTGGAAGTTTACTACATGATTCAATTTGTTCCATGTCAAAGTTGTCAGCCTATTCACATTTGGTCTCTCTTATTGGAAGTTATTAAATTCTGACCCTCTATTGCCCGATTTATTGATTAAAGATGTGGATTAAATTGGTGTAAGGAGGGTTTGCTGTTAAGCAGATATTAAAATTAAGGAATCTTCATTTGACAATGGCTTAACCTGTTTTGTTGACTTGGTAGAATAGGGTTGATGTTGAACATGCAGTATATGGATTTGTACAATCATTGTTGTTCCATCATCACGTGTTGAATTGTTACAACAGTGAATCATTGACCCTAGCCACTAGCTTTAATGCTAAGTGTGTACAGCTTTCATTTCTGTTTAGGTTGTCCTGTGTGTGATACAGCATTAGAGTAGTTAGGAGATTGTTGATATCTCGTGTCACTTCTTACTGAATCATAGTCATGATTTTGCTAATGGGGTTTTGACTTATGTAAGGGGCACTATATTGACATTGATGATTAGAGGTAAATGACAGCTAAAGAACTGCTGGTATGTGCAGGCAGATCTTGCCTCTGCAATTGTAAATCTCTGTAATTTGTCATTTCACAGACAAATTCTGTGTACATGCAATTTGAAAGTATTGCTTCAAGTTCTCGTTGTTTAGTATTTACTGTACAATGACAATTATTATGCATCATCAATGCACATTCCCATCTGCCTAAAGACGCATAGTGGTTCACTAATTGTTTCACATTTCACATTCGGATTGATTGGCAGTGTTTCAATTCTGTCCTCTATTTCTGAGACAGGTTTTCTGCAGCTGTAAAGCGGTCACACGCTCAGTGGGCCACAGAGGAATTTTTCCCTGAACTGTCATCGTTGGTTTTCGCCTCTGTTGCAAAGAGAGCCGGGTATAGGTTGATGGGAGGCTGTATTGAATCTGTCCTGGAGTAATCAATGATGTGGACTTCTGCAAAACAATTTCCTTTTCCATGAAAAGAGCAGGCTTATGACCGTCATCACTTTCACAACTCTTGGCATCCTCTAACTGTGTAATTGTGTATGTGTGTAAAGTAGTTATTGGAGGAGGAGAAACGGTATAAGAAGGCATGAACCTAGCGGTGGGGGCTTCAGCTCTTCTGGCTCTCCTGCTTCTTCAGGCTATGCTGCTTCTACTTTAAACTAGCCACCCAGCATTGTTATCTTACTTATAATTTTGTAATAAAACCCTCTAAATTCAAAGTCCAGTCTTCTGGTGATTTATGAGAGTATTCTGCTACGACACAATCATTGTGACACTCAGCTCTAAACTGCTCTTGGAACATTAAAGGGACAACATCAGTGAGTGAATGACTGATTACAAAATGGACTGACATGAGAACATTGAGCATTCTGTTCAGTCTGCATAGTCTAATGAGCCCCACCCAGTGGAGGGGCAGACACAGCGCATTGCATCAGCTCATTTGGCAGCACCACTGATCTTTACAATATTTCACAGTTATTTGAACGATATTCAGATGGTAGACACATAAAGCTGAAATCCACTGAGTAGCATTTGTGAGTAAATGCAATGTGAATTTTTTGTAAGACAGATTCCCTGTGTGGATTCATTATTTTTCTTCTTTAATTGTAAATCAAAACCTCCACACATCAACAGATGCTTACAGAACGCGGAAGTCAAGCGTGGCCAGTAGGTAATTGCATCTGTGCTCCCTACATGAAGGCAGGTGGGGGGCCAAATGCGCTGTAAAACCAGGACTTGGTGTGGGGTCTGAAATCCCTGCATGACAGCGCTGTAATTTCATTTATCACGCCTCAGCACACACCAAATCAGACATGGACGCTCACTATTCTGCAACCGGTGTGTAGGTTTTCACTAGTGGTTGGAGGTGGGGGAGGGTCAAAGGAAGCAGCAAAGAAACGCTAACAGTAGTGGTGGGGTTTTCATTTCCATTGTCGTAGCAGGTCCTCAAGTGGAACAAATTCAGCATGCAGGAGCAGGTAAAAGAAGATGGAGGGAGAGCAGAGAGGAAAAGAGGGAACAAAAGAAAAAAAAGTGCAGACATGCAAGGGCTTAGTGAAGGAGCGAGAGCCTAACAAGGAAGGAAAACCAGGGAGGCAGAACAAACAGATGTGTTTTTTAAAAAACGCAAATAATTTTGGCTTCACAGAAAGTGAAACTGACATCGTTCTCGATGACACTGAAGATTTTGTGTATTGATTGGTCAGGATGTATGCAGTTTTCTGAACTTATGGCTGGATGGTTTCCAGGAAAACTGGATTCAGGACCATTCCAAGGAAATAGATGAATATCTAATAATGAAAAAAAATTTACAATATTTGTTTATTCCCAATACTACATGGTATTATAAAATATTTGAGAATACAAAAAGACAGTTACAAAAGACAATCTAGGGTCAAGAAGTTTACAGCATGTTTCCCCTCCATTTTAAAAAGGCTAAAATGATTAATGATATCCTGTTCTACATGATACCAGGGATCAGTTGCACAACCATTTTCTAAGCTCAGACTTTCAGGCTTTTTGTGAGTTTGCAGTTAACCTACAAAGTGGAGATTCAACCATAACTAAAATTGAATGGTTAAATGGCTAGTTAGCTGTCATGTATTCAGCAGTTACTATATACACTAACTGACGCAACAAAGCTAACGTTAGCTAGCCTGCCTTCTCCTAAGTCAAAAAGCAATTAAATATAATAATAATAACAAACGGTCTACATTTGATCAAACTTATGTTTGGCAATGATATAAAACCAGGATTTTACACAAAATAAAAAAACAAAAATTATACATCACACTAACCTAAGCTAAAAGAGTAGTTTGGCTAACCTTGCTAGCATCATTTAAGATGTTCCTTTTTATTATAAACTCAAATAAACAAAGTAATACGTACACAGGATTGGGATCTGGCGTTTTGCGCTTTAAATTGACGAGTTTCCTAAAACATAAATGACCACTTAGCTGCAGTCTAGCTAAGGTTTCGTTATTTGTTCTCTTCTGAGCAACGTGTCACATTAACTTTACTTTCATTTACTCTTTACCAGTTAAAACACGATAGCCTGAATGTATTTTAAAACTGGCTAAAGGTTACCAAGAAATGATAAAATGAACCTTACACACAAAGTTAGTTTTCAGTCCTCGTCTGATCAAAGGTATTTTGCCTCATCCGGACAGAAAAATCAGGGCTCAGGCGAGTTTCAAGTATAAGTACCCATAAGCTATTGTGCAAGGGGTCCCTAGTTAAACAGGGACAGTATATCAGACAAATCCTAAGAGATAGTCCCTGTTTTGAGTGTACAAGAACTAGACCGACTCTGACATCCTCAAAATACATTTGTTTCATGACAAGAAATCCATGTTGGTTTATCTTCTCTTCCTCTGTATATACATTTTATAAAGTTTATATTTAGTGTATGATCTGTACTCACAGGCAGTAGAGTAGAGCCACTGGGCTATAATCAAGGTTACACAAAAGCTGTTTGAGACTGAAGGACATAGTTGGTCAGTGTCAGTACAGGAAATGACAGCTCTGCTGAAATGAGCAGTTATTCCCCCAACTGATTGTTTTAAACTAAACGTCAGGCAGCTCATGAAATGTGTTCTAGGAAGGCATCAGACGTTACACACAGCTTAAGTTGACTCACTGCTTGGATAAATGTGAGTAAACTGTGTGATTGATTTAACTAGTCACCAAATCACTGGGGACAGAATTGATAAAAAGGCTAGACATTTGAGAATTGACTAACAATTACCTAATTTTTTTATGTGTATCAAACATTCGATATCAAGAATTCACTGCATGTAAAGCACTGTTAAAACAGACAATAGACGCAATTTTATGCATTTATTCATGTAGTTATTCCACTCTGATTCAAAGGCTCAAGGCTGGGTCAGCGATTTAATAGCCAAAAATACTCTAGAATTTATGGTTAATGTTTTTATCTCCAGATTTTCTCTTCATTTTTTGTACCATCCTTCCTTAAAAATGCCACAAAACTTTGAAAAGTGCATTTTTGTGAATATCTCAAACTTCTCAAGTTTTTCATTTACCCCCCATAAAAATGTTCCCCATCTTCAAGGCTTGTGAGGTCACAAATTTGCAACAAGAAACAACCAACATTTTTCCCCAAAGGTTTTATAACCATCCTGTTCAAACAACATTCTCTTTTTTCTTTTTACACAGCCAGAGAACAAAAAAGATTAAACATAATAAATTCCCAAACCTTTGTACAGAGAAATCAAACTAAATGAAGAAAACATCTCTTATATTAGTCCACGTTTTATCCTCTGAATCCACTCTTGCATTGCCATTAAATTCGGAAGGGAGACACAACTGTGTCAAAATGAGGCTCTCTGTGTTGTACGCAATCTCAGTCCATTTCACTTGCTGGTTTTATCTGTTTATATGGAATAAAAACCAGTAAGTCTAGGCCATTTAACAATTAATCCAGTAATGTCAGTGACAGTATGTGTGGTGTGTGCATTCAAAGGTTATCAGTGTGAATGTATTGGGAGTAGGCAAATCTAAATCAAGTGTTCGTATGCATGTCTGTGTGTGTTAAGCGTTTCATTGTTTAAGCCAGTCCGAATCCCTCTGAGCATTCCTGAATGGCCAACAGCAGCATATGTCTCAGCTTCTCATAGCTCTCATAGGCTGGGAGGTCTAGCTGGTTAAAGCTGAGGGTGGAATAAGAGAACAATGAATTAATTATAGTTATACTTTCACAATTTCTTTAATTATTTGTGCTTTGTAAAATTGCCTCATGTTTACCAGGTATGAGCAGATGGCAGGCGGTCAGTGGAGCGATCATCACGGTGGATCTGGAACTTCTGGATGCCGTTCATGCCCTCCAGAGCAGCAAAACCCTGAAGGGGAACCTTGGATGTGCCGGTGACAAACTGTAGGAACTTGGCCCGGTCTGCCTGGTCAAAGGACCGTAAGGCTCTCCAGAACCACTGGATCTAAAGTTACAAAAAAAGAAAAAGAAGATGTTTAAATAGTGTGGGAAACACTGTCAAAAAACCCCCAGAAACATTACATGATTTAAAAAGAATTCTCTAAAGAGTTTGATTAAACCCACTTGAAGCCATGTTTAATTTCACCTGAAATGGTTGCACAAATAAAATATGGATATTTCTACTGAACTAGAACCAAAATGAGCAAACACAATTTTGTCTTAAAACCTAAAATATAGTAATGCAATTAAAAGCCAAAAGCATGAATAATAGAAAGTATACTTGTTAAGTCCTCTGTACCTGGATGGAGCTGGACTGGTATTTGTGATATTCAGTGTTGGCCTTTAGGTCATCAATATCAATAGTTGGCAGGCCAGAAATGAGCAGCTCCAGCTCCTGCTCAGTGAAGATGGAGATCAGCCTCTTGGGGATGATCTCATAGAACCCCTCAAGGAAGGCTGCCAGCTGTTTGCGGATTGCACCTAGAAAACAAGTTCAATTTATTCCAGGGATCTTTTAGAAGTAGTGGAAATATTCTCTTTTTTGTATGCAACTAACATTGTCAATTAATTTGGCAGCAGGATTTACTCAATGTATTTGAGCAGCAGCTGGATGATCCTGCTTATTAAACTTGGCCATCTTGCAGAGAGAAAACACTTCAGGCTGTCTGCTGCATATTGATGAGTACATCATCAACATTTAAGAGTGCTGTCACCTAGTGTTGTCTTTGTGCATCACCAATAATATTTCCCTTAAACATTTAAAATGACACCGAGTGCTTATGGGAACTTAAATGTTTGGCTAATTAACCACCATCTTACCCGTCATCTTCATCTGGCATACCAGGTGTACATATTCTTTTTTGTTTTCCTCTGTGACCAGGATATTGGCTCCGTTTGGCTTAAGGTCTCTTACTTCACACACCCCAAACTCCTGGACCTACTCACACAGAGCACATGAAGAGTCAGATCCACATCTTGCAGAATCTTAAGTATTTTACTGCCAGTCAAAACTGGTGTCCAGTAACACTTATTTTAATACAATCAGATTTCAAGTTAGACTTTTGCAGAATGTATTTTACAGAAACACATGGAATTCAAGTCCAGAAAAACAAATCCCAATTTCAACAGTTGAGGACACAATGTAACATTTATTTAAGGCATAAAAAAAATTAGAATATTGAGAAACACGGACACAAACCTCTGTGCTGAATGTCAGCTCATAGCCCAATGTGGACACATCATTCTCCAACAAGTACACCAACCCCTGGAAGAATGGGTAGTCCTCACTCTCCATGTCAGTGTACCTGAGAATACCACATAAATGCATAGAAATGACTCACATAATCCAAAACAAAGGTCTTGTGATTGCCACAACATAATAGTATTGCATTCAAAATGACATGGTTTGTTGGAATTACTACTTATTGTATTCTTGAGAGTATGTGTTTAACATTTATGTTACTTGACTGAGACTGCCAGTAGGACAAATACCTGACACTCTTGCCAAGGATGTGCTTGTAGAAGCTGCGGGTGAAGTAGCACTCCAATAACCGATTATCATAGACTGCTTTGGCCACCACACGACCTACAAACTTGAAGTAGCTGAGGTGGTTGGGGTTGCAGTGAGAAGAGGGATTAATGGTGTAGGTGACGCGGTCACCTGGGGAAGTGCGGAACAGGGCATACATGGGGTTGAACATCTCACGGGAGATGATCATGTACCATTCCCTTAACAGGCCACCAGCATCCTGGCCTTCCTCCCCTTCAAACACAATGTACCTGTAATGAAAAAAGAGCAGGGCATTACTCAGACTGAGTGGATCTGTATTGAGCCCATATGCATGTGCCAGAAGTGCAATGAAGCCTTACAGCCTATTCTTCATGTCCTCTGGGCTCTTGCGATGCAGTTCCCTGTATGAGTCCTCAAACACATGATCTCTCCTGACATGCACAGCCATGTCCTCCTTCCTCAGACCTTCATCTAGTCTTTCTAGCTCCTGGCGGAAGTACCTGCAGATACGGTCAGAAATTGGGTCAGTGGATAAACAGACAGCAACACTATTAGAAACAGTAAACAGTAGTGTAAGATAATCTCCCTTACTTCCTCTTAACATCAAAGTCTAGGATGCGTATGTAGTCAACCAGCACTGCAAAAGGTCCATCGGCCAGGTGAGTGGTGGACTGGCGCAGGATCTGGTTAAGCACGGTGCGGTGAGTTTCTAAAAGGAAGAAGATTGAATGTCAATAGACACTATAATCTAGGTCATAACCAATGTGACAATTCTTAGTCAAATCTTTCAGGCTTACCAGCAAAACGAAGGAATTTCTGGGTGTCTGGTGGTAGGTTGGAAGAGATGTGCATGGAGGATGGCTCCCTGGAAAAGAATGGATCTAGGGATGAAGGTGTGGCAGGTGTAAGGGGTGCCGGGGACAGTGGTGGAGGTTCATCTTTGATGTGTGAAAGTTGGCTCTCCCGGGTGTCCCTCACAGGAGGTTTGCTCTCTCGCTCTGTAGCATGAACTAGGAAGAAAGCCTCCACAGCAGGTTGGAGAACTGAGCAAATAAAGAAAATATCGTTAAGGGAATATACAACTCATCCTCCTCACCCATTCAAGGAAAATAAGTGAAGCATAAGTCTCAAAGAAATGCATTTTGTCAGAAGGATTTCACCTACCCAGTACGGCATGCTGGTCATGGGACTCCTCTAGTTCTTTCAGGCACTCTCCAAGCATGTCCCATAGCTCATCCAACAATAGCTGCTCACTAAGTAGAGGGAGGTCTGGAAGTCTCTCCTCGCTCTCGGACTGTCCATTTCCTTCTTCATCTACAGATGAGAGAAAAGTCCAGTATAGAGTGAACCACTGCATCAGTTAAGCAGTTATTGACGACACCTCTTAAGAGATCAGTTTTGGCACTTAAGAATGCTACAGTGTTTATGAATAAGAACATATCACTTCATATATAAAAAATAGTTATTACTGCTGCTCTGCATGTTAAAGAAACAACTGATTGTCAGATCAAACTCTAAAACTAAACAGAAAGCATGAACATGGTAAAATGTACGCCCACTGTCAATCAGCACTTCAGCAAATGATTGTATTGAGAAGTTCTTGATGAATCCTATGCCTCATCAATTATATACAATTTGATGGGTCAATGTAACAATCTGTATCATCATAACAAAATTTCTAATTGATGAATTTAAATCACTATCGAACCTGCAAAACTAAATTAACAAAAGACATTTCAGGTAAAAATAAAAAAGCTTAACATAACAGAGATGACTGGGCATATTGTGCTCACTAGGGTGTGTGTGTGTGTGTGGGGGGGGGGGTTCCATTTAATGACAAAAACACAGCAAATCGTGTTTTACATTACTGGAAGTATGCTAGCTAATTATACCAAGAGGTGCTGAGTCCTGCTCTACAGGAGAAGGTTGGTCCACATCCATTGGAGAATCGTCTCTCTGGGCTGCTTGGGCTTCTGATATTGACTGAACCTCCGACTACAGACAACAAACCAGGAAGGACCAGAAAGGCAGACATGAAGGATGAACAACAGAAAGAAAAAAAAGGAGAATTAATGAATACAAGATTACAAGTATTATTTTTCATAGTAATCCATCATGACCGATATCACCATGCAAACAAAATTCCATAATCCACTGAGAGAAGAGAGGAACTGGGACTGAGTAGGGGAGAAAGGAGGGCCAAAAGCATGAAGCCATGTCAGCCAGCAAACACACACACAAAAAAAATCAGTGGAACAGATTAAACATTTTGAAGCAGGCAGCACCATTCACATTTAGGCCATTTCAACAGTAGACCATGTAAATGTAAAGACACTCATAGAATGCAATGGATCACTGGCACATCTGTCTTTCTGTTGGGGCTGTCAGTGTTCATCATGGCAGCAGTGTAGACAGTGACAGTACACTGAGTATAAAATCCCTGGAGGTAGCAGGCTGTTGAATGACTGCACATTGCATCATTTTTATACATAACAGTGTGCTTTTACAAAAAAATTATAGCTCCTCTTTTAAAAGTAAGACAGATATGCATTAAGTAATGGGTTAATTTATGTATATCCAAAACGCACTACGAGGAAAAACTTTATCATGTGTAAGGTATAACAGTTATTCTAAGCTGTTGTGATAGCATTTATCTTAATGACCAACAGTCATTTTCAAATTACTGTGATGGTCATACTATGTTGTTGAATATTTCAGTGTTCAAACAGTCTCTTACTGACAGTGTGTGCAGTGTGCGAGTATAAGTATGCCTGCTGTAAGTGCAGCACATGCTAACCGTGGCAGCAGCGGCCGTGCCAGCAGGGGGAGCAGCACCAGTGGGGGCATGTGGAGCCACCACTGAGGATCCAGCAGTGGTGGCAACAACAGCAGAGGCAGAAGAGGTGGTGGGTGGGGGGGCCTGTTGTAGCCGGCGTGCCCGCTGACCCTCTCTCACCATCTGGATGATGGCGTCAGCCTCAGCCTCTAGCTGACGCACTGCAGCCTGGATGCTACTGGCTGAGCCCAAACTGGTAGAACCTGGTTTTTCAGGGAAGTAGAAGCGGGCTTTAATCACTCAGTATGTCAGGATATTTCTTATCACAAATACTGTGCATATTTACAATCTTCTTACCTAATCGCCCCGTCTGTTTTGCTTTCTTGTTGGCCCGTCGTGTGTCCTCACGGAGTTGGATAATGACCTGCAGCACTCGCAAGAAAAACTTCTGTGTTGACGTCTTGGAGGTTAGAGAGCTCATACAGGGAAGCTGTAGTTCACGACCTCCCAGTGAGCGTTTCTGTGCGGCCACAATCACAACACTTTCTGACCCATCAAACCTATGCCCAACAAACAAATGTGTATAAGATAAGACAGTTATATGAATTTAAGAAAACATAATGCAACAACAAACACCATCATTCCACAATGTTAAATGAGCTAATTTAACAAGTGACCAAACCAATCTGTCTCTCTTTCAAGTGTACTGATAACCTAATGTCACAAAGTGGCCCACAGCCATCGCTAGCTAACCTGCTGGTCATTTTGCCCTTCGGTCTGGCTGAAATGGAGGAATCCTCAGGAGGGCCGTCAGGGGAATGCGTGTCAGTTTGCGCCCGTCTCTGCTGCTCCAAGTTGTATTCTCTAAGTTCTGCTAATAATGTGCCTGAAAGAGAGGAAATGTTGAAACATCTGTGGAGAGAATATTGTCTGTGTTTAAATAAGAGCGTAATAACTGGCATCTGTGTAGTTAACCAGCACTGACCAATCTGTTTGCAAAGAGTGTATCCGAGGTGTCTAGCTCCACTGAGCAGAAGTCTGAGCACAGTGTCTCTGGTGGCACCATCTCCTCTGGATAGCTGTAACAGAATGTTTGCTGCGTCCTCCAAACCCTCCTCTGAACATGAGTGAGAAGTCAACACCTTGTAAAAAGAGATGTAAAAAACACAACAATAAGAAATCAATTGGACCACGGTAATAAAAAAATAATACCAATACACTTTATACTTTCTCTCCTTACCTCCACAGACAGTTGAAGCTGTTTCTCTGTGAGTCCAGAAGAGGCCATCTTGCTGTCACACTCTGTACTGATAGTGCCCCTCTGTTTCCCTGTGTGAGGGGGAAACACCAAAAATGTACATCCTTATTTTCCACTAAAATCTGCTACATTGGTGGGTTAAATTAACTGATGACTTTTTATTTTGAAAAAATTAACAGGACACATGTGCACTGATAGCTTAATGGTTTGTGTAAATGCAACGTCCCCAATTTGAGTCCAAATGAAGATATTTGCTGCATGTAACATCCTCTCTCCCCATGTTTCCTGTTTCCTGCCTCTCTCACTGTCATACTATAATTTAAAATATATATATAAATGAACACTACCTGTGGAGAGTATTCCAGTGGATGTTGGTATAGAGATGGTTGTAGAGGATGTCTGTGAGGCTGCTAGACTTGTCCCTGAGGATGTACCCTGGGCTGCAGCTATCACTGAGGCCCCTGGGCCTGCCGCGCTGGGCTGTGTAGAGCCCACTGATGCTGTGCCCTGTGTTGCGACTGGGGCTGTGGCTCCTGCACTGGCTGCCATGTTGGAGTTGGCCTGAGGAGTGGGGTGTCCTGCAGGCACCTCTGTGGCCTTGTTGTCAGGCAGGGCAATCGATATGAGGGAAAGCAAGCGAAGCAGCTTTTCAGTAAGCAAAGAGCTCCGTCTGATTACAGGGTGAGACAGCATGTTCATCAGCTGGCCTAGAGGAGATGTTTCTAAGCTAAACTGGGCCCCCTCAGCCTCTGCACTGCCTCCTAGAGGCACTGTCTTCATAGAGGCTTTGCCCTTGCGGCTGACATTCATGTTGTCCAGCTTGACCAGCAGGTCCCAGAAATCGGTGGAGATTCCCAGAGACTGGGGAGTAATTATAGAGGATCCCAAGGAGTTCTGGTTGTTTGAGGCATTGGAGCTGGCGTTGGTTTGAGACTGTGACCCTGACCTTGAGCTCCCACCTCCACTCCCTCCCCCAGAGGAGCCAGAACAAAGACGAGAGTCCAGGTCAGAAGAAGATGCTGACAGATCCTTACAGCGCTGCTGTGTAAAGTGGCTGGGGAACACCTGCAGGGACAGATAACAATGACTTTTATTGTAATAACTTATCATACCAGCGAACATCTCCTGCCACATCATCTGTTCTATAATCTATATATGTACCAGTTGAACATAGGCAAACCATCACCTTTGCTAGCTGGATAAGAGTGTCCAACACGTGTCGACACACCACTGGAGCAGCTTGTGGGTGAATGTGGACAGTGGAACCTCCACCCCCAGCACATGTGACACTTGCAGCAGCACTTGACACTCCTCCCAGTGTTCCAGATCCTGTAGAACCCCCAGCTGAGTGCCGGTCAGCATGTTTCCTACCTGATGCTCGTTGGATCTGAAATATATTTGTCCGGCAGCCCAGAGCTGCATCCATTGAAACAGACAGCCAGGACAGCTGGCTGGAGCTGCGAGATTCCACCCTGTTCAGTAGCTCTAAAGATGAAGATGAAGAAGAGGACGATGAAGAGGATAGGGAGGGGGCAGCTGAACCTTTTCCTCCACAGCCTCCCTGGATACTCCTCTTGCCACGAGTGTCTTCTAGACGTGACGTCTCCACACACACCTCACTCTCACTGCTACGTTGGAGGATGGATAACAGGCTTCGTATGACCCACCCACGTGTCTGAGAGTGGTAGCAGAGGTTCCTGAGCACACGGTGCAAGCGGCTGGTGTTAAGTTTTGGTTCATCCACAAAAAGTAAAACCAGCAGGCAGGACAAGGCCTCATGATCCAGCAGCAATCTACCACGCAGACGCAGCAAGGAGTCCACACTGGAACTGGATGGTCTGAAAAAGCCAAAGGGAAACATAAATGTCAAAAGTTTTTGTAAAATATAACAACAATTTACTCAAAAAATGCAATTGGATCACTGTCTCTTCTCACCTGTGATTTGTTCCTCCTCCCATCTGAAACGTGCCTCCTCTCTGCACGGCTAGTCGGGTGTACTGAACGCCACGATTGCTGCCTAGCCGACTAGTGAAGGCTGGTGAACGCAGGATGGCTGAAAGAGCTGAAGATGAGCTATGACCAAACAGCCTCTCATGCATCAGTTGCCTCTGGCGTGCCTCTTGCTCCCTACGCAATGCAGCTGCTTCAGCAGCAATGTCTGGGGGCATGACAGCCAAGACACTGTCCTCCATGTCTTCCAGGACACTACGCCGGAGCTCTGAGGGCAACGTCTGAATGAAGGTGACTGGATCCAGAGGGGTGTCTCCCTGTGGAGGCTGCTGGGCTAGCTCCCTGCGCTGCTGCTCTGCCCTTTGCTGGGCAAGAACCTAAGATGACAATTAATGACAATATAATAACTGATAATAACCGTTGTGCTGGAATATCGTAGTTTGATTTTAGCTTTTCTAACAGTAAGGATTTTTATATTTCTACTGTAATCCTTTTTTATATCCGTCTCTCACCTCCTCCTGGATGGCGGGTGGCAAAGCTGCCAGGAACTCGGGGCTGACCTCTGTAACCCCCGGTCCTCCCAGTACAGGTGCAGTAGAAGAAGGCAAGTTTGTGGCAACAGGAGGACGGGAGGGTGGCCTGATGCCAAGCTGATTTTGCAGCACCTCTCGACGAATGTCTTCAGGAAGAGCTGCCAGAAAAGAGGGATCAACACCCTCTGGCAGACTAATGCCTGCCAAGAGAAAAACATCACAACCACTGAAATGCAATATTTTATTAAAAAATTTAAAAAAACTAGGGTAGAAATTATTTTTACCTGCAAGTGGATCTTCCTCCTCATTGCTGGTGGATGGTAGGGGCTCTTCCTGAATGGCCTGAGACTGGCTGTCAGCACTATCGCTCCTGGGCATTGTTTCCCCAGGTGATGAGATTGAAGTGGAGCTGTAAACATAAAAAAAACAAGCTAAATGTAAATTTGTTTACAATGGTATAAATGTAAAATATATTTAGAAGACTTTGACACGTCAAATTGACTGAAATGCACTTAAAACCTAAGAAGATTTGACTAGGCAAGCAGCTTGTTTGAAAGACCAGATCTACCAACTACAAAAATGCTGCACAAAATATATAAATCAGCTTACCCGGTCTCTGCATCTGTCTGCCTGTCAGTCAACCCGCTCTCCCCACTACCAGACAACTCCTGAGAAAGCTGGGCAGTCTGGGCCGGGTTGGGAGCAGCTTCTTCCTGAGTTGCAGAAGCAGGGCTGCTGGTATCCATGGGTGACCCTTCCAGTTGTGACACACCCACTACAGCAGGTTCTGGGGTCTCCACAATGTCTGGACTTAGCGAGACTGAAAAAAGAAAAAAAAGAAAAAGGAAAGTCAGTAAAGATTTTCTGTAATTTTCTGCACTGTAAGAAAATTGTACTTGTGTAAATAAATTGTACGTCTGAGTTTAGAAAAATATTATTAAAGATACTAGTTATGACCAGAGTCAACAACATCGTTTACATTGCGGATGTGTGTCCTTACTCTTAACTGCTCTGTTGAAAAAGATTTACAAATTTAATATACCTTCCCTGCCTTCGTCCAATCCTCCTACTCCTCCACCACCTCCTCCTCCAACTCGCTCACCGATTGTGGGTGCCAGGGACATTTCCATCTGAGATGCTTCTGCATCACTGTTCAGCCTGTCAGCTGCCGATAAAGGTGGAAGACCAGCCCCTGCCAGAGCCACCAGCGAGCTTGCATGTGACTCGGCCAGTAACAGGTCAGCAATTGGCTGATGGACTTGCTGGCTGATTGCAGTCTCTAGGGAGACTAAGGCCTGTTCATGAGGAGCAGGTGTGGTTGGTGTGACCTCTCCAGATGGAGGAGCAGTTAGGAAGCCCTCTGAGACTCTGGGTGGGTCTAGACATGACACTGTACCACCCTGAGCCTGCTCACCCTCTGTAACATCCAGAGAGAAAACTAATGTTAAGAGAAGCAAATAGCTTTTAAACAGTTAGTTGGGGGGGGGGGGACTGGTCATTATCTTACTAGTTAGAAGGTTAAAAAAGTGAAATATTTATTTATCAAGCACAGACACAAAAAAATTTAATGATTTTCTAGATTGATGCCAAGAGCCTTTGCTGAGGAAGGCAGTAAGTTGTATAGTTATCTCCTGATCGGGGTGCACAATTCTGATCCCCAGCAACAACACAACTTACTACCTCACCACAGCACAGCCAGGTGCATAAAAATACAATAAATACTAAATGCATCCAAAGTAACTGTGGGATTAAGTATTTAAGACAGAAATGTAGACCCATTATTTTCAGTTTCATTACTATCTAATTCATTTGCAAGTTAACAGATCTCCTTCGTGGCAGCTGAAGACGTCGAGCTGGAATGGCAGTGCCATAAGAAAGACAGTAGACTGTATAGTTATCTCCAAGATCTGGTGTGATCCTAAAACTATACAAACTACTACCTCATCCCACAACACGCTCTACTGGCAGCTTGCCTCTTGGTGCCCATCACTGAGATTAGTTAATTTCAGAAAGGTCAAGTAATTTAAACATCAGGACAGAAACAAAGACAAAGTCTATACAAATATCATTACCTGCAGTGTTCTCGGCACCATTAATGGTCCCCAAACCAGAACTCTATGGACAAAAACTCACATTAGTAAAAAGAAAATAAAACTGCTAAAAGATGAATGCAGTTCATGAATGCATAATTCTACTAAGCTAACAATCTTATTTGCCAACCTGCAGGGATTGTTCCCTGGCCTGTTCTGCTCCAGAGGCCCTCCTCTCATTCTGCTTAGATTCTTCCTCCTCAGCAAGCTGCCTCCTCCTCTTCTCCCTGCGCTCTTCCAGTTCCTCATCTCGCAGACTCTCCAGATGCTGCAGGATAGGCACTTTCACCACTGAAATCAGATAAAAATATCAGAATTCATCCTTGGTTGTGGCATTAGGTTAAATGCCTAAAAGTCACCTTGTTACATTAATGCCACTTCATCGCAAGTGTTTTGTATTAAAACACTATATGTTAATCCTTGATTAACTTGTATTACTCACTCCATAAGACTGTTTACTACCAAACATACATAGAAAAACAGAAGTGAGAATCATTAAGTGAATTAAGTGATCAACTTGAAAAAGTTAATACTTTCTGTAAGCACCACAGGTATTTCCAAAATAGATCAATATTAAGTTACACAGCCACAAAAAAATATAAATAGTTCTTACAGAGACTCATTTCCAGTTTTCAACCAACCCACCTGCTACACAATCATGCATACTCTCTGCATCCAAAACTTTACACTCATCTGTCCATCTAGTTAAGGCAGTTGGAATACTAGAGAGTGTGCCTAGAGAGAAACAAAGAACAAACCTGTCAGAACATCTGACTAATACAAAAATAGCATTATTTTAACAACCTGGTAAAGTAACATTCACCTGCTTGTCCTCCTGTACTGCTCTGCTCATGGAAAAAGTCATCCAACAACTCGTCATCAGAACGAGCAATAATGTGCACATCCTCATTTCCAACCAAAAGGCGTGCACGACCACGAGACTGCAGAGGCAGAGAGCTGGACAGTTGTAAAATGTCTGCCGCAGCACTGGGACCCAACAACCTAAAGTAGAGGAACAGATAAGGACCGGACAATTCAATTAGCATCACAAAACTCCTACAAACAAAACTAATTTAACAGATGACATAAAACAGACCAAGAAATGCTTTCACCTTTGCAGAATTAGTGGAGGGTTGGGCTGACGGTTTCCAGGATAGTGAACATGGATAGTGTGTCCACTATTGGCAGTGAGCTGGCGCAGTGTTCGTTGACTGCGCCCCATGCCCTGTGCTAACCGGCTGCTAGAGCCTGCAACACCTAGGGTGAGGGAACTGTGATCAGCATGGCGCACCATCAGTGGGTGGGAGCTAGGGATGTTGCCTGGGGAGGGAGGGATGTCAGCTGACGGAAAAAAAAACATAACAGAGAACAGCAGGCAGGCATTAGAGAGATGGCTTAGGTACAACCACACATATTGTTAATGGAAAATTAAAGTAATGAAAATTTACTTATGCATCCTTGCCTTACGGGTTTGGAACTTTTTTCATATGAGACATTCTGACACATTATCTAAATTTATATTCTGGTGTGTTATAAGCAGGCAAGGCACATGTGTGATACGGCTGAACTATATGAGAACAAAAATGAATTATGATGCTGCTATGACAAGTATTTTTTCATGGAAATTGTTGGTAACCAAACACTGAAACAATTATCTAAATCTTGTGCCATTTATGATCAGTCTCAAAATCAAGATTTTCAGAAACCAAGAATCTAAATGCGAAGATATGCATTTTATAAAAATGGACCATAAACATAAACTGTGTGGGATGTGAATTGGGAAATTTCTACAAATAAATCAATCCAATTACAGTAACTATTAGTGATAAATGACCCTGCTTACCGTTGTTGGAGAACATGTTGTCAAACTCTATGATGAGGTCATCATCTCTGTCAAACCTTTCAAAGCGAATGTGTGGTGCAGCATTGATGTCTGGAAAGTCCTCATCCAACTCCATCTCTGAACCTTCATCATCATCATCCTCATCTCCTTCTTCATCGTCCTTGAGTAAATTTAGCAACTATGAGTTTTAAGCTTAAGACAACAATTAAGAGTTATTTATTAAACTTTGCTGGATGAATCCATACCTGATCCTCTTCCTCCTCTTCCTCCTCCTCCTCTTCTTCATCCTGACTATCTTCATCATCATTGCTGCCACTAGAATCTTCCTCCTGTGTGTGTTCCTCATCCTCTGGTTCCAGGATGTTCATGGAGTCTGATAAAAGAGAAACACACAAGCCCTTACAAGACGATCTCACTAAGACCATCACTAAGACCAGTCACAAAAAATGTGGCATTATTTATCATGAGAAACACCCAGTTCTGATGTGCCACTGTCTTACCTTCCCGATTGGCCTGAAGAGTGGACGCCTGGCTAATATTGGATGGGGCCTCATCCATTAACACATCCTCCTGTGATTCATCTTCACCACTGCGGCCCACTGAATAAGAACAGTAATAAATCAACTCTGGATGTATTTTCTTGTATGCATATCAAATATGGCAAGTGTCTGATATCCAATCTGTCCCCTGAAACAGTAGGAGTGCTGTGTTTACAGCTGCTATTAACTGTTGGGTGCAGAAGAAGACTATGACAAGATGCCCCTGAACAGTAAGTTGTCAAGCTTTTTGGGGCCGTTGTGTTATCAGCTGATATAAACTGCTGGGTGGTCTTGTTTTTTTAATCACATACAAGAATTAGAATTAATCCATAAGCTTACCTATAATGGTGCTGTTGACTGTGCCAGCATCTCTCTCCAGCAGCTCATCAATGAGATCCACCAACTCATTTTCTACCTGCAATCACAGGAAATGATATACCAATGCAGTATTAGTAAAAAGGGTAAACAATTTGATTTAACACTTAGGATCTCAATTATCTGCTTTTGGTAATATCCACTTTAATGTGTATTAGAATCTCAATCACCTGCATAGCCTGTGTGCTCAGAACCTCTGGTTGACCAGCAATAACCACTGTGTCTCCCTCTGTCTCTCCATCCATCAGATCGCTGTCTGTTCCCTGTACCCTGTGGTTTCCCTCCACTGGCTCAGCTTCACCAGACTCTCCTGGAACAGATGCTAGATGTCAGCAATAGACATATCTGAAATCACTGATTGTATTTAGAAAAAGACCGTTTCTGACTAATGGTGATACCTTGATCCTGAGTGTTGCTGTTGCTGTCCCGGGCAGTGCCCACAGTGTCATGTTCAGTCTTGTTCTTACTGGAGCCTCCTTTCCCCCCAAACAGACTGCTGGGCTGGTTAACAATGCGGGACAGAGTCTCCAGGGGCTTTAGGGCAGCATTCACTGTGTTTGCCATGTTGGGACTGAACCAGATGATGTACAGAAAGATATGAAGCCATTTTACACTGACTATACAACATAAATAATATTGTTTTGCAAACCAGATTGTCAAATAAAAATTGTCAAAGTTCAACTAATCACAACTGAGTTGTCCAGGTTTACCTGCACCTCAAGAATACACACTGTTTTGATGAATAACAATTTAAATAACTTATTTTATAAAAAATCTACTTTAAATGCCTCTTTGAAATAGTAATCCACTACTAAATAACTAATCCACAAATCACACTTAGCGATGCAGGTCCTGGTCTACTAGGGCGTATAAATAGCGCACTTCATATTTATATAATCATATACCTGGACAAATCCAAGCTGTGAGGGACACGGGCCAAGTCATTGACCAGTCCTTTCTTGAGAAAGAGCCGTATGATATTGTTCATGCCGTTGTGTTGTGTCTTGGCTGCTGCTGTGCTATAGAAACTGGATGTGGAGGGACACGATTCCATGATGGTACTGATAATGCACATCACTGCCTGAAGCCTTTAAAATCAATGTGTCAAGACAAAAAGAGATATTATTACCATGGGTTTGTACAGAGTCAAATTATATTTATCTAAGGGGTACAGTATAAAAACTAAATTGTTATGCAGTTTACCTAGCATGTTTTTCAGCACCTTCTGCCATTGCTAATGCTCGACTAAGAGCAGCTTTCACCTCATTGACTAGGGCAACCTGGGCATCAGTGCCTGTGCCGGCAGCTGCCAGGCTTGCTAGGAAGAGACGTGCCAAGGCTGGGGTGTCCTTGTCTTCTGAATTCTGCGTGTGGGGTAGTAAGTGGTCAAGCACAAAGGCAAGAACACTGCAATCCTGTTGGGATAAGAAAGAAGTAATAATTATACTTAATGAATGACAATACAGTGGTGTAAAATGCTGATCATATTTTTCTTAAATTACCTCTTTAATAAGCTCGGACTGCCCAGCAGTATAGCAGTAAGATGCGATTAATGTGGCAATGCCCACGTAGGAGCGCACCAGTTCAGCCAGCAGTCTCAGGATGGTGGAGGTAGGCATTAGAGGCTTGCTGGCCTTAACCTTAGCTGCTTTACCCTCATCTGAGCTGGTACCTTTCTCTCCTTCTTGTTCTTTCTTCTCTTCCCGCATTTCTTCGGGTGTGGAAGCTGATTAGGTTAGCAATAAGAATGATAATATTCATAGCATACCAAACACAATAATATGGTAGAAAAATGAGAACTTAAATTAAGCCAATAAGTCAAATTTTTTTCGAAATGAAAAACACAAAATAAAACAAACATAAACCCATGCTAAACCCAGCAGTATCCTCACAATTAGCACAATTTTTCTTGCATAGTTTGAAAAACAACAACAACAAACAAACAAAAAAACATACCTTCTCCTTGTGGTGTGCCAGACTGAGAAGATTCAGCCACACCTCCATCAGCAGAAAACACTTGAGTCTGAAAGAAACATACAAAGCTCTATTATTAACTGAGATCATATTTTACAATTCAGTAAACAAGTTGAGCTCAACTTCATTTCAATAAGACTTACATTGATATGGAATGCAGACTGGGAGTCAAAATCACTGCCCTGTCGGGTGAGTCGGTACTGCTGGTAAACATCATCACCAACATCCTGCAATATCTGGCAGAGGTCTTGGCTACCAGGCACTACTGCTGCACGTTCTTCTGGACGCTCAGCTGCACCACACACACAAACACACACTTATCTTCAATGCTGAACTGTTACTTGAAAATTACATACACACTCATCAAATAGATATTTGTATGGATCTTTTAATATATCTTACGTTCTTCAGGAGCATGGTAGGCAGCCAGAGCATTAAGCATATCATATATGACCTCCTTGATAGTGTCAGGAATAGTGGGTAAGGGGGAAAGTTTCAGAGGAGTGGTCTTGACCAACTGCACTGCATTGGGCCCCTTAATTCGAAGGTTCTCAAACTCATCATCAGATGCTGCAGACAAAAAAATTCAGAGTAAGATTATTGGGGTGAAAAAAATGTAGATGACTCTAAATCAGTCTATTAAACCAGTTTACTGTAGCAGCAATATGAAATCAAATAAAATGCTTTCAGACTCACCAGTACCAGCTCCTCGAGGAGCAGGCAGAGCAATGCGGACACAGTTGCTAGCAGTTTCAGTAAAGCATTCAGGGTTACGGCAAGCGGCAGGGCCTAGGACTCGAAGGATATAATTGATTTCTCGGGAACCAAGGCTGCCCGACACTACTCCTGAGGTGGTACTGCCTGCTCCACTGGTCACAGCTGACCTCACCACCTACGACAGCAACAGATCATTGAGGACTTGTTATCAAAAGAAGCGCCATTTAAAAAGAAAATGCCATATTAAGCAAAAAGATATGATGGAAACACAATAAGGTAAAAATATCTTTACAAAATTTTAGCTCCATTTAAATACAGATCAGCAAAAAGACAAACCTTTTCCATGGTGTGCCGAAGTGTGGCTGGGTCTTCTATAATGTGTCTGAACAGCAGAGTAACAAGTGGGGTGAAGCCATTGAAGCCAGAGCTTTGAGTTAGGCCCAGAATCATCCTTGTGCTCTTCAGTTCAGCAAACATCATAGCATAGTGGTGATTGCGTGTAAGGCGCAAACAGAGACGCAGTGTGGCGTGAAGTGTGTCAGGGTCCACAGGAACACTAATCATACTGACACAGGCCCTAATAAGAACAGTTGTCATGTCTTCAGTCAGGCCCTTCACAACAATATCTGAGCCCTGAGAGTAGTCAGACTCGAGGGAAGATGAGGGGCCAGAGGTACTCTCCTTCAGCTGGCCAGAATCATCCTTAGAGGCAATCATCTCTACTGCTCCCCCTGAGTCCACGTTAGATTGTGTTTCCTCCCCTTTGGCCCTATCTAGCTCTTCTCTCTCTGAGTCAGTAATGCTTCCAGTCTTGGCAGGTTTGGGTATGCGTGGCACTCTCTGGACGGTCAACATCACTGGCCTCCTGTTCCCAGTCTCCTCGTTTACCTGCCCAAAATAGTGGTTGAATTAAAAGCAACCCAGCAAAAAAGAACAATAATGACAATGTATTTGTCGTCCACAGATATGTCACAACTTAGCACTGAAGATGATTCTTTAGACTTGAAAATGCTAGCTCCATAGTTTTTGTGTACACTCTTGAAACAGAGCAAGATGTTGATATTTTGTGTATACCTGCACCATGGTGTTAAACTGCACAGTGTATCTACGGCGTCCAGCTGTAAAGCGGACACTGCTCTCTCCGGCCCTCCAAGCAGAGTCAATGGTACTGTTGTTTGATGCACTGTAACTGCACCAACGGCCTGAGCGGTCATCAAACCATCGCCAGTTATTTCCGTTGGGCTGCAGATACTAAACAGAGACAGAAAGAACTTACTACTTGTATAAAGAAGATGCTCACAACACAATACCTTTAAATGTATTACCTTATGTTCTAATGCTTATCACTCACATTTCATGCTTATAACTAGGCATATGTCTTTAACTACAATACTTCTGAAAAATTTTTTTTTTTAAAGATATACCTTGTTCATTTGTTCTCTGCGCTTTGAAGAGACTGCCATCTTCTCATAGAAGTCAATGATCAATAGTACTGGTGTGATCCATCTACAGAAAAAGTAAGTAATTTTGTTAGATAAACAAACATATGGTCAAACACTGAAGAAACTGAAGTAACTAAAGGAAGGTATGTGGGGCTGTGCAAACTCACTTTGGTGTTTGGATGTCTTTCTGTTCTTTAGCAGCTTGCAGACAAGGCTGCACAACCTCAAGCAGCTTAATCAGCAAATCAAGTATCCCACTACTCTCCACCACTTTGGCACCTAACAGCTTCAGTTCCTTCCAAAACAGAAAAGAATAAATTATTTTTAGGGATGTGATGATGATGACAAAAACAACAACAGCCTTTACAACATTTAAAAGCTAGACATTTCAATTGGAATGTATATTTTACCTCGAAGAGCAACGTGAGCAGCAGAATTCGTGTTGCCAGCTTGGAGGCCTGGGGCAGTGTGGCCATCTGTCTGGTCCACTCAGACACTGTCTTTGTGTCACTAGTAGTCAGGGGCTCAGCGGCTTTGATCAGCACGTCTGCTGCCTCCCACACCTAAACACAACATGAACACAATCAGACTAGAATAAACATGTTGTGCTTCTACTGTCGAGACTTTTCAAGCACACAGTTTTAAGATGTTTTTATGTTCACTAGAATGAATGATAAAATAAAAATATGCATAATGGATTACAGAGCTGCATATGCATTCAAACTTGACAGATACTTCAGATTAAGTGATTCAAACAATTGCAAAAAAAAGAAATGATACATTTATTTGAATGTGAACTGCATCTGATAACTTTTACTTAGATACATAATGTTTCCAAAAAACTTTGGTTGATATGGTCTACCAAGCTTGTTAGCACATTTAATTGCAGATAGCCGTACAAGTTTGAAATAAAACTGGAATGGACTCCACCATCTTCTACAGTCCCCTAATCATTGGATATCGACTTCAAACATGGCCAATTTTTATACTGGATGCTAGAGTGCAAACTACAATTTAAAATGCATTTATACTGACCTGGTGGACAACCTGGCCGAGGATGAGATCTCTGTATTCTGGGCCACTCCTCTTGATGGCCGTCATCAGAAGGTCACAGAGTCGATAGACTGTGTCAGGCAGCTCATCCAGAAGATGGAAGCAGCCAGGCAACATTGAATCAGTAAAGGAATGCAGCTCCTGGGGGTCCAGTGGCTCAGCCTCCATGAAGCGTTCCAAGCAGCGTGCCTCTTCCTCCTCTGCCCGCTCCCTGGCTCGCCTGTCCTCCTCCTCACGCCGACGTGCTGCTTCCTGAAGCAGACAGAAAAATCTCAACGGTTGCTCAGCTAAGTAGAAATGTGTTTATTCATTGTTTTAGCAAAATATTGTTTAGGTTAGAATGTTTTTTTTTCCATGTAGTTTGAGTAGTGAGGATAATGCACCTCAGGAGAGTCAGAGCGCTGCTCCATGCTGACCTCTTGTCCAAGTGACATGGCAATTGCCCTCATCATCTGGTCCTCTTCAGACATAGTTAGGTCCTGGATGAAACCACAACAATAATGTCAGATGTCTCAGTTTGATTTAGGGAAGTTACAAAGAATGGATGTGTGTATCTGTTTATTAAGACTTACTCTTACTGCTCCACCAAGAAGTGGAGGGGGGTGCGTAAGTAGGTACTCAGTGGCCTGCTCCATTGTGCTGGTGTTCAGCAGGGCCTCCATTGCATGCTCTCTTGAGAAACCCATATCCATGAGCTAAAACGCAAAAACAAGGAGTAGTGTCTTTATATGTATAAAGAGATATCATATCATGATACCACTCATAAAAGGCAGACTGATTGGTAGGGTAGCTGTCCATAAACAACAGGGTTGATGGTTGAATCCTGGTTCTCACAATTTCTGGCAATGTGTCCAAGTTTTCCTTGACAAGACACTTATCCGCCTAGCACCTAAAATGCAGCTGCCTGTCCACAAAAATTTAGCAATGAAAGGCACTGATCACTGATCACATACTTTTTCCACGGAAATCGGCTGATAATCATTTGTGGCTAATCGATCGGAACACCACTAGGTGAGGGGGTAACAATTAAGGTCAGGGGGTGATTAAAAAACAAAACACATTTACCTGTCCTACTCTGCAGGTATGGACAAACATAAGGATGTAGGCATGAGCTGCAGTAAGGGCATGTAACAGTGTAGTCTTTATATGTATAAAGAGATATATCATGATACCACTCATAAAAGGCGGACTGATTGGTAGGGTAGCTGTCCATAAACAACAGGGTTGATGGTTGAATCCTGGTTCTCACAATATCTGGCAAGGTGTCCAAGTTTTCCTTGACAAGACACTTATCCGCCTAGCACCTAAAATGCAGCTGCCTGTCCACAAAAATTTCCCCGAAGAATTAATAAAGTATCAATTATTATTCATACACAGATCCGATCCAAATTATTCTTTCCCTTATTGAATCTGTTTTTTCCTCTCAAACTTTTCTTCATCTTATACTCCCTCCCTCTTTCTACCGCTCTCCTCGAATTCTGACACTCTCCCTGATAGTTCTTATACCTGCTGGAGTTGCTGCTGGCGAATCTGTGCATGCCTCTCTCTCCCTCTGCATCTTCCCTGTCATAACACAAACGATGGCCCGGCATTCAGTGCATGTAGAGTATGGGGGAGGAAGACTGGTAAATAGAGCACTTTCTTTCAGGTTCTCACTTATATGGCCACTTAGATATGCAATTTTGCAATTAATCTTGTTTTATGACCAGCTGCAGTAGTGTCAAAGTAAGCTGAAAATACTGACATGGCTACAGAAAAAAAACACAGGTAATGAACAAACAAACCAAAAATAAAAACTGTTCAAACTACAAACAATACCACACAGCTGCAGGGAAAATTTAAATGACCATATATAGTTTCTCAACTGTTTGAGGACTATTATTCACAACATGGAACCACAGGGATATGTCAAAGTCTTTATAAACAGAGTTAACAGTGAAAAACAGGACATAAAAACAAAGAACCATGACTAAGATGTCAGACAGTTTTCCCATACCTGTGTAAGCTGAGTCTGATTAACTTGGGGCTCACGGCGTGGGGTTGAATTGGTTGAATCCTCAGCTGATACTCCTGTTTGCCCTGCAGTAGATGTTCCAGTTGCTGCTGGTGTTTCTCCAGCAGTTGCAGATGCTCCTGGAGCCCCACTGGGTCCCAAAGAACCAGTGGAGGCCCCCTCATCATCAGGGCGTACTGTCCCCTCTCTCTCCTTGGAAAGGCGCTCCTGGATTACTGGCTCCCCTCTTAGTATGTGGCACAGAATGGCCAGCATGGATTCAGCCATCCTGCCTCCATACACCTTAAGTGGCTTCCTATTCCACAGACTGCGGATGCAGTTGAATGCAGCCTTGATGAAAGATACAGTTACAATGAAAAAAATATATACATTACAATAAAAACCCTGACGAACATTCAAGCAAAATCCTCCAACTTTACAGGGAGTAAAATACTCATTGAGAATGCTATCAAATTTCGCATAAGACATAGCTGGGTAAACCTTCTATTTGAGGGGCCACTGCCATGCTTGATTTCCAACTACTGCTGCCCACTGCTGATTACTTGGATCAGGCGTGTTTAAAAGGACACCAATTCACTTTGTCTTTGACTGAAGATAATATGCAGTGCAGTGGCCATCGAGGACAAGGACCATACTGCATTAGAGATACAGTATAATGCATTTCTACATGGTGCATGGCTTATTCACAAGGTATGAAGTTGAGGCATTTTAAACATTGCAGAGGTTCTGAAAATCTGTTGCCTAATCTTTATGTTCCTCTATATTGTAATAAAATGTAGAAATGCAGCAAAAGCACATTCACTTTAGAAAAGACAAAACGATATCTCATGATATTAATCTCCTAGCAACTGTATTTTTAAAAGTTCGCTTTTGTCGCTTGAATCACATTATGCATAATGCTCTTAATGTTTTATCTGATCACAGATCATATATTAACTTCAGTTTTACAGTTAGTGGATACTGACCTTCTGTGTGACTATGAGAAACCGGAGAGCACTGAACTGTGGCATTGTGGGTGTGACTCCAGGCATTTTAGCTGGCAGGGAGTGAGGTGAGTCTAGCACAGTGCTTGGGTTCACCATCTTCTCCACTAGCATTAACCAGGCATCTAGAAACTCCCCTGTCCCATCTGGGAGATCAGGATGTTCCAAACCCTCAGACACAGGCACCTTCCCACCCATTGACAGGGCCCAGTTAAATGTCCTGCAAAAAGTGGAAAGGCCAATAAAACTTACGACAAGCACACTTGGATAACAAAATACTGTTCTTGACCTTCATTAGTGGGTGTATAGGGTGCGACTTACTCAAATAAGGCATCATGTCCCCCAGAGCAGAAGAACTTTTGTAGCATGAGGTGGTAGGGGTACTTCCTCTCATCAAACAGCATGGGAGATGTGAAGCCGACTGAGCAGATGAAAAAAGTGAGTCTGCCAGACAAAAAGAGAAACAATTATCTCCTGTGTTTGTAATGCATATATGAACAATGGCAACAGCGGAAGGAGGGGTCTGCTCTTACCTAAAGCGAGGGGTGGGTGTGTAAGGTGGAGGTTGCCAACTCAGACCCTTGGTGAGGAGCTTTGTAAGAGCTGAGGCTGTGGCCCGGGCAGCAGGTGTGGGGGTCGTGCCTGTGCTTGTGGCATGGTGGGAGCGGCGTTGGCGGACTGGAGAGCCTACACACAACTTTACCAGCAGGCCAAACAGCTCAGCTAGAGCCCTACCTAGTCGAGATGAAGCTAAAATAGACACAAGGCGGCTAGTGAGACAAAAAACTTACAAGGACTTAAGGCAATTTCAGACAGTCAGTTTTCAGAAATTCTACCTGCAAAAAACATAACTGAGTGTCACATAATATCTTACCAGAAAGCAGTGGTTTAATCTGTTTAATGCGGGTGGCCATAGCTGGTGTAAGTTTGGACTTGGCCTTAGGGTCTGCTGCACTGGGTTCATCTGTCTCCATGGGAGCTAAGGTGTCCCCATCTAGACCCATGCCTTCCAACAGCCCACTAGCAGATGAATCCACAGATACTGCCTCAGACTCTGTTTAATAAATATAGGGAAGGAGGAGGTTGGAGGGTGTTTTCTGACATGTTGGCACACTCCAGTTTTCAGTAAACAGATTAAGTTAAATAGTTATATTACCAGTTCTCCTGGTACCAGAAGCTGTAGATGTTGCAGTGCCACCAGATTGTTTCTCCTCTTTGGGCACGAGTTTCTGCATGTCAGCTTGGCCAAACTCACACCCTGGTGGCAGACTGTTTAGGATGGGCAAGAGATAAGAGGGTCATAGGTGTGCTAACTTAGAATAAGGGAGTAAAAGGTAAGGGACTCACCTGTTGGGTGTGCAAAGGGACAGCAGCACGGTACTCTCCCATACCAGAGAGCAGTAGAGCTGACTTAGCTTGTTGAGAACACTTAAGCCCAGCTGGGAGCCCCACTGGTTGACTGAGATAGCCCTGATCTCACTCTGTTCAGAAAATAGTTAAAAACATAAATTATTGTTAATCTTCTCAACTAGTGATTTTACTTTTACTAAAACTGTTAGCAGGGGGAGACTTGCAGAATACACTGCGTTTTAAAATTATTTAATCTCCTACATGTGCATTGTGTTTAAGACACACTCTACAAATTAATTAAATTATGGTTAATTACAAATAATTATCATAAACCAACTGGCTGCATAGGTATTTTCTCCTTTTACTATGCCACTTACACTATCAAAGATGCAGCAACCATGAATTAGATAGAACTAGATATCACACATTTAGGTTAATGTAGAGTAGCGATGCTGCGATCAGGTTTTTTTGCTGCCGATTCCAATACTGATCACGAATGAGTGCCGATCACCAATACCGATCAAACGGATTGTCTGTAAATTTTAAAATTTAGTTATGAGTGCTACTATAAAATCACTTTAATTTATAAAATTAATTTAGACAAAAACATGTTTTTACTTAATTTTTCAAATGAAAATACAATACAAAATGTTGTATTAAATTGTTGTGTTGAAGCATTTTAACGAGGTTCCCCCACATGGTATTTTTTCGCTGCATGTGTTGCAGGATGCAAACTTTACATCACTCTCTCAGACGGTGTTAAAGTTCCACGCGGCAGAGATGTATGTTTATGATTTGCCGCTGTGCGCCTGCGACTGTGAAGGAAAAGGGGAGGGGGACGATACACTGCACTCAGGGCCTCTTTAGGCTGCAAAATATGAGCTACAGGTGAACGGCTTTTGTGATCAGCAATGAAAGGCACTGATCACCGATCACATACTTTTTCCACGGAAATCGGCCGATAATGATTTGTGGCTAATCGATCGGAACACCACTAGGTGAGGGGGTAACAATTAAGGTCAGGGGGTGATTAAAAAACAAAACACATTTACCTGTCCTACTCTGCAGGTATGGACAAACATAAGGATGTAGGCATGAGCTGCAGTAAGGGCATGTAACAGTGGTGTGGCACGGGCTGACAATGTGGCATCAGTTACATGGCCAGCATTAGCGAGTTCTCTGAGCAGAACAGATCCACCAGGAACCTCAATTGGTCGATGAAGTGGCTCTAGAGATGTCAGGATACTGTCCAGTTGACATAGACCCTCTTGAAGTACCTTAGGCTCATGTGACAGAGTCTAATGTAAAGAATTTAGGAGAAAAAAAATCTCCAGTCAAATTGATGGTTACTTTCACTCATGTAATGCAGAAGAGTAATTTGGCTAAATCTGACACTTCAAATATTATATTAATGCACGCTGTCTTGATTAAAAACAAGTAAAAATACAACATTGATCTTTCTTTTGTGCTCACCAATATGGACTTGCAGACACCAGCCACAGCTTGGCAGGCAGCAGATGTGGGAAAGTCTATGGGCAAGTTGGGCAGGCTCAGAATAGAGACCAGAGGTAACAACCCTTTCTGGTTGACAAACTCCTGACAGTGGTCATCTGTGGTGTTGTTGCTCAGTATGGATTCAACAAACTTCATCTAGAAAAAAATGCAAAACACTTAGTGAACTGAGCAATTACAGCATTGCACTGGAATACTAAAAAATCCAAAACAATGCTAAAAATAATACAAACAATTAATACCTACCACATTAAGAATATAATCCATTAGAGGAATGGGTATCCGCTCCTCAGTGCCCACAACCCTGCAAAAATCCACATATCATCAAAATGACAAATACTCTTAAATTTTTTTGAAATTTTTAAGTTAGCTTTAAAAAAAAAGGCTTAAAATAGTTTCTGCTCTATTCTATTGTGTTATGAACTCAGGGTCATACAGTTCAAGTGGCACTGACTGTCTGTTGCTCTCTGGTTCCCCCTGCTGCTGGCTGAATGTATGGAGGGCTTCCTCTTCTTCTTCATCCTCACTTGAAGCTTCTTCAGCAGCATGGTTGGAGCGTGCTGGTGGTGCTGCCACAGTGCCATCTGCTTTCTGGATAGATGGTTTCTGGCAAATGTACTCAGGGGCTCGACCTAGATTGCAGATCTCCTCCAGTAACTGTAAGAAATATTTAGCTTTAATTAGTCCACTTAAATTATGCAAAGATGTTTTAAAAAAAAAAAAACTCTTCTACATAAAAAGTGCACTACCTTAATAATGGCAGTAGTAGCATCAGTCTTTAAAGTCGGTTGGTGCCTCATGAGCTCATCTACAGCACTGCCCAAGTTTGATGCAGTGTCACCTAAAGTCAAACACAGAACATGTTTTCCACTCAAGTAGTTTCCATGAGGCAAGATCTACATAGCACAGGGCATACAATCCAACTCACCAAGTGGATCAGAGCTGCGTCGCCGTCTCATTGCAGGCAGGTAGTCAGGGGACAAAAGCACTTTGAAGAGACGCTCAAACGGCTGGCATTGTACGAAGGAGTGCAGGCCTCTTGCATTCAGGCACAAAGCACTGAACACATTGGGGAGAGAACCCAAAACCTCACGGGTAGCAGGAACCTGGAAGAACGATACAATGAAGTAAAAAAATTTAATTAAAAAATAAAAAAAAGATTCAAATTAGTGGTGGGCATAGATAAATTTTTTTAATCTAGATTAATCTCACTGTAATCTTGGAATTAATCTAGATTAAAATGGCTCATTTGAATTCTGCCG
>JAUYWH010000025.1:11652190-11765372 GCA_034779795.1 Ctenopoma multispine | reverse complement strand
ATCAAGGTGAAAGTCATCATAGCTTGCGTAGTATAGACCCAGCTCCCAACCCAACTTTGTGAATAGATTAACGGCGACATTTTTTTTATCGCCCGATAAGAGTTTCACTTTAACGCAGCACGTTAACGCCAATAACGGCCCACTACTAATTCAAATACAAGGTACGACGGAGCTACCGTTTTGCCCATCAAGACTACTTTGGAATTTACACTTTTTGCACTTGCCTGCAAAGCCTCAATTAAGTCAGCAACAGAATTGTTAAATGTTCTTTCACTCAAGTCTCTTTTTGAGACTTAGGAAAAAATTTAACCCATTCCGTTTTTCCATGTAGGGGTTCAGATAGGTCTTTGGGGGTGGGGGCGAAAAAAAACAACAACAACAACAAAAAACAGCACATAGTGGCAGTGCTGGAAACTCACGTCTTTAATCAGAAGGGCATGCAGCATGACATCGGTGAGACCATTATCCTGAAGAGAGGAGAGCAGAGATGGCTCCTGGAACACAAACACTGTCACAACCTCCGTCGCTTCAAACCCAAGATAGATGTAGGAGCAGGGAGGGAAAAAAGAAAAAAAGGAAATTTTAATTCACAATTATGACAACACATTTTGCATAACATTAATAAAGTGACAGTGAAATGTCATCGCATTAAATTACTTTTTTCTGTTGATACACAGTTTAGCTGAATTAATTTACAGCACTTAGCTCAGTCATAAGAGTACTTAAAGGGTTTTTTAAAGTACTCTTGTGAACTCACCTAACAGGAAGAGTGAAGGGCCATAATATTCTGCATTACTGATGATGTGCTTGAGTGAGGTAGGCAAAGACCCATCCATTACTTGTGAGAAATAAGGATACAGACAAATGTTAACTGTCAACATTTGCTTACTCAAAAATTCCTGATTTGAAGGCACCAAGCAGTAAATATGTTCAACATGTATAAACAACAAAAGTTTCAGAAGTCAGTCAGAAGAACAAGTCAGAGGATGCCAATGACTCACCATGGCGGATACCATCAGAAAAGGCAGGGTCCTGGATGGCTTTCTTTAAGAAATTTAGCATTGACTTCAACAGAGCTGCCCTCTGGGGGATACACTGCAGACCTACACAGACAGAGCCTCAAATTGATGACAGAATGCAACAACAATAAATGTCTGTTTCTTGTTAGCATGTGCTGTGTGTACCTGCACGGGGTGCGTTAGCAGCACTGCTCTGTGCTCGGTGGTCTCCCTCTGGTCTAGAAATAGAAGATGTTGACGGTCCTGGGCTGCTTTCCATTGCAACTTCTGACACTGAGAACACAGGTAGGAAAATTAACGCAACATCCATTCCAGGAAATTCTTACTTATATAACTTATCCATACTAACAATTAGCTTAAAATGTATTACGTACAGCCTTTGTTTATAGATTTTAATTTCTGAAGATGAAAACATTCCATAGGTCAGAGGAACAATAACTTACTCTCCATGTCTGTGTCCATGTCCTCAGACTCAACAGCTGCACTAGGCCTCTGAATCTTTGGCTTGATGACAAAAGGGCACTCTTTCCTTGACAGGTCCACCTCATGCTAAATACAGAAAGCGTTTGAGCGAATGAAAGAAAGAAGAATGAGTGAGCCGATAAATTTGGCAGAGGTTTAAGAATAGAGAAATCCAAAGTGCATAACCAACCTCTAGCCTGCAGATGAAAATAGAAAGGCCGCTGTGGGACTGAAAGGCAGCCATGTCAAGGTTGGTGATGAGGTCCACAACTCGCACTGCTCTTGTCACAAAGGTAATCTGGTCCTGCTCATCCCCGAGGAACTTAATCACCTACAAAAGGAAACAACAACAAATGGAAAATCTTCATGCTTTTGAAAATTCTAATTTTTAATGACATATTGGTAGGCCCACGATATACCTTCAGAAGGGCTTCCATCATGCCACAAGAGACAAGGGCTTCCCCTCCAGCATCATAGCTAGCTAAGTGGTAGAGGAATGAGAAGAGTGCAGTGGCAAACTGATGTGGATAGGGTTCCATCAAAGGATCTTAAAAAAAGAGAAATTAACAATTAATAATGTTCCATTTTAATTGTCACATTTTCTAGTAGATTACACACTGTTTTGGCCACATTCTCACCAATCATTGCCTGTATACAGTTTCGCACCAACACAGGCAAGAAGCCATGGTATGATGCAGTGCCAGTGCAGTCGATGATGTTGGAAAGTTTGGGTGTTCTCTCCAAATGGACAATTGAAGTTAAAGTGCGCAAAGATGCTGCCTTGATATCCTGAATAACAAAATCAAATGCAATATCTCAGAATAGAATATGAAAAGGAAATTCAAGGCGATGCTTGCATTAGTGTAATATTTGTTAGGGAGCAGAAAAAGCAGAGAACTTTCTTACCACAAGTTGTTTGTCTGTGATCTGTAATACATCCACCAGCTCTTCTATCAAGCCATTATACAGAATACTGTTGGCTGACTCTTGGAGTGCATTTGAATACACTGCAAATAAACAGAAAAAGTCAGCAGCTAAGACTTTGAGGCAGACTTTTTGTAACTTTCTACAGGACAAAGGTCTCTACCAACCTAGTATTGAGATAGCATGCAGTCGAGCCTGCACAGCCTGCAACCTCTTCTTGTGATTTGAGAAACCATGGGCCAGTCGAATGTGTGTGAACAGCAGGGTCTGCTTGTCTTTAGGGATGTTGTACATCACCGTCAGTGACTCCATGATCTCAGATGGGCTTTCTGAAATCTAAGAGATACAAAACATGAAGTGTAATGTGGAGAATGCAAGATAATATGTCAGTGTTAATGTCTTTAATCTGACTGTACCTTGTCAAGCTGCTCGATGTGAATATAGTGTAGTGTGTTACTACTTGTCTGCTGGGGAAATAAGAGCACAGGGAGTATTAGAAAGATGATGAGCCAAAAGCACAACATTCCAAAATTATTTTCACTCCTTATTACTTAATGACTGCAAAATAAATGTGTTTGTCTTTACCTTCCTCTCTACTTTGACCTCAGGGCCTGGTTCAGCGTAAAACTCAAAGTGCAGTGTGGTGGCACTAGGGGGATACTTCTGCTCATGTACCAACAGGAAGGAAAAAAATAAAGACAGAAAATTTATAAACATTGTTTAATTAGTCTCACTTGTCAGATGTGTCTATAATCATAAAATCAATAGTCCCCTAGCTGTAGATAGTTTACAGAGAAAGATACTGAACTTCACTCTGCAAAATTCTTACTGTCATAGGCAGATCTCTGCAGCACTCAGCCAAACCAAAACCATTCTCCTTTCCTCCCCAGCTCTACAAAAGAAAACAAAAAGACTAAACAATACAGCTCTTTCTCTTCAGGGACCGCTGGAAACATGCAATAGAAGAGCAATGTCTTTCACTAGACCTCAGCCAGGTGTTGCAGACGGGCTAGTAGAGGTGTCCTTTTGTCAGATCCCAATCTTGTGATGTAGTTGGAGCGCTTACTGAACACATAGAGAAGGTTCAGTACAGACAGAACCACCTGCATGTCACATGAGGCTAGCAAGGTGGTTAAGTGCTGTAAATGGGATGGGAGAGGTAGACAAAAGGTTAAAGTTAGTGTACTGCTTTACTGCCCCCTGGTGACACATACGTAGTCCAGGAAAGTGTAGTAGTGTTTAGTTCAAGCCTACCTCTATGGAGCTGTAGAGGTGCCTAGAGAAACTATACTCAATGAGTAGGGCTGTGAAGTTGAGCACTGCCAAAAGCAGGGCTTTGAGCTGTCCATTGTCGGGACGGTCACACACCAGGAGCCATGACATATTCTCCACTGTCTGGCCCGCATCGCACAGAATACCATCAAAGCGGTCCAGCAGATCTACCCAGTGGTACAACTCACACTGTTGGAAAAAAAAAATTTAATAATCAAATGTATTGTGTCACAGACCTATTTACTTTCCTCAGAAACATAGGGGTATTGCTTTCTAAATACATAGCAAGTCAAAACCAATCAAAATATAGATTTCCCTTAATTTTTCCCTTAATGCAAAAATGTAAAGTCTTAATCTTAAAATAAGAATGTGACTACTGGTTAACATACTTTTGATGAACCGTGATTAAATCACTCTTTTGGGGTATAATTTGGGTATCAAATAACTTGAGTTCACCTTGACAACAGACTGGACTGGATATGCAACACAAGCTGTCTACAAGAAGGTACAGAGACGATTCTACTTCTGGGTGAAGCTTAAGTCTGTTAATTTCTGCAATAAGATGTTGCAAATCTTTTACCAATCTGTGGCCAGTGTAATATTACTTGTTGCTATCAAAAAACATTATCTTACAAAAAAAAAAACTTCACCAAGAAAATAGGCAAGGTTCATCCATTGAAAACTCACTGTAGTGATTGATATGTTTCAGCTGGCATTACAATGAGGTCAACGGACTACCTGAATATACTGAATGACCAGATTTATTTCATCAATAGATATTTTCTTTTGTGATGGTACAGACCTATCCAAGATGACAATGCCAGGATTTATTCTGCTCAAATTATGAAAAAGTGGTTCAGGGAGAAGGAAAAGCAGAAATCCTGCTAAATTAGGTGTCGGGTTGTTAAAACAGTTCACCGTGAAGTGTCATGTGAAGATAAAAACATTGCTTAAAGTCTGTTGCTGGTCTGTAACTGTATCTGTTTTTGTTTTATAATTTTGTTTCTGGGAAAAATAAAGTAAATTGTCTATCACAGCCATAAAACACTTTTTGAGAGACATAATGACCTATGCATAAACACTCAAACCAGTGCTAGCCATAAGCGGAGCTGTGGGAGCTACCCTAAAAGTGTACTTGGTGGATGTAGGGGTTATCTGCAAAACAGATAACCCGTTATGGACTTCCACACTGCTTGATACCAACCAATGCAGCAATTGGGGGGAAAAAAACCCTCTGAAAAACAAAACAAACTGACCAGGCTGAAACCTGAGTGTTTCACTACCAGTCCCAAGTTTACAAATATTAATGACATACTTCATTAATCCCCCCTTGGGGAAATGGCTGATGGATAGCTGCTCAACAAGTACATCTCAGTGTTACTAGGGGATTTAGGTGTCTTGTCCAAAAAAACCCAGACGGGTAACCAGAGGGAAACCGGGAAGTGAAACAAGTGATCCTGGGGTTTTTAGATGTCCGCTCTACCCACTGAGCTACTTGCCGCCCCATGAGAATATCAGAATATGGAAAGCATACTGTCAGCTTTAAAATGCAATGTTTGGTGCAGACATACTCTAAGATGCGCCCTCAGGGCATGTCAAATTCATAGGATATGCACCCTCCATCATATTCTACACACAACTTGACCAGAAAAAAACCTTGTCACAACTGAAATGTTATAACACTGTTTCTAAAAAAGACTGAGAATGGTGCCTCTTTCCTCTGTCTTTTCTTTTGGCCTTACCTTGCCAATATTCCAGGTCTTGATGTGCTGCAATTCAACCAGCAGTTGTTCATCGCTGCATGCCTTGAGCTTCTCTATAAGTATCCTGCAGTCTGCAGGCTGTTGGTTAAGAAGGAGCAAAAAATGGTTAGTATGGCAGAGTGCAAATACCACATTGAGAACCAATAGACATTTGCAATATTTTGTCCTGCTTAAGAGCAGGGTCACATCCTCACTAAAATGACGTAGCGCTGCACTGGAATGACAGTTCAACACAAGCTAATGACGCATAGAGACAATTTAACAGAGATAAGCCTTTTAAGAAGTTTTGCAGTCTGCTTTCCCTTAACATAATGTAATTTCCATCTTACGGCAATGCAAATTAAAGATGTCCTCTTACTGCTTAAATTACAGATTTTTCTTGTAAAGCACCTACAGGAAGTATGACCTTGTTGTCACCAAGGTTAGAAACGTACTGCCTTTTCCTTGATTTTTCAGTGTATCAGTTTTAAGGATGAATGGTCAAAGAAGATAAAAACTAATTTGATAAATAAGTGCAAGTGACAGGCATCTATTGTTGTTTGTGCAAAACTCTAACCTCCAACATGTTAATCTATTGCACCAAGTTCTCCTGTAATACAGAAAAATATTTTTTGGCTGCCTCCCTATTATCAGATTTGGTCATGGTAAAGCTCAGCCAGGGTTTCTCAGCTGAATGTAGAAAGGGACAAGTGAGACTAAAGGCCTGATCTACTTTACGTCTTCAGGTACTAACTCACATGCAAACTTGCTAACACTCGCAAATAATGGCAAAGCTGATCTACTAAAGTTAACACAGAAGACGGTGTCTTTTCAATGACCAAAATAGTGCAGACTGTGGATTTTGCACCTTTGCATTCATAAATATGCTAAAGGGGGCATTTTTACCAAACTGCCCAAATTAAAGGGAGGACAAAATGCAAATACATGAATTGACATGCAATGTGATTTATCAAGCCTGAAAGTGATTGCGTTTGTATTTAGTACATTTGAAAAGCAGTTGCAATCTGCTGGCGCACAGATGGCAGCTGTTATCTGGGTGAGGATGAGACATAGGACAAATAAAAAAAATGTGCAGAGAACACATATATAACACTCATTAATACATTTGGAATGACAAGAAAAATCAACAAATATACATATAGTCTGTCCAGTGACACAGCTTTGGAGCTGTTGGGTGAGCTACGTGCTAATTTGTAGCCAATTAGAAGAAGTAACCACACAACACCTCTAATGCCAAAGCTTCTCTGTATCTGCAATGTTAAGGAAAAGCATCTCTGCACTCCCTTGCATCTGTGTACTGTGCACAGTATACTGTAGTGCTTGCTGCCATTAGCTGCACAGGTTTTCATATGTGTTTTTGCACACTCAGGATGCAATGAATTATGTGGAAGCTGGTTTCCTCAAAAATTATAGGTTTGACTGACTAAATGCATGTGAAACCCGCCAACACTGAGCATGTGTACAGGAATCAAAAGCACCCAATTGTTGAATGTGTTTGAAACTCCAACAATATCATAACAAATTACCCTACGTGATCGATTCATTATGAGGAACAGTTATCCTTTTTCCAACTCTATGTGGTAAGTACAGAGATGGCTGCGTTTTAGGTATATTAAAGGTAATATTTTTAGATCATTTCTCTGTGCGTATGATCATTCTCCAAACTCTGCATGGTGGACATTAAACACGCAAAACCCTAATTTAAATATGGCCACCTCTGCTATGTTTGCACCTGTTGTTGATTACGCAGTTTTTCTTATATCAACACTTAAACGCGCAATTGTGCATGCAATTTAGCACTTGCTATTTGGGAACTTAGTAAAGAGTAATCAAATGGCAAAAATTATTTACACTCACAGCTTCCGTAGGAGTTTTCTTTAACTTGCTTCTGTCGACCTTCATTGTCGATAGTCACCGTTTGTTGCTCCTGTTGAGAAATGTCCATATGCATAAAAATACATGTGATACCCAATTTCAGTGTGTTATGACACAAAACTACTTATCTTTATAATCTGTAACTTAGCCAAAATTAAACATCTAAATACTCAAATGAGACATACAGACACATATTTCTTTAACTCTTATTAGCCTGAAATGTGAAATTTACTTACAGAAAATAATTTGGCAATTCCCACTTGACAGCATGTTCCAGTCACCTTACCTGCAATATTGGTTAAAACAATAGATAAATATCAAACTAGCAACAGTGTCCCACACACAACAAAACAAACTGAGGTTTAAAAAGTGCCCATTACACTATAGCATACATCAATCTCAGGAAACAATGGTCTACAAGAAGGTTTTGTCAAAAAGTGAATTATGCTGTAAATTGTATTTAACAAATCTGTAGTACTTATGAAATGCTTTAGCCAACCACTTGTTAAATTATATAGCGATAGTGCTTTTTTACCTCTGCGAGGTCTGATCACAAAGCAGACCATGGCAGTGCATTAGCAAGTAGCTAGTTAGCCACATACGACACACAGTTAATTAAATTAGATCGGGGCCTATTTAATGTCCTCAAGCGTTTAGCTCGCGTTTCAAGTAACTGAGAATCAAGTGATACCTCAATAAATCAGACAGCTCATGCTACATCATCGTATGCTTGCCCATCATTAACTCAAATGACTTGACGCTGACAAGTTATAGCTACCTAGCTAACAAGCTAACGTCATCAAAGGTAACAGCCTAATGTTAGCGTTATTTACCTAATGTTAACATGTCTCTATACACACATAGAACTGCATTTGCTTGTCACGAGCGAGTCTGTTTTGTTTGGCGACTGTCTGCAACACATCTGACAAAACAAGATACGCTGGGAAGCTCAATGTACCAAAGAAATCGATCGTTAACGTTTGCTGCGGATTTGATGTTAGCTCTTGACCTGCTACTAGTGAGCTAGCGTTACCGGCGACGTTAGCAAACGATCTTCTCTTGACACACTTGAAAGCATTTCGAATACCACCACGCCTTATAAAAGTCAGCTAAGTCACAAACAAGTAATGTATACAATCAACGGCAGACATCTAAATGTACCTCACAAAAAAATAAGGAGTTTTAGCCATTTGTTCCACAACTGTCAATTCAGATCTCAGATTCACCATGCTGCCCTGATCTGACTCTCTACTAATTTAGGTCGGGGCTGCGTAGGCCGCAAAAAAAGCCCTCACTTCTCACTCAGGAACAATCCCTACTCCAAGTAAAAATAAAACTATAAACACCACTCAGTGATCCACGACAGTAGGATTAATGTGTCAAATATGTGGAACCAAGCTATACTTTGCTGAAGCTCAGAGTCTTACCCTGGGTCTTCAGCTAGAGTCGTAGCACGCGCTAGCTAGCTAGCGAGCCAGCTACCCGTTAGTTGAGGTGCGAGCAGAAACGCATAATAACTCGCTGATTTAGTGTCGGGCCAGTCTGCCGTGACACCGCGAGTTTTGTTTTCGGTTTTCGTTTGGGTAAATTAAAAACTGGCTACGAACTCAGAAAAGAAGTTGCTCGTCCGTTTGCTGCATTATACATCAGAGTATCCGCGCTTGTTTCCATAGCACAGAGGCACTAGCTGTTGGCTCAGTCATCATGACTCTGGGTAGTGTGCAAAAAGTGAAGAACGTTACGGCTGAGTGAGTGGTCACTGTTTATCGATGCACGTTAAAACCGGACAATTAACACTGGCACTGCATCACCTTAACCTTACACATCACCACAGGTCTCAAACTCATAAAACACACAGTATACAACCAAAGCCACTGCAATAAAGAAAGAAGATTATTTTAATCCAAATATACCTGAGCATACTATGAACCGAACAAGCATTTTAATTTCACCACCAAGTAATAAACATGCAACCCCACAGTGAACAGTCACCCACTTAAGTACTGAAAAAATAAACCATTTATTAACAGCTGCAGTATGTGATACATTAAACACAAATTCTACATCTACAGCACATTCGGCTATGGGCAAACCAGATGATATAGCCTACAGAGGCATTCAACATACTCATTTTTTGCCATTTGCTAATAGTTCACTAATATTACCATTGATTAATGTTGACTTCAATTAGTTAAGTAGATAAGTGTTTTTAGGTTTTCCACAATTCTTTGTACCAGCCCAATACTATTTTTTTTAAGTGACTGATACTCAATCGCCTACAGGCAGACTAACTAAAATACAAGCACAATGTTAAACTATTTCAGGTGTTTAGGGGTTTTACTGTACATGCTGACATTTGTAAAGGGGATATTATATCTTTAATACCATATCACTCTTATTGCTTCTAAAACTGAAACATAACAGACATTAAAAGATGCGTGATTTTTCTGTTCTAATATCTAATGTTAACTTGAGTTAACATGATGATCGGGAAACAAGTTTAATTAATCATTTTTAGCTAATTAGCATAATTACTATTGCTCTTCAACTTATTAAAACCTGTGACTATACCAGAAGTGCCTTGCAGTAAAACACAGAGTGAGTTGCTCTTATCACTTAATACTTAGTTTACTTAAATATACTTATAATACTTAACATTATTTTAAGTATGGTAATCATGTCACCTGAGTTGAATGAATACTGATGTACCAGTCCCATGATGACAAAGAGCAATCATAAGATCTAACACACCTAGAGACAAAAACCTATTGCACTTTTACATACCATGCTAAAGCATCTACTATTCTAAATGACTTTGGTCTTATTTGCTGAAGTTTGGTTCTCAGTTTTTGAAATGTAGTTATAATGTAGTAAAAAGTAGTAGTAGTAATGTAGTAAAAAAAACTGAGAAAATGTTTGAAGGATGATTCGTCCGTTGATACATACAGTGGACTTTCATCTGTCCTTTATGACAAAGACATTTTCCTAAAACATTTTTTTTTATCTCTTAATCGATACTCTAAAACACTTAGTTTGGTCATTCCCCCCGGTCCCCTTTCCATTCACTTCCAGGTTTACTTGCTTTCTAATTTAAGGCATAATATAATGTTGACAAATGTCAAAATCTAAATAGCAGCACACACATCATAGGCATTAGATGTATTTTGACCTATATTATTCTTATTTAAAACTGAAGATACATTTTTGAAAATGTATTTATAATGATTTGCTATTAGAAATCACATAATAAAATACTGTATTCAGTCACAAGTCCTAAATAGTAAACAAATTTGAGGAATAATAGACAAAATGTTTCTGTGAAAAATAAATATTATTAGTCAAACCTCATACAGGTCAATGACTTTATAACTTTTCCTAAAGCAATGTTATTATTGAATGAGCCAATATTAATTACTGATTTAAAAAAAACACTGTAAATAAATATATATTTTTTGCATTTGTCAGGGAACATGGATTCTTGGTCAAGTCTACAATTAGTTATGTAATGTGCACTGTCCACAATTGTATACTAAAGGAAATTTGCAACACTGATATTCCTCTGACGTAACCAAATCATCAGGAATCGAGTCCAACAGAAAGATATTGGCTAGCCAGTGATATCCAGCTCGACAACTGATAAATGCAAATTACAGCGAATATCAACAAACCTGTCTGGATAGCTAGATAAGAGCATGGGGAAGATTAAAACAACTCGATGAATGAAATGTCTCTTTTACTATTAAAGAAAGTGAAGAATTTAGTTTAAGATGTAATGCTAGTTTACAATATTACAGATGTACCTCATTTTAATGGCAGAAATACCTGTTGACGCCTGTGAAATGACTAACTTGATAAATCAAGTTACTGAAATATGAATGCAAAAAAACTTATCATATACTGTATTTTCTTTCTAACCAGAGTCATTTTTAGTCATTTTTATGTTTCATCCAAAATACTTTTTCAGTTCTCAAAACTGAAATGATAACTGAGATAACAATAACCTGTATGATTGAGAATCTTCACAGAGCTTTATGTACCCATGTGTTTAGCCATAACCTTTTCAAGTAAATAAGTTATTAATACATACCAGAAACTGCTTTGGTTTGATAGTTCCACCATTCTCCTCCTTGGCTTCCTTTGCAGTTTCTTTAAACTATCTGAAAACATATAGCAAACAATCAATCAATCAAATCTACATGATGTCCTTTTATGTACAAGTGTTATGTATAAATGCTTTTGTTTGACCACTGCTGTGTCACACTTTTCAATAATTTATAAGAAAACTGTATGGACTATTGGTCAGCATGTATTACATTATTATTATTTTTTAAAACCTGACTTTTCTTTATATCTTGTTGATAATCATGTGTCCTAAATGAGCTGGTGCTTATGCCTTGTCAGAGGCAGAAACCAGAAAATCACAATAAAGAAGTTTAGCTCATTAGTCTGCTATGTAACTAGGATGCAAAATTCAGAGTTGCTTGCTTCATCCCCCATGTATATACTGGTTAAGTAAAATAAATTAACTGAAAATGTCTGCAAGTGTCACTAAGAATACCCCACAAATAATAATAAAACTCAATATATACAACATGCTACATGTTAGGCAATTAAGAACACTTAAAACTGGTACTTACACTCAAATGTCTATGGTTACATACAATAACGGGGCCCCAGATCTGGAGTACAAACTCATATTTTCAGACAAAACATTTGCAGGCCTGCTTTTTTGCTACTTATGCTTTCAAACTAGTCATTATTTTATAAAAGAAACATCCCAGACAATAGGCATCCACTGCCCTAGTTATCATGTCATTACAACACAGTCACTGATTGAGAGAATGACAAGAACTGAAGAGATGCTGACGTCCACATACCACAGTACCACTTTTCTAAATGTACATTAAAATAGTTTTGATTGTTGCCATCACTACTTGCTTTCAGTGACTTGTACATTTGATGTATTAATGGTTGTAAGCATTTTTGACAGTGTAATTCTCCCCCTGTTCATGTATTTCAATGTGTCACACTTCCCTTGATACTTCTACCCAAATAAAATAGCACGGTATTAACATAAATACTAGCTGTTGATGTTATGAAGTGGTAATGGTAACGCTAATTCTCATAGTTTGGATAACATTACTACAATCCCCAACTCGCTAATTACCTCAAAGTTATTTAAGTTAGTTGTAACCACGTAAACTCAAATAGTTTGAATATTAATGAAATAGCTAGCGTAACCTACGCAGTTTAGGTGAAGTCAATGTTAGTGCTAACGTTAGGTTAGCAAAGTTAAAAGCTAGTTAAGTGATGTTAGCTAGGTTAACTATAGGTTCACTAGTAGCAACTACGCAGCTTTGATGGCTAACGTTACTAGATTACGAAAAGTAACATCTGCAACCGGACGCAAATTTTAACTATGGTGGGATATTCGTCCCATCGTTTTCGAGAAATGTGAGCAAGCTAGCAACTGAACAATGATATTGCTTTGGCTTGTAGCTGAGCAGCGCATACCCCACACTGTGAGCGTGACTGTGTGTTTCTGTGTGGCGTGTATGATTGCGGGTTTCGCGCGAGCTAGCTAGCTAGCAGCGAGAGCTCAGCACAATGCTCTATCAGTGGGATCATGGCTAAATTAAAAATGGCGGTTTACTAAGCAGAAGATCCGTACTTTACCTCTAAAACCACACTAGTCTTGTAGGCTCGGGTTCCAGTGGCGGGGGCAAATCGCCAATGGTAGTTGTTAAGAAATCGAAATGTATGCCTTCACTTAACTAAAACTCACGCCAATACTCAAGAATAAGTCTATCTGCTTACCTCGAATGCGTGTTAAATTTGCTTCTCCATCTTGCACTGGCGACTGGTAGGATAGTTTGGTTCTCGCGAGAATACATTCTGCTGCGTTTACCCAAGGCACTCCCTTATGGAAGCCCATTTCCGCTACTAGAATCAAAACTAAACGTTTGCAATGATGGAAAACAAGAATAATACCAATATTAAGTGAAATTTCTGAGATAACAAGTACAAATGTTGACATACTGAGTCAAATTGTTGAGATAATCCAAATGACAAGAAAAGTTTAAAATTTTGACTTTCGTTAAAATTACTAAATAACATTTAGACTACATCAAATGTATAAAATTTTTCATCTCATCTTTTCTAAAGTGAAATTTTTGACTCATTTGTATTAAGTAAAGTAACATTTAATACATAAATTAAAATCGAAATACATTTAGACTTACCATATTTTTTTTTCTTTTCATCATAACTTTCTCTTTAGTTTTTCTTCTAGTGGCAGAGATGGGCTTCCATGGTCCATTCTCCTTTGGCCTTATAGAGAAACAATACCACTGCATTTTCGTCTGCAGAAGTGCAACGCTGTTATGTCCATCCTCAACTTTGTGATTATATATGTGCACATGAAAGCACACAGGTGGATTCTCAAGACTTTATGAAAAATATATTTTAATGCAGTTTATTATGAAAGTGTATTCAAACTCACCCACATTTAGCATATAAACATTGGATAATTTTAATAAATGCATTAAACCACTATATGAATGTGGGATGTTATATTTAAAATATAGCAATGGAAATAATGTTTAGATGGAAAAATGATACCCAAACAGTAATTTGTACAACAAAACAAAACCCTGAGATAAACTGCAGACACCACATTTTCTAAACGTACATCTCTCAAGCACAAAATATCAAAGTGTACTTTCATTGGAAGAAATAATTACAAGCAGATGTGTTTAATACAACACAGCATTCTTGTTGTATTTAATGAGCACCTGCCAATACAAAGACTTAAATGACTAAATCCCATCTTCGTTATTTTAAAATATGATCTTTTCAATAGACTGAAGTATAGTAAACAGAAACCATTTGGACAACAAATCAGACGTTTGGTGATTTGGTGGTCCGCAAATAAATTCATTGAAAAAAATGTTTTGCCCACGGTGCATTTTATCTTTTCCAAGTTGTATTTAAACACATCATGTTTAAAACACACAGTACACACAAACAAGGGTGAATATCAACAATAATTAATATAAAACTAATAAGATGAAATTTAACAAGGCTATTTCCAGCACATTTCCAATATTATACTAACAAGACAACATGACAAACTAAGCATGACAATAACTGCGTACAAATATAAAAAAGAAGTATTTCAGATTTTTTCCAAATACAGCAATGTATAATGTACAAGTTATGTTAAGAAAGATTTAAAAGTTTTTGAACTATAAAAGAACTTAAATACAACCTATATTTACATATCCTGCACCTTCACAATGTTTTCACACAGTTAAATCTACATTTCTGCTAAAATTTTATCACTAGTACATTCTGTGAAGAGAAAGCATGTCTATGTGTGTCCCAGGAAAGGCAACTTGCAGGAAACTAATCTCTTCAACTCATATGTTTTGTCTTCTCAATTACCTATATAAATTACAAATATTACAAATATTTACAATAATAACCGCAGTGGTAAAAATAAAAAAAAATGCATGGATAACTTTACGGACAGGTATTAGGTGGCTGAAAATAACTAAAATGAGGATCAAGGATATGTGGTGATAAAACATACTACATTAAAACAGGGCAAGAGATGGCAAAATGCTGCCTAGTAAAATAAATATGATCAGAATAAATAGAATTTGATGCTACTTTTGGCATCAGGTTAGCGCTGTCTATTTTGCTTGTAGAGTTTCGGCAAATTGAGGGAAATGAGTCATACCAACATCAGTGACAAAGTCCTGAAAAAGAATTAATACATGTAGCAAACTGGGTGTCTAGCATATGCATATACTGGATTTTTGCAAAACTGTTTGTGTGAAGATTGGTGTCTTGTAATGATCATAATATACCAGAACGTATTTTATCGGGAAAATTGATAAAAATACTAAAACCGTGTGACTGTGTCCAGGTTTGCTCATGTGTGGCAAAAGGGACTATACAGACATTACAATTTACTTGACTAGAAAATGTGTTGTTTGTCCTTCCCTTTTAAAAATGTCTAATTGACAGTACATCTTCATAAACACAGCTAAATAGTCTAAACAAAATAAACTATTAGGCTTTGTTAATTTATTACACTAGTTTTGTTTAACTATATGGTTTTTTGTCCATATGTTGTTTTTGAAATGCTTTCCACCATTATCTTATGCCAGTGTCAAATATATGATCAATAAAAGTCTTTTTTTAACCACATTAAGTATTTATGTAAAACACTGCAGAGATTTGTTTAAAATCACAAATGTGAAAATATCTTTATGCATAAGTGGAGCCAAAACCAGCAGATGAGAGGTTCAGAGGTTCAAATGTGAAAGTGATAATGGTAAACAAATTTATCTAGAGTACAAAATATAGATTACTATCTCTATTTATTTCAGATCTACTTTCACAAAAGCCCTTTTCTTCATTCACACTTGAGTCTTTAGCCACATTTCCAACATCTCTCACAATAGAAGTTTTCCATTGCGGTGAATTTTCAGAATTTTTCCAAGTCTCTGTTTTGCAGTTGCAAGTCCTTTCTTTGGACGTTTTCCTAAATTAAAAAGACAAAAATACATAAGAAAATAAGCTCACATAGAGACATCAATTTATACCGTCAGTGTTTTAGACTTATGCTTACCATGCCCAACCCCTGTTGTGCCTTGGCTGGCTAAACCGGCAGGGGATGCACTCGAATGAGAGCTGCTGTTCTGCGGAGACAGGGAAGGTCGGCGTGAAGTGAGAAATACACCGGGGGCCATGGCACCACTGCCTCTAGGGCCTCCAGAGCCAAAAGGTCCTGGTCCTGCAGTGTATTCATGGTCCAACAAACTTGCAGAGTAGTAATCCATTCTCCTGTCTGGGCTCACGTCTGCTGCAGACACTGGAGCAGGTGGTGGGGAGGGTGGGGCTGGCTCAGTCTGAACAGGGGGAGGAGTGACTACAGGAGCAGGAGGACGCTGCTTTTTGGTGTACTTCCTCTTAGCAGGCCTTTGCTGCTCCTGAATCATAATCAACAGAGAAACAAGTCATTATTGAAGTATAATTCACAATATTCACCGGGCACTTGTGTCAAAGACAAAATACTCTGTTTCCCAACTTACCTGTTGTGCCAGCTTGGCAGCAGCTGCTGCAAGTCCAGTTTCTACAGATGCAACTCTAGCCCCTTCCCTGGCTGGTCGATCCTGTTTGGGAAGTGTGGGCATTACCCTGGCTATAAATAAAAAAATAATTATTAGATCTTTAGGAAGTGAAATAGCAAATCTGATCTGTCTTGCTTCTAAATTTAATCCAAGTACCTTTTGGGCTCCAAGGTGTGTCATCCCAGTTTTTCCTTCGCTTCATCTTAGCCTTGTTAACGTGGTCCTCCTCATCAGACTCCAAGGAAGGGTAAACTTAAACATACATTTGATTACTGCAATTAAACACTGGCTTGATAAAAGCTGTAAACTTTATTTTATTTGTACAGGAGGAGTGTATTGCTCACCATAGTCTGAATCTTTAAAACAGGTTCCCAGAGTCTCTTGCTCATCTGGACTTTCCTCGTCACTAAGGTGACGCGCTGGGCGCTTAATTGGCCGTTTCCCAGGCCGCTGTATGACAGATTTCTTCTCAGTTCCTGTCTTTTTGACCCCTCCAGTCACCCACACAGCCCTTCCACCTTTTTCTTTGACCACTCCTAATCCCTCTGTCAGCCCTCCAGAGATAGATAAGGGAGACGAAGATGAGGAAGAGGAGGACGAGGAAGGGGGATTGGCCATGGACAACATGCCCTGAATGGCATCACGAGTACTGGGAGAGGCTGGGGCTTCCTCACTGAGAAAAGGACAGAGTTAAGCAATCACTCATCTTCTTAAAAATAACCTCCTAAACATAGCATCGAGCCAGAGTCATTTCAAATATGTGAACTATGCAAGTTATAAAGGTTGTTAGATTCTTGCAGAAACAGTCAGCATCTCCCCATTTGTGCTCTAAAATATTTCTGTAGTCAAAGATCAGGAAGTCTGTTTCAAATACCTAGCTTCAAGCATTCTGTAACTCTTCCTAAATTTGATTGTTAAATAAATACAATTACTGGTAATCAAGAGCAAGATAAATCTAACCTGAGTGCTGCAGAGTCCAAGCCTGCCACTTGCTTGCTGGCCTTCAGTAAATCCAGAATGCCCCCTGCACCACCCTTCACTCCGTGGGCAGCTAGTGCCTCTTCATCTGTGGTATAATCTTCCTGAACCAACACAGAAAAATATGCTATTGTTACTATTCGTTGGTGAAGAGTCTCAAGTCATCCAGTTGAATTTATCTGAAAGTTGAGTCAAAGCAACTTGACTTCTTTCGTGTTAGGTCAAAATGTTTCACTACCCATCCAACTACTAAAGACGCTACTTGAATGTGGAGTTTGAAATAAAACATTTCAACCTAACAAGAAAAAAGTCCAGTTGCCATGACTTAACTTCTAGATATTACTATTGTAATTACTGCTGCTTTAATAATAAAATCTATGACATGCCATATTTGTCGTCGTGCAAATCACAAACAGTTTATTCTATCAGACAGAAGGCCCCACGTTTATTGGCACAATAAATATTAATAACCAGATGCTAGTACTGTTAGATTGGCCTAAATTCATAATTCAAACTGCCATCACTGATTGGTCATTAAAACCACATTGACTTAACTGTAAACAATATTTACCACTGTGGGGCAATACACTTCACACAGCAACAATTTAATCTGGCTCAACTTGGGGTAAAGAAAGTAAATATAAACAAGCAATTTTGATGAGCTATGAACTCAGCTTGGAAGGAGAGTGTATCATGTTTGTTATAGAAAAAATAACAAACCTAAACTTAATGCCATTGAAATATTAATAGTTGTGTCCTGCAAAATTGTTTAAAAAAAAACCTGACAGGTGTATTTATAATGACCTCACCTCAATGTCAAAGTCGACCTCTCCTGGCTCCCTAATGCGATGGGGGTCAGAGCAGGGTTTGGCCCTGGGAAGCTTCCTTGGAAGACCTGGAGGCACATTTCAACACAATTAGGTTAAAGTAACAAGGGGGACTTCGCCCCATACTACTCAATTTCTTTGCAGGCAGGGTAGGGAAGATAAAGTAACTTATGTCCATTCAATGCCAAACAAATTCATTTAAGCATTTATAATACCATTGTTTAAAGTCAAAATCTAACCGCTTAGTTTCTTTTTCTTGCTTGGTCCTGCAGTCTTGCGTCGTGGAGGAGGGGTCTCATCAATCTGTAGCTCATCCTCAGACTCTAGGTCAGACATACTAGATCCTTCCACAGCAAGATGTTTGTAGTTTCCAGCACTTCTCGAACCATTACTGCTGCCATCCTTCTTACTAAATCCAGAAATAAACAGCAAGAACATTATTGACAGAGTATTGACAGGAGATGTAAGATCATGATCAAGTAACAGGAGCATGCCAAAACAGCTGCAAAACCCACCCTTGAAGTTTTCCATTGGTCACCACAAGTTTCAATTTGCTTTTCTTTATCTTCCCTTCTAACTCTTCTAATGGCAACTCCAACTGGCAAAATAAAAAAAAAACAAAGATAAAAATTGCAATTACATCTAAGGAAGAAATATCCAGACACAAAAAACTGCAGAATAACATTTTCCATCATAACCATAAAAGTCTGCAGACCACGTACCTTGGCCTTGCCTTTGGACTTGCCAGGCTGAAATTTCTTGAGTGTATGTTTGGTGTGGATCTCAATGAGGTCAAGTTCTCCTGCTTCTGCCTTGAGTAGCCCCTTCTGATTCTTTTTCTTATTTCCGGGGGACCCAACCGCTCCTATCATTTCTTTGGGCTTGGGGCCTTTCTTTTTTCCAGGGGGGCGTCCTGAATTCTGAGAGGTGGTCAGGGGAGGTTTAGAGAGTGGCGAACCAGAAAACTGAGGTCCTGTACGGCTAATGTTTTGCTGAAAAATATCCTAACAGAAAGAGTCAATAATGTTTAGTCAGTAAAGAAGGGAGAAAGGAAAGATGATTAACATTTTATTTACACATTTAAAAATAAAAGAGCTAAAATGTGCACAAACTTTTTTGTGACTTTGCTGTTTACCTCAACCAGACGAATCTCCTTGGCCAGGTCCTTCACTAATGTCTGAGTATTAATGGTTTCTGGAATCTCTACCTCATGTTCCGCTAATGCCTGAGAGTATAGAAATAAAGGGATGAAAGAGGCAATCAATCAAACTTTAACCTAAATGCTGTGGGTTCATTTATTGGAGTTTACATACTGTCTGAATCAAACAAACAAACAAAAAACAGGTGTCAATGTGACAAATATTCAAGGAGGAAAATAAATGAAATAATAAAACGAAGAAAGAACAGAGGGAAGAATGACATAAAAAAAAAAAACAACTTAAAACTAATTTTGTCTACCTCTTTACGAGTCCAGCTGCGGAAGGCATTGTTAAGGGCTTTAGCACCATGAACCAGATAAGTTGCAGGGTGCCTGCGATTTTCTCTCAAACCTGTGAGACAGAATAGCAAGACATTAATAATCTTACCATGACAAACAGTAAACACACAAGTGGATCACAGAAAGACGCATTACTTTATGAAATTCATTTAAATCCCTCACCTCTGAAGGTATCAAGTAGATGCTTTCCCACATACCAGCAGACGGTCTCAAAGTTGGGAAATCTGAACAAGTCTGCCGTGCTTAATCTCTTTTCAATTTCATATGCCCTGAAATAATAACACAGCAGAGGACAAGTCAGAATAGCCACAACCTACATTTTATTACTGATGACCTCTGTAATGAAATGTAGCCATTTTTATTAAATAGTATATATGCACAAGGACCAATAACTGATGAAATACAGTAATTCTGGGACTAAAAGGTCCTTGAGTGCATTCATATTGAAATTTCCATTGTGTCTGGAGAGTCAGGAAGATTATACAAATTACAGTGTGGGGAATAGAAAAACATCTGTCTCCAATGTTGCACATAACTGCAATCTGTGTGTTTTTGGGTGGTTAAATTGAATTATGTTTCAACTTTAATAACATTAAAAGAATATTTAAGTCACAGCAGACTATAATATAAGATTAAATGAACTAACCGCAGCTGCATGTCAATGTTGAGACTATGCAAGAAGTTTCCTCCAAAGGCCAGACAGTCCACTGGGGTCAGTACAGAGTGAATCCAACCTAAACAAACAGATGACAAAAGTGGCAACATTTCTCAGTTCGGACTGGTAGAACAATCACAATTATGGTAAAACCATTTTCCTATAACAAGCAAAATAAACAGAAACATTTCAACTTGCCTGTTGGTATGAACAAGGTGTTTCCTTGTTTTACAGAGCACTTGTAACACATGTCAACCTGGTCTCCAAAGAACATCTCATTCTGGTTAGATGAGGAACTCCACCTCTCAAAAAGTGCCAGGTTGGCTTGAGTGGGGGAAATTAGGTAGAAGATTTTCTCACCCTGTAAAACAAATATGGAGAGACAAGCTCTTAAAGTAAAGGAAATCTGTGAAAATAACCTTCCCAAACATCATTGAAATTATTTTCCTCTCACCCTCAGAACATGGTACCACACTGAGGTGCCTCCAAAATCAATGTGGAAGTCTGTGTAGCTATCCTTTACTCCCATAAGGCAGTACTTCTGCACATTGGGACGCTCAAAAACAGATTCTTCAGGCCAGAGGTTTTCCACCCACGACAGCTTCCTCACAATCTTTGGGGTCTCCACAAGGTTTGAGAGTCTAAAACAAATTCAACACTTGTCTTTAGTGTTAAAAACATTACATTGCACAACAACTTAACTTGAAACTTCTCATTAAAATTCTTAGATAAACTGAATTTGAATGAAGAAGAAACATAAAACAAGTATCAGTGAAGAGACCATCTTTGTGTACCTGGTCTCAGAGAACTCCAGACTGATGACATTGAGTACTTTGTCTCTGTTGGGGCTATTGTAGTATTCAACAAAATCTCCCAGCCGCATCTTCAGATCACACTGACGAGACACATCAATTACATCAATCTCTTTGTCTGCACCTGCAATTTGAACAAGAGTTTGAGAAAAGTCTAGAGAATTTAGTTACCTTGTACAACACAAAAAAAATCATAAAGAAAAAATCTTTAGGATCAATACGAGTCTGTGTAGCTAAATTGTAATAATGTAATAAATATGAACTTTACCAATATAGTTCTCTACATCACTGACGCTGAATGATGATGGAGGAAGGGTCATGCCTAGCCCATCCCGCCTCAGCACCATGACAGGAACACTAAACGAATGCTCTTCAAGAAACTCCACCGTCAGCTGGGCCCCAGATGGCTTTAACAAGACTTCATCCGCACTATTATAGAAACACATACATATGCACAACACACAATGTTTGACAGATAGAACATACATTACATATACAGTAAGACAAACTCTTCAACAAACCAAAAAGCAGAAACTTTCAGAAAATGTTATTTTAAAAAACTGGGACAACACACAAACACACAAATGCAGCTCTTTGTTTTAAAAGACAAAACCACCATGAACTATTTGATTTGTTAAAATCATTGCTCATTCATAATATTGACATACTTCTATTTACAATATGATCAAGGGTATGTGTAGATGGGCACATCACACGATACTGACAGTAGAAAATTTGTCAATGTGTGGTAGCAACCTCGTGACATTATCATTTGAATCTTTTATTTATATAGCCCTATATCACTAATTTACAACAACATGCAACATCCTCTTTATATAGACCTTTGAACTGGGAAAGCAAAATTGGAATAGGATGAAAAGAAACGAAAAAGAAACGTAGGTAGTAGGTAGTAAAAGTAACAAAGGAGGGATACTGCTTCCAGGACAAAGACATGGTAAGGATGTGATATGTACAGAACAGTGCAACATAGTATATCCATATTATTGATACAATTACAGCATAAAAGACGTTTGAGATATGTATATTACACAGACCTCTGTGAGTACTGAAAGCATGAACTGGTCATTACCTTGGGAAGGTACGGCTTCGTAGCTCCCTAACAAACTGTGGGCTGCCTGTCTTCACTGGCCGACTTGGATCTCTTCCTCCAGCAGCACCATCTGTCTGCTTATTGCCTCCACGGCGTTTGCGCACTAAGAACAACAAATTCACTATTATGTAAACCAATAAAAAGAAAATTACAGAAAGAATAACAAGCAATGGTAACTTACTGATAGATGGTCCATGGGTGACCTGACAGTTGGGACAGTGATACAGGTCAATCTCAGCTGCTTTGTCTTCCTCTACTCCAACACAGCTACACAGAAAGCATTATTATAATCAGACAAAGAACGTGCAGAATGGATAGCTAAATGAAGCATGATGGATCCAACACAGTATACCAGACTCTCCTTTTGAGATTTTTTTCACATGATATTTATTGCACAAAGAAAACATTATGATTAGTGCTGACTCTGAAAATGACCTACCTTCCATGGAACCAGTCTTGACAAATGTCACACTCAATCATGAAGCGGGTGACATCATACGGTAGGCGACACAAGCAGTACACTGGCACAGATGCCATACTGAGAGATTGTCTATGTTTGTGAGAACTAGCTATTAAGTGTTATTAATGTAAAATATAGTTCAGATGTTGGGGACTGTTTACCAAACAAAATTAAAGCTCTTAAATAGCAATATTACTATTGAATTATGTAATGATTTCAAGTCACATCCAGATTCTAGTTTCTCATACACATGTCCACTGGGATTCACCAGGAAACCTGTTGAAATATAGAAGCATGACAAAACCTGTAACTTGTGGCCATTAAGATAAGATAATAAAGTGAATGCATTTGCAAACTCATTAGTGTATAATGTGACTCGCGAGGAACACTTCATACAGTATATCAGTAAATATATAACAACATGAACATATAATACAAAAAACTACTACTGCAATCAGATATGCAATCTTAGCATGTTATGATTTCGATAGCATAACGTTAACCATAATGTTTAATGCTGCTGAAGTGCAATATTGGATGGGGTAACTGTTATCTTACATCATTCACAAATTTTGCTTAAGATTGACTTTGTTTGTGCTAACCAGCTGTTAACAGTAGTCAACTAACGTTAGCTTGCTGTTTGTAAACACACAGAATGTATGGCTACCAGTGCACTAACGTGTTTAGCATGTAAGCTAACCGTAGCCACGAAGCTAGCTAACATAGCATCTGCAAAAATTTTAACTTATAGAACAAACAATTGCTGGTGGTTGCTATTCAACTAGAAAGAAACACGGAATGCACCTGGAACAGCTAATACATTTCAGTAAAATAAAGAGGCGTTGTTTTATAACTAAATCAATATTAAACGTTAGCAACTCACCGAAGTCTTCCTGCGGCAGGGCCGAGCATCCCAAAGCCGATGTAATCCCTACGCAAGATCGGGGGTGACTGCGGCCTTATTATGCAACGTAAATTATTAACAATTTGCTTTACCACATTTTTGTTTTTCAACTCTTCAATGCAAATGTAGAGGTTAGGTCCAGAATTTCATACTGTGCTAAAAAGTTTAAAACGGAAGCGAACTAAACGAACACAATAATAACAAATAACGGTGTATTTAACTGCATAAACGCCATTTCAAAAGCAGTAGCGGTAGACCGTTTCAAGAGCAGATCGCTGTCTATCGTTCATGGAACAATAAAGTTGCAGACGCTCAAATACGGAGCTGCATTCAAGACAAAACGTTGCAGAACGTCAGTGCGGCTGTAAACTGTAAAGTCGTAAACTCAGAACCCCGTACCTTTACACTTTTTTAGAAAATTATGGATTAGGAAATGGCATAACGCCATTGATAAAAACATTAAACTGTATAAAAGTATAAAAATAACGAGGGATGCATAAATGAATTAATTGCACATTTTACTATTATTAAACATTAACTAACTTACTATTATTTTCATTCACCATTGTCAATTTCCACAATTTATCAGTTAAGCCCAAAGTTAACAATCAAACTCCTCTTTATATTTATATGCAGTGTTACCGAATTGTGCAAAAAACACGTGTTATAATAGTATTTCACAAAAGTGTTTTGCAATGCTTAAGAACTTGAATTGAATTGATGAGCTGGAAAACTTAGGCTACACCTTTATCTGCCCATTAGGGGTAAACGTAGACTACATTTTAAAAATATATATTTTAGTTAAACAGGTAGGCTTAAAGGCCAATCAAAAGGAGGCAGGAGAAGCTTGAATATGATTATAATAATACATTTTATTTGTAATGCACTTTACATTTGAAACAAATCTCAAAGTGCTAAATTATCAGTAGAAATATTCTTGTTTAATACACACTATGTTTTTAGTTTTCAGAAGTAATTGTCAGTTTATTTCCATATGATAGTCATCTTGCAGAGATTTCACTTGATTTTAATAAAAGGCAAACTTATTTTAATACATTCAGTCTCATTTTATTATTATGATTATATATTGTTCTGGTCTACTAACACAATGTGGACCATTTTACTGCATTTGTTAAATGGATTGATTTATAGGAATTACTTAATTTAACTTAATAATTACTACTTAAAGTTAGACTAAGTTTTATTAATTAAACTTAATTTAGAGTATATATAGGTGGTATATCAAGATTCAAAAAGTCTTTATTGTCATTATGCATTATACATAACAAAATTTTGATCGGTGACTCTGGGCTTCGGAAAGGCAAAGAAAATAGCACAGAAAAGAATAACACTAAAATACTATACAGAGAACATTTTATCAGCTTGTTCATGCTGATTAGCAGCACTAGATTGTTCAGCATGTTGTTTGTGTGAATGTGACTGCAGTGTGGTGGTGTTTATAGCAGGTAGGTGGTGGGGGTTGTATAAATGTAACTTTCTCTGCTTGGTCTTCATTTTTGCCCAGGTCCGATGTGGCACCTCAGACATCCAATGGAACCCATTGTTGTTTGCAGGAGTACTCAATTTGCAAAAACAAACACTCACACCATGCCTTAATTCAATGTTTAACATAATTTAATTTGATTAGTTACAAAACATAAATAAAATCAACAGTTGAATTAGTTAAAATTTACAGAGGCTAAACCACCAATAACGTACTTTATTTTTCTAGGTTACTTTGCCAGTGTGTCCTTGTGTCATTGGTTCTCAATCATGCCATTTTGGAACTCCCCAAATTTTTGTTTCATTTATTTATAAGTTATAATATTTCATTTGCGGCCCAGCATAAAAACATTTTCCATTCTGTTATGTGTATCAACCAGGATTACATAGTTTAAAACTTAAATAAGATGCCAAAACTGACAAAAATTTATCTAAATATAATCTTAAATGACCCACACGTCAGGTGTAAAAGAGGTACATCAAGGCAGGGGAGTCCCATGTAAACAGTGATGAAAACCAGTGTTTTCTAGCTTCAAATGACCTCTAATTTATAATGAGAACACAATTTTACAATTTGTACAACCCCATTTCAGAATATAAAAATAATCTTTATCTTTTAGATAACATTTTGGTAACACTTCAAGGACAAAGCCAGCTCCACATCATGAATCATGATCATTAAGCTGCACCTTGCGGTCAACATGTTAGTATCAGACATGACAGCACAGTATCTCACCTTCACTAATAATGAACTACATCTTTGTGAAAATGTGGGTTGTTTTGAAAAGCAACAAATACAGAAAACCATTATTACAATCTAGATAATGCAATTTTGGTTTCTGAGCAACCATACCCTTTAGCATAAACTATTCCTCCTTAACCATTCATGTGTTGAATTTCTTTGACTCACACTTAGTATCTAACAACTTGTACAATCTCCTGTTTTTTGTGGCACACGATCTCTTTATTATTAATAAAACAGAAATGCTGCTTTACCTACAGGCTACTCATTATGCCCCCACCCCACCCAAAAAAGATTAATGCTTGACCAATGATGTGTGTATGGCTAAGTGCACTGACAACCCAATAAAATTTGTAGTAATATATCTGCTGCTGATATATTACTCTGTGTATACAGCTACAAATAGAGTTTAGAAATTGAAGAATGGATTATTTTTGTTGTGAGTAAACCTTTTGTGGTTTACATAAAGTATTGCCTGTAGATCAGTTCTAACAGATGCGTTCACACTGACCCTATGGTCAAAGACTAAATAATTCATAATTGGAATAACAAATTGCTATATCACCAAACAAAATTGACAAATAAGCAAATGAGGATCTCAAGTTGGACATCAAACTTATAACTGGTTCATGGTCTAAGCTCTCACTAATTTCTTTTTTTGAGGAAACAAGCCCAAGACATAGGCAGAGTAAACATTTGCAGCTGGGTACAGTGACATTTGAGAGGCCGCTTTGAATCAGAGAAACATGGGTGAAATTTATAATGCAATATACCATAAGACTATCACAAAGCTTTGTCACAAGGAAAAATTATACACTCACACACTCACAAAAATGCAGTCATTTCAAAAGGCAATATAGAAATAACCCATATAGGCTCCCATTCTATAGTAATTGGCAGTTTTTTCTTGTTCATCTACTTCCTCAGCAGGACACTGTGATATACTTTGATACACAGAGCTCAAACTGAGAGCACAAACGTCAAATATGAAAGCATGTCATACTGAAAGCTAATGTACTCATGACTGATGAAGGATCTCAGCAGGCTGTGTGTGTGTGGTTCATGAGTATAGAGCAAGTTGAAGCAGTTTTCACTCAGGTCGAGTAAGTCATAAGGTCATGCAGTCTTCAGGCTGATTATGCCCATGTATCCACTGAACGTCAAAAAGTATTTTAATTTACCTTCATATTAAAAATGTATCTGAATTTATATGATGTCAATCTTAGTAATTCAGACTGTGTCTAAGTTCCAAACATAAAACAATACAAAGCGGATGTTGTATGGTGCACAACAATACAACCGTATTGTATTGTAGTAATGATGGTAGCCAGATAACTTACCGTGCTCTACTGAGTATCATTACATAAAAAATGCACTACGCATCTGGTCAGTGCATCAGTGCTACAACGAAAATATTTTATGCCTGACAAACAAAATCAATACAATACATGCTGATCAATTTAGATGACCATACTAATTGCACTTTTAAAATTGATAACCCCTTCACTATAAGCATTGACAAACTGAACAAAAATATCAACACACTGCCAAATATTTTGTCCTTCTTGTCTCTGATTCGGGCGAGTTCAGGTCCAACTGTGTTGGTTTGAAAACAAAAACCTCAACGTTCTTTTATGTCAAAAGACATAAGGGATATGTAGTCAGATAAATCTCATCCACACTCACAAATGCACACACTCTTACATTAAAGAATTTATACATCTCAACATCAAAACATAACATGATTCATAAATCCCAGCTGCTTTGTTACCCTCTGACTGTCCATAGTACTATCATCTCTCACATTCACTCTCCATCTCATCCAGAAGTATGCTGGAATCCATATATTCATTGCAGTCAAAACTCACTCATGCATACAGAGAACTAACACCCCCAATCTGCTTTACCCCCTGATCTACTTAGTATTTCCATCTTTTGCACCTTCATATTGATGTTACACTTCACCTTGGTTTTTATTTCTGTCCCAGAGGAAGAGTAGAAGTGGGAGGTGTTGGGTGAATTTTGGCACTGGAAGGTAGAGCAGCAGTACAGCAAGAGGAGGAACAGGTAGAAGAGGAACACGAGCAAAATGTCCCCCCAGCAGCAGCAGTAGTAGCAGCAGCAGCAGCAGCAGCAGCAGCAGCAGCAGCAGCAGCAGCAGCAGGGCTATCTGTAGGTGCAGTGCTGCCACTTCCAGGCAGCAGAGATGCAGCCATGGACACTGAAGAAGGGGGCATTTGAGAAGACAGCAGCGGTTGGCTTTGAGGGGGTGGGTGGGGCAGCTGGGCAATGGGTTGTGTTTGTGGTAGTGACTGAGACTGTATGGGAGATTGCATCCGGGGTTGTGGTATCTGTTGGCGAATTGGGGACTGCTGATAGGTCATCTGCTGGAGGGGAAGAGACTGATGGAGGTATAAAGTCTGCTGCATCTGTGGCACTTGAGCCATTTGTGTTTGTGGCGGAGGTCCCGGAGAGTTCAGGGTGGAGAGGCTACCTCCACCTGTGTAATGGGAAGGGGGTGCCACAGGCAAGCTGGCAGGGGTTGGCGATGTCTGGGGGTTCAGTGGTACCACAGGAAACCAACCTGGTGGAGCCACCTGTATGGAATATAATAATGAGCACTGAGGTTATATTGCATCAAAACAATGTTTTAGTTCTGTTAGCAACCAGTTAACTTTGATCAGCAGAAACAAATTGACAATTTCAGTACTCCGCTCTCACTTTGACACTAATAAAAAAATTTTCTTAGAAAACTGTAATTAAACCCAATAGAGCTGCTACAAATAATCTCATGTAATCCTTGACAAGAAAGCAAATAAGCATATTTATTAATTGGTTTACAGTTCTACCTCAGTTGTCTGGCTCCAGCCTCCCAACTCCTGCACCTGCTGAATCTGCTTGATTTGATTCAGTGAAGGCTTTTGTGGAATAGGGCCCACTGGCTCCTTCGTCCAATTATCAACAAGTTTGTGCAGTTCATCTGTGAATGTGCTTTTTCTTAGAGGACTGTGGTCTGTAAAACAATTAGGAAACACACCATAAGCACAGATTTTTGATGAATAAATTATGTGTTTGCTTGATGTATTGTGGTGACAAACCACACCTCTTTTAGAAGGCAGTGAAGCGCAGTGCTCTGGGCTGCAGTATATGGGCAGTCTGGTCTGTTTACTGCCTGAGAAACTACTTGACTGCTGAATCCCTAGATGGGAGACAGATGAATTAATTTCACATACAACAATCAAAAAAAAGAGAAATTGGGAGAAAGAAGAAAGATTTGATAAAAAGCCTTACCAGAGTGTGGAACTCCGTTGTTGTCCATGTGAGAGTGAGGCCGAGGCCTGAGCTTGATTTTGGTTGGCCTGGGCCTGCGAGGCGATAGGACAGGAGGTGCTGTAGGTAGAGGAGGGGTTCGGGACAGAGAGGCAGGCAGACTCTGCCTTTGGTCTTTAAGTGAACGAAGCTGTCTGTACAGCTCCTGCAGCTCTCTGTTCTGTTGGGCCTGTAGAGATACCACCTCTTTTATGTGCCTATAGACAAAGAGATACAAAACAGTGAAAACATTTAATATGCAAGAAGCAATAATAAATGGAATATTAATAAAATGAAATTAAAGATATCTCTCTCTATTTTATACTATACAATAATGGCATTATATATCTCCCAATACCAACTTACTTTTCTCGTAGTTTGTGAAGTTCTTTTCTTAGGTTTTCATCCTCAAGCTCACTCTCATCATCATCATCACTGCTCCCTAATGGTGAGTGGCTGAGCCCATGACCTCGAGGTAGATGGGCCATTGCTGGGGTCCTCTTACTTTCATCTTTCTCCCCTTCTTTTGGCCGAGATCTCCTCCTCTCCCTCTCCAAATCAGGAGACACTGGGGAACTGTCAGTCTGCCTGTCCTCTTTCTTGGTCTCAGCTCGACTTACAGAGAAGCGTCCAACTTTCCTGTGAGTGCTTCCATGGCCTGATGGCACATCCTTTGGGGGGGAGGTCTGAGGCACTGGAGTCACCTGATGGGAGAGGACGTGGTAGACATTAGTTAACTGTCCAGTTTGCACTGAGGCTTTAGACTAATTGGCAAGGAGAAAATCAGTATTATTGCTCCTACATGAAACCGTCCTTTGCATGACTGAGTTGGATCTAGGAGTGGTGCCTCTTTCTCCTCTTGTACTGCCTTACTGCTGGAACGTCCATCTGATAAAGAGACAGGGATGAAAAACAAAAAGGGGAGACAAGAACCCAGAGACAGAAACATTGGGCATAAAGAGCACATGAATGACAAGACATAAACAAACAGAAAAATGCACAACACAGAGAGACATACAGACACACACAGACAGGGACACGAACACGGAAAAACAGTGTTAAAAATCACCAACCAACGTCACACATCATCACCTCTGTGCCTTACAATACTTGCATGCAGGTCTTTGAAATGTGTAAACAGATGTGGAGTTGTGGCAGTCATTTTTCTAAATAATTATAAATTAACTGAGAGATAAATGTACTTTTTTGTGGATGTAAAAATACATGCTTAAGAGAAACATGTTGTGTGTGTGGGAAGGTGGAAAATGCTTGTTTCATTAAAAACTCACTAAATAAAAACAAATATTGCAAAATGGCAGTTAAATGTTTATAACAGTGTACCGTTACCCACCCACACGTGCACTCTCTCATTCTCACGGACTAAACATTGTCCCACTCATATACCAGACAACAAAGCCCAATATCACGTCTGAGATCTGCGCTCAGATCCACAGCAATATTGTTCAGTGTGTTGATATACAGTATGGGACTATATTATATTAGCTATATAGCAAAGTGTGTACATGTATAATCACTGCATAATTTAAGACCAACATACAAATATACACTGTGATATAAGTGTTACTTATGGATATAATCCATTATTAGTGACTTGGGTGGAACATAACAGACATGCTCATGCAGGTGCACTTAAAGCAAAGGATCTAAGCTGCTGTTACACATATAAACACAAACACATGCAAAATGGCTGCAATATATAAACATGACAAGCCTAACAGAACCTTACTAACTTGTAGATCCTGGGTAATGTTCATAATATGAACATGTTTTCTTTCATCATGATTTGCTACTACAGCATATAGTAGGGTCTCAACACTATAATATATAAGTTTACACAGAGAATTTACACATATTCTCAATGAAAACTGATTACATAAAATCTGCTTAGCAACTTAGCATCTATCTTATCTGTGTTATGATGTGGTGCTGTCTATACTGAGGCAGCAGGTGGAGGTGAGATGGTTGCTGCTTGCAGTGCCTGTGGACTTTGGGCAGGGAAGGGTTGTGACATGTGACGGGATATGTCCTGTTCTGGGCACAGGCACAGCTCAGCTTTGATCCAGAGCTCATCCGCACTGGGATGGGCATCAAATTTCTGATGCCAACCGCTTCCTACCCTCTGCCAATCTCCCACCCTCCTCTACTCTCCACTGTTCTTGCCCTGGTTGAGTAATCCATGCAAAAAGAAAGATTTCCAAGAAATTAAATTAGGTACAAAGCCATTGAGAGAAATATAAAATAAATAAACCAAAAAATAATAATGTATGTAATGATGTCAACATGGACAGTACATGGGAACTATAGTCACATAACAATATACAAAAACAAAATAATTTAGCTGGAAACATTAACATTCATTAACGTTAACAGTTATTAATTCCTGATGGTTAAGAAAGTTATTTTACTATGTTAAAATTAGTAGTAGATATTAGATTTAGGTCCATGCCCAACATCCCATTCTCTCTCTCTCGCTCTCGCTTGCTCTCTCCCTAAGAGGACGCTACCTTGCTGGACTCTGGGCTTCTTGAACAAGCTGGCGGAGTGGCGCAGTTTGCACGCCCAGCTTTTGAATTTGCGAGTCCAGGATTTCTTGCTAACAGGATTTCTGATACTAGGACATGTCAGGTTTAGGCCAAAATATCCACCTCCTGCATTGTGCTGGTGCTGTCCATGCCGGAGGGGGATCGGATGCTGATTGGGGGGCCACGACGCATCTCCAGTGGTACTGGTGTCAGAGTGTGGGGGAACAGCCTAGAACAGTTAAGACAATTAAGAGTGGCTGCATGGAGTTGATACGTTCAAAATGGAGAGACAATCAGAGTCAAACATTTAAACATAACAAATATCACAGACAACTGAAAAGGAACATAGTGGAAGTAGATTTTGACATTGAAGTATAAAGAGTAAAATAATGTAAATTCAAAAAACTGAAAGACATAATTGATAAAAGAATTTTTATTGCAAATCTAATTTGTGGTATTCACTCACAAGAATGGTTGGTTCTCCTGGTACAGGTGGGCGTTGCGGCCCAGCGGAGTCATCCAAATTGGGAGGCAGGAGAGATGTAGGTGGGGTTGATGAAGCAGAAGGGGAGGGGGGAGGCTGCTGATCCTCAGGACCCAGCTCTGTAGAGTTGGCCACTTCTAAAGAAGCTTCCTCTCCACCTCCATCCTTTTCTGGGTCAGGGGAGGTGGAGGACGAACGGGAGGTGGTGGAGGAGGTAGTGGAAGATGAGGAGTGGGGGGAAGTATCTGATGAGGAGGCAGGAGGGTGGAAAGACAAGTGGTGGAGTGACTGTGGCTCTGGTGATTCATCTCCTCCTACTGATGTGGAGACACCTGATGTAGGGCCAGCTCCCCCGACCGAAGCTACCCCACTGCTGTATTCCTGATACAACAAGTTCCTTAGCTTTTCATCCAAAGTCTTTATGCGGTTGTCAACAAATTCAATTTTAGGAGGGCCTTCACTGTCTGACTCAGCCACAGAGGAAGGCTGAGCAGGGGATGGTGTCATTGTGAGGGAATGAGTGGGTAATGGAGCTTCAGGAGTGCCTGGATGGAGTGGCGGTAGAGAAGAGTCGGAGTGAGGGTGGAATGGGGCAGAGTAGCTGCCTGTGTCCTCTGTTAAACTCGTTTCTCCTGCGGACACCTCTGACTCTGACATCTGTAAAGAGGATTGCTTCTGCAGTGGAAACAGCGGCTGCTTCTGGGGTGTTTCCACGGCAACCTCCTGTCGCTGCTCAGTGTGTTGCAGCTGTGACTGTATATGTTGTGGAGCCAGGTCAGCAGGGATTTGTGATTGTTGTGGAATTGGTTGTTGCGGTACAGGACAAACATTTAGTTGCTGTTGAAGAAACAGTTGACTAATTGACAGGGGCAGCATCTGGCTTTGATCTGGTTTCAAAGCTGCAGCACTCATAAGCAGCTGATGTTGCTGCTGCTGTATCTGTTGTTGCACCCTTTGTTGCTGCTGTAAATGAATTGTTTGTAGGTTTAACTGTTGTTGCTGCTGTTGATCAATATGGGCCTGCTGTTGCGCCACTACAGCAACTTGGGGTGCCACAACCTGCTGAGGTAACTGCTGTAATTGAGGCGTTTGCAGCAGCTGTTGGCTAAACTGTGTTTGCTGTTGAAGAGGGGGCTGTTGGGTCTGCTGTAGGGGCACTGGTGGAAGGAACTGCTGAATTGGGATAGACTGTTGTAACAAATCTACGTGACCTGGCAGAGGTAGCATCTGTACCTCAGTCAGATGTTGTTGAAGTGGTATTTGCGTCTGCATTAGTTGCTGTGGTTGTAACTGTTGGAGAGACTGTTGCAGTGCTCGTTCCTGCAGTTGAATTTGTTCTTGGTACACTTGATGATGTGCTTTCTGTTGTTGTGGTGTCGCCTGCGGAGTCTGTTGTTCAAGCTGGATTGTCTGTGCTTGTTTCTGAGGTGCTGGTACCTGTTGCTGTAATGTAGGCTGTGGCTGTGGTTGTTGTGGGGCTGGTGTGGCCACCTGTGTGATCGTCTGCTCCATGCCAAGTTGGCTTACAGCAGAAGATGTCACTGCAGTAGCAGGAGGAGGGGAATGAAAAGAGGTTGAAGACTGGTCCACGGCAGACACATGTGACCCTGGAGCTGCTTTCACTGTGTCCCCTACACTTTGACCTACAGTAGAGCAACCACTGGTTCCCGGAGATGTGAGGATATCAGGAAGAATGGCGGTTGATGTGTGAGAAACAACAGTAGGAGGAGTGGACAAGCTGGGGAGGTTAACAATTTGGTCAGCAGTAGTTGAAGAGAGTACTGGCAGGTCAAGACCTGCTGAAGCAGTGACAGGGACAGATGTTTCAAGAGTGGCAGTTGGTGGAGAGATGCTATCAGAGGCAATGATGTGAGGAGCACAGGTAGCAGTGGCTGGGGGAACGGTAGAAGCAGAGGCTGAGACAGTAGAGACTGGAGGTGAGGTGGCAGAAACTGCAGAGGGAGGGCCCAATTCAGTAAAGAACTCCAGACTTTGGGATCCTTCAATTTCTAAAGCCACAGAGAGGAACACACAGTTGGTTTCTGTTATGCTGACAACTCAGTCATATTAAAAAGCCATAGCACTAAAACTGGTTTGGGTAGCGCTCACCTTTCTTCGCTTTTGGAGACTGAGGTATCCTCATCTCTGAAATGGGTGGTGGCGTAGCTGTTCCTTGGCTGGAAAGAGAGTCTCTGTGGCGGATAGTCTGGTTGATAAAGAAGCGCCAACGTCCCACTGGGGAGGAATGGGGCACTGAGTCCGCTGAGAATCCACAGATAAATAGTTGTGAGGCTAGTTATAACAAGTAAAGTTATACTATGTAGAGCAGTTCCTCATTCTGTCACTTTTGTGTCGATAAGAATATAGTATATATTCATAAACTCACTTGTTGAGCTAGTGGGAGTGCTCACATGTAACTGGTCAGTTGATCCAGTCTAACAGAGAAATAAAGATTCAAATTTCTCATTAAGTAACAAGCAAAATAATAAAAAAGAGAAGAGATGGTGTTAAATCAAAATCAGGCACCTGTGAATGTGTCTGAAGAATTTCATGGGCATTCTTAACTATTGCTCTAAGCTCCTCAACAAATTTCTCTTTCTCCACATCAAGGACAAAGTCCTCTTCCACCTAGAAAACAAAATTCAACCATGTCAAATCACCAGTCAATCAATACAACATGGAATGATACTTCTCAGGAGTCATTGCTGGCTATGGTAGTACTATGCTCTTCACCATGTAATCTGCTATGTCCTCAGGAGCATCTCCATCAATGTCAAATTTAAAAGTCACCATCTTGTTGCTGTGGGTCTCCAGCTGGCATTCCACCATATTGTCCCCACTGCCAGACACCTAGGAGTGACAAGGCAAATTGAAATGATGTTCTTGTTCTTTTCAAAATCTACTGAAATACATTGACTTATAGCAATATATTTAGCAATCTGTGGCTGTTTTCACCTGTAGCATGCTCAGCTGAAACTGATGTGAAACCTTCTCAGGCTTCTGACAGGAGGCTCTTCTTTGAGTTTTTAACTTCTCCATTTTCCCATTGGCCAAGAGCTGAAGCGTTTCCTCTCCATGGGCTGGGACAGACCTGCGAGAGGTAAAGCGTTCTCTGCTTTCAAAATCTTCCAGTATAAGGTGCCAGAGTTGTTCTCTTGGCTTATGGACATACTGCAAGACTTCAGTACACAGCTTATTACTCGTAAATTGAGAATAGATCAGACAGTAGTGATGTCAGACATACCCTGAAGAAGAATGATGTTCTGTACTTGACAGGTATGGACCATCCTATGAACAACATGAATATATATAGAAAGTAGTATGCAGGTACACAGAAAGAAAGAAACACAAAAACACACAAAAACATTAGCAGTTGTACATAAAGCTAAAATGTAATTATGAAAAAAATAAAACTAGTTTAGTTTAGTTTTTAGTTATGTTTGAATCAAAAAAGCACAATCAAAGCTTTTTTAAATAAAAAATGAGTAAAATGATTATCTAATTACAGCAAACATTTAGGCCTCCTGTACCTGAGTAATGCACATCAGAGTAAGGTCACAGTCTTGCAGTGAAGCTTGGGGCAGGTTTGGGGCATTAGAGTCAAGTGATTGTAGAGCAGATACAGGTGGGGATGAGGTGGGCATAAAGTCGACCTGCCCTGGTAAGGTTACTTGGGCAGCTGGTGGAGACGAAGGCAGCTCTGGAGCAGGGGCAGTAGCAGGTTGTTGGGATGGGAAAGATGGTAGCGATGTTGGTGGATATGAGGTGTGAGAGGGGCTGAGGTTCATTTGTTGAGCAGGAAAGGCAGCGTGGGGCAGAATAGATTGTTCAGCAATCAGTGTGTCAGTGTGTGTCTGAATATGAGAATGAACCTGTGTCTGAATGTGTGTCTGTGTTTGGGCCTGAATGCTGGTTTGTGTGTGCGGCTGCGTGTGAGCTGGAACCTGCTTGGCCTGGTGTTGTGGAGATGGAGGGGCATCTGCCAGAAGATGACTATAAAGGGGCAGACTCCTGGTCTGAGAGTGAGGTTCAGCCACATTACTGGAGACTATCTGGGCAGGAGGGTGGGTCAGCAGATGTGAAACAGGTGGACACTGTGGAGGCAGCTGACTCTCATCAAGTTGAATCAAAGTCTGCTTTAGAGGAAGTGGTTGCTGGATGGGAGTTGGGATGGGCTGTACTGGTAACTGTGTTTGCACAGGAAGTGCAGCTAGCGGTTGCTGCACTTGAGAAAGCTTCTGCAGCTGTTGTTGGTATTGCTCTGTAGGCTGAGCCATAATAGGCTGGGGGATAGGCTGGATAACAGAAAGGACCTGGACCTGGTTCTGAGGATGAGCCTCACTTCGTCCTAGCTGGGCAAAGACGTGAGCTGGGACAGCAGCAGATGTCTGGAGAGGCATCTGTGTAGTCTGAATGGCCATGGGGACTTGGGTCTGTGAGACAATTTGAGTTTGGTGTTGAGTGATGTCATGGCTGGCTGGAGCTCCTACTGAGATATTAGAATCCATTACAGAGGTGTGATGCTGTGGTTGAGCAACAAATGCTTGCTGCTGCTGGATCAATGCTACTTGTTGTTGTTGTTGTTCTATCAAGTGTTGCTGTGTCAGATTGGTATGAGGTGTAAACTGAGTAGTGTTTAACTGAGGGGTACACATAGGTTGTATATCAGTTGATTGCGGCTGAATCTGTTGTTCAATCTTACTTGGTGGAGCAGGCACAGCCTCTTGTATTTCAGTCTGCTTAAGATGAATGATGGCTGCTTGCTGCTGCTCTTGAATTTGTTGTTGTACCAGAGCCTGTTGCTGTAACCTCTCTGCTTGTTGCTGTTGTAAGAGTACTTGCTGCTGTCGCTGTTGTTCTAACTGTTGTTGCAACAGAGCTTGCTGTTGCTGTTCAATCTGCTGCTTGAGGTGCATTTGTTGCTGCTCTTGTTGTAGCTGTAGCTGAGCTTGCTGATGCAGCTGCTGCTGTTGTAAAATAGCCTGCTGTTGTAAATGCTGTTGTATAATTGCTTGTTGCTGTTGTTCAATTTGTCGGAGAAAGGCTTGTTGCTGCAATTGTTCTTTTTGCTGTTGAGTCTGTTGGGCCGGCTGCTGCAATACAACTTGTTGCTGCTGTTGTCCAATTTGCTTTTGCTTCTCTGATTCATTTTGTGTCCCAGCTTTGTGTTGTCCAATTTGCTGATATAACTGGCTCTGCTTTTGTTGCTGTGGAATGGGTTGTTGCTCCAATTGTTTTTGTAAAAGTGCTTTTTGTGGCTGCTGCTGTTGTTGCAGTGCTAGAGCTTGTGGTTGATGCTGCTCTTGTTGCTGTTGAAGAAGAGCTTGCTGCTGTTGCTGATCCATTATCTTCTTGTGTATAAGTGCTTGCTGCTGCTCCAGCTGATGCTGTTGTAGTTGGGTTTGTTGTTGCTGCTGTTGAAGCAATGCTTTCTGTTGCTGCTGATCAAGTTGTTGCTGCACATATATCTGATGTTGCTCAAGAAACAAAACTTGTTGGTGTTGGTGCCCTAGCTGTTGCTGTAACATAGTTGGCTGTTGCTGAGGCTGCTGTTGTGGTTGTATTTTAGTCTGCTCATGAGGATCCCCTGCCAGTTGCTGTTTATAGGTTTGAGGTTGTTCCCCTGGCTGTGGTAATGACATGGCCCGCTGTTCCAAACCTGTCTGCGTAATTAACACTTGCTGTGGAGGAGTTGGCTGGACAGATGGAATAGGGTGCTGTACACAGATCTGCTGCTGAGGCTCCTGCTGTGCAGCTGTAGTGGAAAGGCTCTGTTGATGTTCCGTTGGTAGGTGAGTGGCACTAACTTGTTGGTCGAGCAGACTGGCCTGGGCCTCCATTTGCTGTTGTGGCTGCTGCTGAAGGGTGGCGGTCTGGGGATCTATCACTATCTGTTGTTGTTGGACAATAGTCTGCTGAGGGATCATTACAGGCTGTGTTTGCTGGGGTGTTGCCTGGGGAATGATGTCAGCAAGCTGCATAGGATTAGCAGGGGGTTGGGTCTGCTGAGCCAGGGGCACAATGGTTCCCGCTAGTGCAGCAGGATCACTGACTGGCATAGATGCAGTCAGAACATTAATGGGTGCTTTTGGAGAAACAGGGGGTATGTATGACTGTGAGGGGGGCACTGACCCATGGGGAGTGGCAGTTTGAAGTGTATCTGATGGGAATGTTTGTGACTACTCAGTGATAATGACAAAATGATGATTGGTGTGGAAGGAAGAAGGAAAAGAAAGTAGTTACAATTAGGTAAGAATAAGCTTTGGCAAAGAGCATAAATCAATAAAAGCATACATTTCATACACCAGGGTTTTCCACAGTGTTTGTTAGTGGCAGTGGACTGTGAAATACAGAGTACATTTCATTACGTTATAAGTAAATATACCGTAATGAAATGAAAAAATTAACCTTAAGGTAAAATCAGAATTATATATTATTATATTTATACAGCAAGGCTATATGAGGAATTTAATCCATCACATCTCAAAACCTCAGCTAACCAACTCCCTGGGGAAAACCCTGTAAAATGTACAAGTGGTAAATCTGAGAACTTTGAGTGCTGGCGTTATATGTGGTTGTCGTTATTTGAAGGAAAAGATCCCAAAATGTGTTGATTAGATACAAGTTAGTACTTTCACCCTTTTCACCTGCAAATTTTGTTGAGGGACACTTGGTGATACCTGTGGAACCATCGTACTGGGCTGAAGAAATGTCCGTGCCACAGGTCCCCCTCCACTTTGGCCTATGGATATGCTGGACATACTAACACTGTGAGCAAGAGGCACATTTGGAATACCTCCAGTCTCACCAATGGGAGGCATTTGAGGATGAGCCAGTGCACCAGGGCCCTGTTGTGCAAGTTAATGAACAATATGATGTATCAATATGATGATTTCAAGAAATATTTAATAATTGAGTTTGGTGTAATTTATAATTAAGATGGAAGCAATATATACACATACAGAAGCTGTAGGGGGGAGAGAAACCTGGGAGTGGGTGACTGACTCCCCTTGCTGAGAGTATGCCTGGCTCTGTCCACTTGCATAAGATTCACAACTGGCTGACCCAATGCTCTCACCTTCTGAGTGACATACAAGTTAAAATAATAAGAAATGCAGAAATTCAAAAATACACATAAGACTTATTATTAAATATTTGATAAGTCTTTTTACTTTTTCATAAATATGTTGTTAGCTCACAATGTAACTTTCTAAAATCCTCATGGGACAATATAAGTAAAAAGATAACATAAGGGTAAATACTCCACCTGGCAGACTAACAGTTGTCCCACTTAAAAAATGTTGCTGTCTGACATGCTGGTCCACCTCAGGCAGCTCCGCAGAGTCCTGTCCTCCTCCTCCTGTTTGGCCAGCTACCCCTGGCCCCAGTGAGGATGGGCAGGATGGATGAGAAAAAGTGTAGGAGGTGAGAGTGGAGTCTCTTCTTTCTTCCAAGCCCTGCTGCTGCTGGAGGAGCTGCTGCTGCTGTCGACGCTCTCGTGACTTTTTGATCAGATTTACTCTGTCCCGGATGGATTTTCCAACCACCTTGGCATCACTCTCATGGAAGAAGCCGGACTTCACCTGTGATAGGAGATACACAGAGAATTAAGTAATGGCTACAAGTAGGTTGAAACAATCTAGGTCAAAAAGATATATCTTAAAATGTCTGTCAGCTGGGGGATTTCCTTAAATTGACCTTTGAAGCTTTAAAGCATTGAAACCTATTCCCAGTCTACTCTATACCATATGCACATGATATGCATGAATTGTCTTTGTGTCTCACCATTTCTAGAGCCACCTCCTCAGCACTATCATTCTCCAGATCATAGCTGAATTCAATGGCTTCATTGTCTTTGTGTTTCCCCTTCAGCTTCTTGGGTTCTTCAACCCAAATCCGGAGAGCTAGACAGTCCTGTGTGCCCATATCCTCCTCTGCCAGCTCCACCCGTACCCCTGTGTCCTCCCCAAAAAATGCATGGTTTAGAAGGTCTCTGATGGAGAGTCTATTAAAAAATACAACAAAATAAACAAAAACCGTGAAGAATACACCAGGGTGTTTTAGAACTGTCTGATCAGGGATTCTGTATGTAAAAACTGCTTACCTCTGGCTCTTGTTCTGTCGAATACAGCCTTCAATGATCTCTTTGACTTCTGGGTCGTTCACTTTATCAAAGCTAGCAGGCTTTATACCCTGCAGAGACAGAAATGGAAAATTAATTGTATTTAACAGGAATTTGTGGAACTAGGTTATGGGAGGTTGCATGTAATCACACAATATAAACTACTAAACAATTCTGTACAGGTCTGTACAAGTCATCACCAAACATTTCTAGAATTAGTATGAGAGTGTCAGGAAACTCACACTGGTGACTTTGCGATAGATCTGAGCTGCATTTTGGCACTCAGAGTAGGGGTATTCTGAAGTAGCCATCTCCAGCATGCACATCCCAAAGGCATAAACATCAACAGACTCATCATAGTGCTCCTCATACATCTCTGGAGCCATGAACTCTGGTGTTCCTGTTAAGACCAGACAATGGTTCAAAGTCAAGAACAAGCATAACCACTCCATGGTAGTAAACTACTATTCCTGTATTTATAATCTGTATTTATGGAGGCTGTCAGTGATTTCTGTTTATTTTAAGTGCTGCAAGCATAGGTTTTAGAGTGACTGTCAGTAATACTATACTCCTAAGCAGTACAGTATATTTCTAGGCCCAGACACAGTTTGCTGATGTAGCTGCTACATTTTTGGTGTTCTTGTCAAAAGTAGGTGATCTAGCTATGGATACCTATGACACTCTTGGCAAAGGAGGTCCTCATAAGAGTGGCCAGTCCAAGGTCACCAATCTTGACTGATCCTGTGGGGCCTGTTATGAAGATGTTGTCACACTTGAGATCCCGATGGACAATTGGAGGAGTTCTGGTGTGAAGGAAGTGGAGGCCCTTCAGGATTTGTCTACACCAACTCCTCAGCACCTTGGGTTTCATCACCTTAAAGCGCTTCAAGTAACTTCAGAGAGAGACCACAAAACATATTATTAGACTATTACCAAGTTTCTTTTTTTCTATGAACCAAAGTATATTTTTATATAAATGATTTATATTACTTTTACTAAAATGAAAATAAAACATTAGTTTATACATATGTAGTCTTTACAGTACGAAGCTGGCACATATAGGTGATATGACATTACCAAGGGACACAGAAAGGCATTCTGGGAGTAGAGAATTTTATTTTAAATGGATACTGTATGAGGAGGTTTTGCTAACGTTTTGAGTGTTCCTGAAGTCATGAGTTCAGTAACCAGTACAATGCACTTCTTGCCACGAAGCACAGACTCCCAGGAATCATAGAAGCGGACGATATTGGGATGCTGAAGACCCTTCAGCATCTCAGCCTCTTCTTTGAAGCGCTGCTGCTCTGCCTTGGTGAGCTTGCGGTCCTGAGGCAAAAGGTACAGGCTATGTCATATGGCATGTTTGTGATCATTTGCTTATTATTTGCAATATTTTTTTAAAAATAAGGCACACAATAATGCTGCCACGTGATTTTGTATAGAGACCCAAAGTATCAGACTTCTAGTCTCTGCATGGCACAAACATTTCCTGCCACTAGATGGTACTGTTGATGCAGAGATACGGCAATGCTAAGACAACACCCTGAGCTTTATAAAACACATTTCTACTGCATTTGCCAAGTATCCCCAGTATGGCGGACAGAATGGACGATGCAGACATCCAATTCACTGACACAAGCATCATCCCACAGAGACAGTGAGAGCCGCTGACTAATCCATGTTAAATACTGGTGTATAGATTCAAAACCTACGCATGGAAAGTGGTCTACAAGTTAAAAAAATCACTTGTTGTATTGCTTTGTCTTATACCTGTGCTGCTCTCATCGAAAACATCTTATAATCAGCCCATCCTTGCAAAAAAGATACTCAAAAATACAAATGCAAATACTCAGGGGGGATAGTGTTTATGAATATGCAAGTGATATGGTGATGACATAATCAAACACAGTGCTGTTAATTCTATGATTTTACAGTGGAGAAAATCCTAACTGGCTCTACTAACTCAGTATGTGTTTTTAAACTTGCCAGAAATAATTGATGGTTGCAAAAAGAAAATAATTTCAGATTAGTGGTCTTCTGACCTTTATTGACCCTTTGACATGCTTTTTGAGGGCATTATTCTGTGGTAACAAAAAGTAAAATAAAAAATAAAAACTAGGTGTTTGTTGCTGGGGGTTTGTAATTAACAGGTAACATTCAGCCATTGTTGTAAGAGCAAAATATATATATATAGAAATATTGAACAGTAAATCTGACTTAATATTTGTGTGGGAGTCAGATGTCAGCCATTGTTGTGTCACAAACAGACCTCACTATAAATAGTAGTCATCATAACCCTGACTTTCCACTGATCGATTCCATTGATGTTGATCTTCTTTTGCCTTACACTAAGCTACCCAAAGGGAGGCAGTGTACTGCAGATGTTTGGGTGCAAATAAACAGATTTCCTTGTGATGCTTGTTTGTTTCCATGTCTATATGTTTTTATATCTATATGTTTTTCTACCCTGCACTCTTCCATTTTTGCCTCCGTTTCTCTTTCTCTGTGCATCGGTGTTTCATCTTTTCAGCAATATTTCACTCTGTGTCTATACTGGTTCAGTGTCCTTTTCTGGAAGTACTGGTGGAGGTCTCCACCCATCTCTCTCTCGCTTAACAGGATAGTAGCATCAACAAAAAGGCTGTTCCTCTTTGAGCTATTATGGTTAAGAATAAACTCCCTAGCCTAAGCTTGCCCTCATACCTTCATCCCTTTAAAACCCAAGTACCTCATGTAACTATGCGTATGCATTCTTATTCTATTGTATGTGCTGTGTTGTTTGCATCTGGTGGTGTGGCTGTCCATGCTTAGACTTCAATGCTGCCTGTTTCTACATCTATTCCTCTCTACATAAGTCTTCTTTTGGTGCCTATTTTTTATCGGGGAAAACTGCCTTTGTTTAGGTGCTTCTGTGCTTTGTCTCACTTCACAGCAAGACCATCACTCTGTATCACTGTTGTGCACAGTATGAGACAGTGTTTGCCTTGTGTCCTCGTCTGCTGCCACCTCAGCATTTATTGTGTCTCCCCCCCAAGTGTCTCATTGACTTAGGCTCAGCTAAGGCCACAGCAAGTTCAGTTTGTGTGTGTCTAGACAGACTCACACAAATATGAAACACTGCATACTTACTCACACACACATGCACGCCCATATTCACACAAACAGAAGCACAACAACAACAAAAAATCTCTAGATGAAAGGTGATACAAGTGTGTTAGTAAATCTCAGTCTTCTTTTCATTGCCAAGACTGTTCGTCACGTCAAAACACAATTACTGTTGTTAGGAGGTTCCACCTACACTGAACCATGTGGTAAATGTAAATGAATACAACTTTAATAGCTACCGTGGAAGAAAATTAACTATAAGACCAATGGAAATGAAGATTAACAGGGAAAGTGACTGAAAGTGAAGGAAAAAAAGACAGACTTGCCAAATAAATATTGTAAATTTTAAACATATTCTGTAGACATTTTGATAAATGATAATAATCAGTGCTAACCAGCAATTTAGCATTGTGCCTCACAGCTAGAAGGACCTAGGTTCGAATCTACCATTTGGCCAGGTGTCTTTCTGTGTGGTGTTTGCATGTTCTCCTTGTGTGGGTTTTCTTCAGGTACTACGGCTTCCACCCCACAGTCCAAACATACGTATGCAGTTAGGTTAATTGGTATCTAAATTGTCTATAAGTGTGAATGTAAAAGTGAATGGTTGTCTGTCTCTATGTCAGCCCTGTGATAGACTGCCAACCTTTTCAGGGTGTATCACCCGGTGGCAGCTGGCATTGGCTTCAGCACCCCTGGGACCCTTGCAGGAAAAGCAATTATAATGATGGATCGATGGATAATCATTCTCAAAAGTGATAAATACTATATGTATATGTACAGTAGATTCCAAATGTTGCTAATGAGCATAGCTGGCTCTTCATAGATTTTTAAAGGATCATTTTGCTATTGAATACACTGACTGTACACCTGGCAGCTCTACATACAGTATGCACTTGGCACTTACTATGTATAGCAGAGGATGACACATGCACATATTTGCACATAGCCAAGTTTTTAACTAGAGTGTGAGCCCCGTCAAAGACAAATTTTGTTTGTCTTTGTTCAGTTTTGAAACTGACAAGAACACCAAAAAAATATGATGCAATCCGATAAGATTCTGATGATGATCCAGCTCTATGGTGAACAAACTACTGAGGCCACCTTACAGAATCAGAAAGTTTTTACTATACAGGGCCACCCCTTTGATATAAACAAATAGTTGACATTAGAAGTTTCACAGATGTCTACAAACTATTTATTGCAGGGCAGTTGTAATGTACTGTCATTACATGGTGACATACATGGTGGGAAGGGTCTACGTCCTCTAACTTGGTACACAGAGTAAGACCTAAGAACTTGTACTGAGCCATGAGATTTTTTTGGATCAGACATCTGGTAGAGCAGAAGGTCAAGTTGCAAGTTAAGTGGCCTCATAAAATAGGGGGAAATGAACAGGACATGGCTATAAGAACCAGTGGGCAGATGGTAAGAGGCTTGGATCATGAATGCTAAGGTTTGTAAGCCCAAAAACAACAATTTTAGCAAATACTGCATGAGTATCAGATATCATAGAGTATTTAAGATAAGTTTTTCTCCATCCTGCCTCAGGTTCAGGGTTGGTTTAGGGCACTATCATCATATGAGGGAGTATTATTCTTGCTATAGGTGGAGATGTACAAGGTTTTAGTGTATGAAGTGATGTATGTGTCACTGCGGTGTGGAACTAAGCATGTCAGTGTTTAAAAATCTGAGGTGGTGGACGGCTATGGCTAGATTACTGTAAACTACAGAGGCTCAACAAGATAAATTGCTGGTTAACAGCTGGTCCACGTAGCGGATTAGAACTCAAAGACTAGTGGGCCAAGTATATGATGTCAACTAAAGATCCCTCTACTCAATACAATAGCCATATCGTTTTAGATGACCACATGATAACAGTTTGATCATAAGTGGTTCGGTATTCCGAGTAGACTAATGCTAGTGTTATGTGGTTAATTCCCTAATGTTCAATAGTAATTGAATCTCCATTGCCAGTTAGATAATGATCTAGGTCTAGACCCTGTTTAACAGGGCCTGTGATAAGTCAATTTATCAAATCTTTTAATAAGGATTTGTCTATTACCAAGTAAAAATCATCATGTTTGGCAGGAAGCCTCCCAAGCCAACATTTACCTGCAGACATAAATCGAAAGGTTTTCCTAACAAAATGGTAAATCACCAAATACTTAGGTGGCAACCATTACAACCACCTTTGTCACTGTAGTTATTGAGATTAGTGTTTGTAGTACTGCGAATGTGGCTAGGTTCAGCTAAGCTGGACCAGTTTGGGATGGCTGGGTTGAACCAGTCTGGTTTCTGCCGCCCGAGTTATGCTGTCTGTGCAGGGTTTTTGTTCCAGCCTGACAGGCACCCACTGTAATTAACTCCCTGGATCACTCTGCATGCTCACTCATACAGACAAAAAGTGAAAGAGGAGAGACTGATAGAGGGAGTGGCAGGGTAGGTAGAATGAGAGAGGAAGAGAGAGGGAGGGTGATAGGCAGACACATACGACTGACAACAACTGCTCAGACACACATATGTATAAAACTGAAGCAATAGCAAGAAAGATATATGTATATCTGTGCTCTTTTAGACTTTCCAAGAGAAAGGAAGTGAAATGTGTCCACACTGTGAACTTTAATTACTCTTTCAAGCTGCATTTGTACAGCTAATCCCCTGGCATCCTTCACTTTGTGGACACAGGAGGAGAGCAGCTAGGTGCTCACAGACTGCAGTCTGACAGCATAGTAGAGACTTTATCAAACAGTATATTTCCTAGTCACATGTATTTATGTTTATGATCCTCTCCCATCTAATGTTATCAGACTGGAAGTGTTGCACAGATTGGTGTTATTTGACATGGTCAGAATGTGTCCTGATGTTTTTTGATTAATGAGACCTTTTCTTATAATTAGAAAAGAAGAACTGAGTCAACTTATATAAACTAACTACTACAATAGTGGCGTTTGTCTTTTGAGACGTCTTATTATACTGCATTCTTTAATTAAGATATATCCTCAATTGAAGATTGTCCATCTTTGCATTCAACATCAGCAGGAGAAATTAATGCCTGCTTTAAATCTCATAATTAGCACAGTAAGCTGATCATGTTGTAGCATTATTATTTTCATCACTACAGTCCAGTCTAATGCCAATTTGAAAAGCAACTATGTACAGGGTTTGCTTTGGTAAAGCAGACAAAATAGGATGCATCATGTGATCCAAGTGACTAGAACATTGCCCTGACTGTGCCACTGGATCCATCTATAGGCGTGTGGACCATGCCAATGTTTACTGTGCATGTGTGTGTGTAATGATGTGTCTCCATGCATGCAGTAACTTAGCATTAGCTACACGACTGCTCAATGAGAGGGATGCCATGGTAATCCTCTGTTTGGCTCATCGTCTCTCCCTGTGTCTCTCTCTCCCACTCACCATCACTCTCCCTTTGCTTTCTCAGACGCCATCACTTTCCATTCTCCTACATGGGTGTCTGTTTTTTTTTTGTTTTTTTTTTCAAAGTTTGTCTTCCTAATCTCTTTTTATATGAAATGTAATAAGAAAGTATATATTCAAAGCGTGTTTCTAAATGTTCCTCTATTTTTGTACTGATGTCTCATATATATGTATTTTCTGAAGTTGATGTCCTAATACTTGTTTTTACTAATAATTAGTAACACTTTGTTTCTCCATGGGATTTGTTTTGACCCAGCATATTTATGGATACAAAATTGGATGACACAGATTCAATTTGGGTGTGCAAATGGGATTAATACTACTGTCTTTTAATTTTCCCAAAATGCTTGACCAGCTCTGATTTGCTCACACTACTGAACCAAAGCAAAAAAAAGTGCAGTGCCTTTGCTGGTGTCATGAATGAATGCTGTCTATTGGCAAAACATATTAGTGTTAATACTATTACGGTTTCACGTTTGAAAGTGAAACAGGCTACCTACAGGCTGAGAAGAGGACAGATCAAGTATTTAAGTAGGACTGAACATGAGCTGTATCAGTATAATAAACCAAGCAGCAGAGCCCAACTGTTGATGTGAAGCTGATTCAGCAGGTGTTGGAGTAATACCAGAAAAGGTGATGGGGGATGTTTGATGCTTGTTAGACCTACAGGCAGAGTCTGATCTCAAGGATTAGTCAAGGCTCTTGTTTTGGAATTGGCTTCAAACTAAACACATGACTGACTTTTACCACACAAAGCCAGCAGTCTAATCACATGGCTTACCAAAACACTGCTCTCTATTGTAGGGCCAAGAGTCAAAGTGATGAATTTCTTCACTTGTCCACAAGTCTGTCTCCCACCACATGTAAAATTCACACCATCAAACTATGTTTCCCATTACTTAGCATAAAAATCCAGTTAGCTGCAGCATTTAAAGAATATAATAGTGCTGTGGTACTGAAAATCTACCATATTTTCATCAGATTCCTCCTACCACCATGAAAATGCAATACAAAGAATGCAGGACACAGTAATGTTTGCTGTTCTTACACCTACATTTGTTAGAGTAGTTCTCTTTGCTCTGTGCTCACAAAATGTATCCCATTCAGAAGATCACCATCACGTGATTATTTCCATTTTATAACCCATTACATTATACAAGACAAGAGTGTGTGTACTGTACTCTCGGTTATACTTGGATGCATTTCAAAACTAGCCTACATAATTTACAATTAGAACATCAACTTCACATTGTACAACTTGTGATAATGTTTGACTGCTTAGTTAGTGACAAAAAAAAGTAACAAAGAAGTAAGAACACAACTGGATACGTAAGGCAATATTAGTATATCATAAAATCATTACAGCTTCATTAATATAAACTCTAAAATTATGATGTGGTGTGAATGAATTCCTACAATACAAGTAAACACAGGAAATGCTACTTTTATTAGCTTACCCTATTGCGACAAAAAAAAGTGCAGCCAGTCTATTATTCATAACAGTCCTAGTAAAGGCAAAGCCTTTCACTTTGTGCTGTCACTCAACTCCAAGCGATGCTCCTCCTTTTAACCATGGTCTCCACTGAACTGCAGCCTCATAGTATGAATAACAAACAGACGCGGTGCTGAGATTTCCAGATTTCAAAAAGGAGGACTCCTGGGACACACTTAATTCTATTTGCTTCAAAAGAGCAATACTATAATTAAACCTCGCCAAAGCACACTAATTGGAAATATTAGTTGATATAAAGTATTTGCAGCTAATTTGCAGCTACTAGTAGCAGCTAATTTAAAATTTATGTTTGTGTGTAATTATGGAATTGAAGCTCCCCTTACCTGAAGTTCACACCAAGCCACCTCCACCCACGTCTCTGTGTCCAGGCCTTTATACACAGTCTTAAAGGCTCCTCTGCCCAGTTCAATGTCAAACTTGAGGAACCTGCCTCCAGGAGAGGTGGCCACAGCCTTCATCTCTGCCTCCTCCTCCTGCTCACGGTCCCTCTCTTTACCCCTCTGGTTGGGTCCACAGATAGAAGCATCCTTGCCAGGCTCCTGTGTGGAGGCGGGGCATAATGAATCATGGTCCAGGGCAGCACAAGATGAAGCAGCCCCTTGTTGCTGGGCACTGCTGGTGAAGACTGAGTCTGAGGAGCGCAGCTCCAGATGGGGGGCACTGTGGGATGCCTCAGGGAACACATCCGTCTCATTGTCCTCCTCACAAATCTCCACACTCTTCCTGAAGAAACGTTTCTCTCTCCTCAGTCTTTTCTGACCAGTGTCAATTGGTAAAGAGGGCGTGGAGAATGAAATTGGTCTGACTATGTTCTCCTCACCTTCCTGGCTGGCTTCCCCTGCTCCTCCTCGGATTCGTCCTTCCTCTCCTCTAGTTGCTCTCCTCTCCTGAGTCTGAGAGGAGGGGAAATCTGAGGGGGTGCTTTGTGTCCTCTCCCTCTGTTGGTTGGCCCTACCTTCCTGCTCTGTGTCCTCCTCCCTCTGACCATCAGGTTTTTCAGAGGAGTCCTCAGTGCCTGTGGGCTCTCCTGGGTCAGTAGCCATGGGGAATGGTCTTTCCCACCCCTCTTAGACCTCCTCCTCCTCCAAACCTTTGTTCCTCCGTCAGTCCCCGTCTCTCTATGTTTCCGTCTTCACAGAAACACTTGCTTCTTTAGCTCGTTCAGGCTGTTTTAGCTTACAGTGCTGTAGATGACTAAAGCTGTTCCTTGGCCTGCTTTTCTTTGATTATTTAAAGTACCAAAAGAGGCTGAGACCCAGCAGAAGATAGAGGCTTTCTCTTTCCTCGTTACAATCACCTACATTTTCTTCTACAAGAAAACCACACACGCCCAGCTCTTACAAATACACACTAAACCAGGAGTTTTATCAGGTCTGCTGGGAAAGTTGCAGCGGTGTCTCTCAAACTGTTGTGTGAATATCTTCAAGTAAACTCTGCAAGAAAAAAAACAAAACATTGCATTAATATTTAGACGACTAAATTATTTTGGAATACAGATTTTTTAGCTCTCTAAAAAATTGTGGTGGACGCTGTTTGGATCTGATTGGATATATCTGAGTAGGTCAGAGGTTCCCCTGTACTTGACTGGTTCAACATGTAGACTGTAAAGAAATGAAACATCCAACTACAACCCAGCAGCTTTTTCATGTAAAACCAAACATTGCTAATTTTCACAAAGAGAAACTGTACTTGTACTTAACTGAAAAAAACGTCTGCTCATGCATTTCAGTAACTTAATTCTCTAGGCTGTAAAACATTGCAAACATCAAATAAAAACGAATCTAAGCAGAGTCTAAAGATTAAGAGTATTTTCAAACCAACCACTGAATTTGCTTTGTCTGCTAAACAAAAGCCTCATCTTTGTTACATTCTCAACTCCAACATTTAAAACTCCCCCTAAAGACTAACCAGCACCCCCAGTCAAGAATTATACACATCTTCATCAGTTTTCAAGTGCATGTTTCTAAGTGCCTTGTGACTTTACTTGTGTTCAAAAGCTCCATCAGTCAACGAAAACTGCAGTTAGGAGTATGCAATCCTTATCATCAAATATGGATGATGAACTATCGGCCAGTTGAGTGTGAATAATTCATACATAGATGGTTTGTTGAACTGCACTGGAATGACTACTGCACATCTGCAACAAAGGGCTCATAAATAAACACAACTGTGATTATGATTATCATGAGCAGATGGATCACCCGACAGTACTGCTCAACACATATCGAGTTAAACATTCAGGCAGGGTGATCATTTCAAACTGGCCCTCAGTATTACCCTCTGCCAGCAGAAAGTAAAACTAAACACAGTACGTTTCTTCTGACATGAAAGTTTCCCTGCAACTAATTTGCTCTTTGGGTTTGTGTGTGACAGTGTGTGTACATTATCAGGACATCTTTTGATGACACCTTATCTTCTGGTTTTCTCTATAACTCCATCAGCCCCTAGATATTTTATCTCTGTTTCCTTCTGACAGCACATGATCTCTTCTCAGCTGCATCAGAGCCATTTCATTAAACAGCAGCCAATATCAGTGAGACAGGGCTGAGATACAAATTACGGACACAATAACGTTGAAGGTCCCAACTTATGATTAAGGATCTGAACTTAGAGAAAGAGTGTACCAATGTATACAACAACAAAGCCTACACAGACAAAATGTGGCTGTCCTGGTAGTATAAGGGTACAATAAATAGAAAGTAAAAAGCACAGAGTGCATATTACTTTACAACTTAGCACATATTACTTTACAGCTAAACACAAGGGAATTAGGTTTTAGGTTACAACACTCATAACTATTAAGGTATCCACAAGGAGTCAATCTATGCCTGCCATGTGTTCTTTACTGTTAGATGGACTCAGTCAAAGTAACAGCAGCAGGTCTAGAGCCCTTCTTCAATTTTAATGAGCAAAGCCCACCATGACCACCGGGGGCTCATCTAGTGGCTCACAGCAGCTATTATCTCTTTTATAATACAGTCATTAACACTCACATCAAGCCTGTTGTCTCTCCAGGCTTAAAGCAAAAGAGTATGACATGCAGTGTTACTAGCTGTCAGTCAAATTAATAACACAAAAGGCTGATGATAGACCAGCACCAGGAGAACAAAAAAAGATTTCCAGTTAAGCAACATTCCCAAGACATAGACTCATGCTCAAAGACACAACCTCTAATTATCAAAAAAGCTAGTAGCCTCCACAACACACTCCACATCAAATGCAGCAAAACGTATTATGAAAGCAGTGAAGCAATTGGATGGTAAACATATGCAGTCATGTACTTCATTACATTATTTGTCATTTGAATTATGTATTGTTTTTTTAGGTAATTTCCTGGAGGTTTGAATAGAAACCATTACATTACATCATAAAAAAAAAATTTATATAGCAGATCTCTGTTGAGAAATGTATCGCACGTAGCCTGATACTTCTCAATCTTACCAGTCAGTATGTCAGGAAATAGTAAAGTAGCTTAAACAGTTAAATTATTAATTACCAGTATTCATTGTCTATCAATGAATTTCAGCACCACAATAAGCCTAAGCACAACCTGAGAAAAAATTACTGATCTAAGGCATTGTTCATAAAAAAGGTAAATTATTACCATTAGGCTGGCTCAGGGAGGACATACTGTAGTGTACAGTGAGACCAAAAAGGTAAAGGCTAACAGGAAGTAGAGAGAATAAAGGGGGGAATAACAACAGGCGATAAAGAGAGGGAAGTCGCCCTTTAAACAGAAGCCCTTTAAACAGAAGCTTATTTGCCTATGTCCCCAGGGCAAGGAGTTCCCATGAAATCCACATACCGGACAGAGTTATTACAGTACATCAAACACGTTCAAAACCATCACTGTCTCTCACATTTGCCCAGACTCTCTTCCAAACATGCACAAAAAGGCGCGCACACACTGGAGACTAGAACAAACTTTGTTTCACGTTTGCCTTCTCCTTCTCGCCGTCTTTAATGCGCAGACAAAAACACACATGCAGACACTCGCATGTCAAAAACAAACCCTCACTCGCCCCCAAACCGAATTGTCCGAATTCAATAATAAAAAATAAAAAAAGCTGAAAGGAACTTCCTGACACCAGCCAAATGACCAAGCAACTGCTCGTGTGGGCAAATGTATTAAACCAAAGTTGAAGATAACAAAGCCAACACAAGTGCAACACTGCAGCTGTGAACAGTGACATCTTGTTTTTGCAGCAAAATGACTCCAGTTTGTAGCATTAATCAAGTTCCCATGTCATTGTGTGTTAATCTTGCTTTCAGTGCTGGAGTACATGGGAACTAGACATCTGACGTGCTGCACTCTGCTTACCCTACCGGCTTCTGTGAGGCTCCTGCACAGGGGAACACCTGCAGCTGCCTAATCATTTCTGAATGTGCAGCGAAAATCATTGTGACACCTTTACTTCATGACTGCCAAAGATGTGATTTCTATTCTATTCTCAAACCCTGTAGACGGCCATGTTTGTTTTTGATAGAATTTTATTATTCATAAAAGGAAAGGCTCTACATAACTGAGACTTAATTATTCACGAACACAAACAAATGCACCTACATAAAGCTCACATTTCTTATGCAATCTATAACGTTAAACACAACAGAACCTGTTGCTATGTTGCATTCCTGTTGCTCTTTTCATCCCTTACTTCATGGGGACACACACATTAATCCCCTGGAACCAAACTACCGCTGAAAAATTAGGCAGGCAGACAAAGGAAGAGCCATAGGATTGTGTATGTGTGCGCGCGCAAAAAAACAGTGCCGTTTTTGCAATTGTGGGAGACATGACGATATGAAAAGAGTGAATAAAAAGTGGCGAGGGGTACGGGAAGGGATTGTTGTTGGTGGGAGCAGGCTGACAGCAGAGTTTCAAACAGAGAGAGAGGGAAGGAGAGATGGAGTGAGGGGGGCCAGCTAGTAGAAGGGGTGGGAAAAATGTGTGTGGGAAAGAGAACAAGAGAGAGATAAAGAGAGGGGGGTGGCACTGACAAAAAGAGAGCTGGAGGGGATTTTGCCTGATAAAATATGTGCCAATGTTTGTGTGAATGAAAGCAGTGACTATAGCAAAATTTCTCCCTGAACAAAGGCAGCTACAGTTGTGTGAGGCGAGAGGAGAGGAGGATACTTTTCATAGCTGGAAAAGGAAACATGAGGTGATTACATTAGCATAGGAATAGTTTCCGTTGGCATGTGCAGTGTCACAGCGAGACTGGTCGCAGGGGGCCAAGAGGGTGCAGGTTAAGGAAGATGTGTTTTGCCTAAACCTGTTACTCTGCTGCACTCCAACTGATGATTTAAAATCTAATCAAATCGAGTTTTATCTATATGGCCCAGTTTTACAATCACAAGTCTGCCTCAAGGAGCCTTACAATCTGTGCCACAGACAGAAGCCAGTCTGTGTGCCTTTGTTTTTTTGGCAAAACAAAAATATGTTTCAAAACGTGAATGACTATCACTACACTATGAACGTTAAAATACAAATTCTTAAACGTACGTACAGTCATATTCTCAGTTTTATTTCAGGTGTAAAGTTATGATAGCACAAGTGTATAATCAGTAAGTGTTGCAGTTTATTTTAACAAGGTTTGTTCATCAACTGCCAGCTAGTTTGCATTTCATTTTGCTTTGCTGATCCCTACACTGACTGAGCGTTGTTGTACCAGGGAGTCACGAATGAGAGGAAACGTTCAGCAAGTACACTTGCCTCACTAGACTAAACTGGGAACTGAGGGAAATATGTAAATGTCTGATTTCAGTTGACTTACAAACAAAACTAGACTGTAATGCTCTTTCTATCCTCTCTTTTTCCAACTCACTGTTTGCCCCACAGAGATTTAAAGAGAAGATGGAGGCTGATGGAAGTGAGAGGATGGGGCAGAGGTTGCACAAGGTCTGAGGGCTGCTGGCCAACATTTAAATAAACCCAATGTCAGGCAGCAACTACTCTGAAGATCACAGATCTACATCCAAACCCTGCAGCTCAACCGTTGACCATAATGGCAGGAAAATTAAAGACCATATTTGTTTCATGTCTAACAGGCATGACTTCTGTCATATAGTCACACAGGGATACATTACTGTAAGAGGCAGGTGTAAATCTTCAAAGGGGCGAGGTTCTCTGTGCTGCTGTCTCATTGAAAAAACAGGAGGTGGACAGTCTCAGGCTGTGATTATGTGGAACAATGACAATTAATTACAATGTTCAGTACAAGAACCATGCATATGCAGCTGGGAAAAGGAGTTCACTTCAGTTAAACTCCACTAAAAATTTCAATAAAGCGATCTCAAAGATCATCCTGAAAGCACTTGTCAGCTTAACTGAGTGCTCTGGGTGCACCTAAACTGCTCTGACTACTCCTTCAACTCAGTGACTGCACGAGTTGATTCGGCACATGTTGCTTTCCTGTGCGCCATCTAGGCAGCATTTTGAAATCTGATGAAAATTATCCAACACTGGCTACTAGGATCACACACAGCGATTGTTCTCTTCCCGTTAGGCAAACTCAAGGCAGAAAACACAACAAGGACTTTTGTCCAATCCAGGTCAAGCATGGGAGAGCAGAGTGTAGGTAGCACACACAGAGTACTATTCACTGAGAGAGGGAGACAGAGAGAGAGAGAGAGAATATGTGTTATCTAACGCTCGCTTTGTGATCTCTTTTATTCCCCTCACAGCACAGAACCATCCCATACAGGGATTCATCTAATCCAGGTGAGGGAAAGGCTCCTTAATCAGCCAATGATGAATCAGGATTACATGTTACTAAAGTGGCTTACTCGTCCTGGAGCTCATATCAACAGCTGAACCCCATTTCATTCCTGCAACTGATGTCTAAACTTTTATGGATGATGGAGTATGCAGGCATCAGCTAAGTGTTTATTTCAGAGGATCTGCTGCTGTCAGCTTTTTTCTTTTCTTTTTTTTTTTTTTTTTTTAACAAGAGCATGCATCCTCTCTCAAGTTTTAAGTTCACCGCTGCTGCTCTCAGTGGAACTATAAGATGCATTGCTTTGACATATATCAATACAACAGAAATTCAAGAGTTGAGGAGGGGATGCTCAGCATTATACATAATAAATGAATACCATATACAATCACTGAAATACTGATAATGCAGCTCTGAGACACACAGGTTATATATTTTTTTCTATTTGCACATATTGTCCAGTTTCCTTAAAGCAGTTATCTGACGTGATTGGCAGTGCAGAACTCAGTGGCTCTGAAGGAAAAGACAGTAAATACACGTTATTTATAGGACACATGTACAGTGATGCCTGGATGTGCGAGCACCGTGAAATACAGCTATTGGCCATTCGGCAGCTCAGCTGACTTCAGAAACGCCGTGCAAACGGTGAAAGACATACAGTACAACCACCATACAGGGTAAAAGTATAGTGACACCACCTAAAAGCTAAATCCCTTAAGTATCTGGCCTTTGATGCCATGAAAGCAGCAAATCAGTCAAATAATAGGCTAAACTGTTGGTGTGTGACGGCCTGTCAGTGAGTCTGCCCGCAGGTCTGCACTTGACTTAAGTGTTTATTCACAGCGTAATTTATTTCGCAATAATCAGCTGCCATTGGAGATGATAAATGGCTAATTAGCAAGTGTTTAACTTGACTGGACAAAATGAAATATCCACTGGTGTCACACCAGACATTTAAGAAAATAAGTATTTATCCAGAAATAGAAAATAACAAACATCACTTACCCATATGTAACATCGCAGGTCGTCGGAGCAGCAATTTACAGTATTTATATTAAAAAAAACAGCTGCTCAGTGGAGACAGCTAGCTGGTTACCTCACTGGTAACTATATTTATTAATACTCCTTTTTGCTATTTACAAGCGTTAATACACGAGATGTACATCGAGCTTTCGGTCTACAAAATTATTTTACACCCACTGAAAAAAAATACATTTACAGCTTTAGAAAAGATTCGCGGGTCCGGGTTTGTGTTTCTCTTGACATTTGATGCTTTTGTCGCGGCATTGTCGGCTTGAAAATCCACACCGGAGTCGTCGAGCCTCGGTCTGTGTGAGAAAGCACTTGGTGTAACGTTACGTGTTCCACTTCAGACGATGCTGGCCTTTGGTTTACACATTTACCCACTCGCTGCTCGGTCCGTCGGCTCTAAGTTGTGCGAATTTCCATTCATATGTAGCCGAATAATATCCGTAACTTATGTACATAATTTACAGCGCACGACTCCGGCGGCCTTCAGCAGGTTCTCGTCTGAACTGAGGGAGCTCTGCCTACCCGTCCTCACTTGCCACAGGGCTGCTCGTTATCCTCCGCAGTTCGCTCACTCCACCGCCAGGGGGCAGCGCTGCTACAGCCTTATACCAACGGCTGGATGTGTCAGCTAGATGCCGCATTCAAATGCGCCTCGTTAACTTCAAAACAGCGGCCGTTAGACCCAAAGGAGAGTTTCTATCATTAGGCTGTATAAAAAAGGAAATTGTAAAAACTTTTAAAGGTTTCTGTGTTTTTATTTTAGAAAGACTAAACATGAAATGCGCCACTCTCCATTTTCTATATGATTCGCCTCTAGAGGAAATGTCGCATTTTATTTTGCTAGTCAAGGGGTGTGGTAAGTTAAACTATTTTATTCACTGTCATTTATTCTGCAGCATATTACCTAAGCTAATCATCAAATGAAATCTAAAACTTTCGGTTTGAGAAACGTGGTTGCAATGTTTGCAACAGTGCATAAACCCTGTGATGCACTGACCTTACCAAACAGACCTTTCCTGCAGCTTCTTTCATTTGCTTCCTCGTTTAGTCTCTTCTTCAGCAAGTGAAAAACATATTCATATTCCCTCAAAAACTACTTGTAGATGTATTTACTTTGCATCTCTGTTTAATTTGTGTAGTTATAAGTATACACAAGATGTGGTCTGTGAGCATGAATGTGTATTTTCTTTACTTTTGCTTACTGTGACGCATGGACAGCGTTTTTAACTATAAAGACTTCCAGTACCTCTGAAGTCTTGTTTATTCATTTAATGACCATGAGTGGAATCATTTAAGGTGCATCGTGTTTCAAACTTTAATTTTAAAAGCAGTTAAAAATAAACGATCAATTTGAAGTTAGGCCTGCCTAATGGAAGTTACTCAATAAGGTCCCGAAAATATCTTATCAATACTAAATTATTCTACTTCAGCAATCGTGATGCCTTTGAACATCACTCAACCTACAATGTGAAACCACACCAAGTCATTTGTAAACAAAGAACTCGAAATCACGATTTTTAATAACAGCACTTAAAGGTGCTTAATACATTTCAACAGAGCCACGAAACTGATCGTGTTATCATATTTACGTTAAACATGCGTTGTCAGTGAATTCACTGTCAGACCAGAGATGTTAAACATGTAGTGGAAGGTTGAAGGTGGACATATGCTGAGTGAAGTAAATGCCTTGAGCACAATGAACTGAATAACCCCTGTGAGACTTTGACTTTTGTCGCCCTCTGGTGAATTGCTTCAAGTACGACAGTCGTCTGAAAACACAAAGAAAAATATCAAAGGAAAATATTATGACATTTTTATTTATCAACATTTGCACAATATAAACACAGACTGAGATTCCTTGTAGAAAAACTACATTTAGAGATAGATATTGACATTGGTTTCTAACCATACATATAATATTTCTATTTCTATACATCAAACATTTCCTACATTTCCTAGCCTTGGAAGATGTCAGATGGTTACATTCAACTTAAAAAAAACTAAACTTAAACTAACACACACAATCACACAATATGATTCAATCCTTATAGAAAGCACTGGGATGACAGGTGCTTGCAGGCCCAAGTCAACAATAAAACCATGAGCAGTTATGATAAACCCACACAATTAATGTGCTGTGTCTTAATAAAGTATTAAAATAAATTATTTTATCAAAGGAAAAAAAACCTAAGGTATTTTATGTAAAGAAATCTGTAAACATGTGGCAGGCAAAAAACTGCTGTGCATCAAGTTTTTAGGAAAAACAACGGCAGCGAACACAATTCATAACAACAATCAACAAAATCTGTATTACAGAAAATCAGCCCATAGACCTGGTGCTTAGAATGTTACTACCAGAAGTACTAGTGTAAAATAAATCTTTTCTTTATGCTGAAATGGATTAGGATTTCTAATACCTTAGTGTGAAAATAGTTGTCTCTTTTGTCTGTTGTCCAATGCTTCATATTCCTTTTATACTGAATCTAGGTTGAATATTGATATTCTAAAGTCAGATTCCATCTGCATTCATTCACTAGTCACGGTTACTTTTACTTTTTGGTTATTAAACATTCGGTCTATTAAATTATCTCATTCTTACAAACATTTCCCTTGTTTCTACAACTTGCGCTAAAGTGGCTCATAAAGCTTCACACACAAATCCTCTACAACAGGTTCCAGCAATTTTATATCGGACAATCTCTGCAGTTAACTCCTGTCTCTGTCGTGAGAGAAAAAACAAAAGGTCACTTGTGACCTTAGATGGTTTTAGTGATTCAGCAGCTTCTTGGCTTTCAGTCACTTGGATCCACTGCTCCTCCTTTAGTGGTACGTGAAGGAGTATTAGGCAGAACTATCCTTCCAGTGGTGGCCGCAGGGGAATGCATCCATCCATTTCCAGAGACTCAGGCCAACCTTCATACTTGTTGTTGCTCTTACTATTCTTCATACGCTAATGGAAACAATCACAGGCCACCAGAATTGATGTCAGTAAAAAACGGAGACCAAGTTGTTACTGCTAGATGATAACTAATCACACATAAAGTTCAGGAAAAAAAAGGCTGAATCTGGCTGAGCTTTGCTCAGCAACTGCTTTATACTCACGAGGATAAATATTAATAAGGGATAATTCAAAAAGAATGCTTTCAAAGGATATTAATCAAATCACCAACTCCGTGTGTGTCCTTGTGCAAGATACTGATGGTCATTCTAATTCCTGCGTGAAGGTATGGGCACTGGTGTGGGCGTGTGCAAGTGAATGAGAGGCACAGTGTAAAGTGCTACAGAAATCAAGCCAGTCTGTTTTATCTACATTGTTAGGCCACCTCAAAGTGAATTTAAACTGTTTTTATAATAAGGCAGGACAGCCTAATGCAGGCTGATCCAATAACATGTGTGGTTGTTGATACAACTATTGTCAAAGAGAAAAGAGTGAACAGATAAGACAATCTTCAAAAGTTAGATGACTTTTCAATATGGAAATAAATTGGATTTTATCTATTGCATTATATTATCTACTGCCACCAACATTATTAGATATTGGTAGTTAAATATATAATTTACTTTTTATATTACATGTAATTAAACAGTTGTAACTGTAACAACTCTTGATAATATTGTCTGTTTTTTGCATTATACTACAACTACATAGGCAGGATAATTTTACTCCATGTGTGGTTAGGTAAACGTAACGCAGATCAATATACTGTTTAGTGTTAATATAATCTAGATGTAGTTATAGTAACATACCTGCTCAAAGGGACTCTTATTCTCGATACCCTTGGCTCCAACAAAGACCCAGCTGTCTCTAAAGGCCAGCTCCTTAACTACTGTGCTCCCAAGCTCCTCAAACAGTCGCCGAGCCTCGTCATTTAGCCTGTCACCGGAAATGAGGATAAAGTGGCAGGTTATGGTTCACCTGGTCAAAACGTGACGTTTCAGAGAGTAAAAGAAGTGTTCAACTGGAACTTACTTTGTAGATGGATCATCAAAGGAAGCCACAAACACAAGTGTTCCCTCATGGAGCGGACGGAGAAACTTCAACAGATCACTAACATCTATGGATAAACAGCAGATGAGCTATGTACTGTGGTTTATGGGTAGTTACTGTCAAGACGTCAGACGTCATAGTAAACATCAGTAAACGTCAGTAAACATAATACACAATCTGGTTTATATTACCTCCTGCCCACATATCGAAGTTCTTTGTTTCCAAGAGCTCTCCTGTCACGCCTGAAGCAAAGCAACATTACTCAGGTAATGTGATTTTTGGGATTACTCAGGTGTTAAAATAACACAATGAACACAATACTGAAATATGAATACAACACAGTATATTAAAAAGGTCAAGAGTGACATGCTTACCATTCACCAAAGCTATGTTTAGTCCTCTCCCAACATTGTTCTTCACACTGCTCACTAACCTGTAAGACACAAGAACAATAGGTTGAAGCATTAACTGAATGACTTGAAATGACCTCTCTTTGTCTTGTGCATACACAATAATCTACACACTTATACAGACGGCATAGCACTGAAAAAAATAACAACAAATATAAAACGACCACAGACGAATCTACAGAGATGAGGGACACAAAGACTAAAACAATACTTGCATTCAGTTCCCAGACAGACTTGGAGGCCTGGTTATCATAGCATAGAGGGAAAAAATTAACAAAGTGTGAAAAAACAAAACAAAAAAATACAGCAGGGGAGACAAAGACACACGTAAACAGAGAGGAGCTGGGAACACTGAATCTCACATCTTATCCTCCAAGCAGATCTTAGGGCCGATGACGTTGGCAGCTCCAGAGACCAGACGGAAAGCCAAATGTTTTGGGGGACAGGGAGCTGAAAGTCCACATTTATACCTTCGAGGGTGGGGTTCTACTAAAACATAACATACACAAATTAGTGGCAATAAGGAGGAAGATAAGGATACACCATTATCAATGTAATACCTGACTGGGAAAGTCATGAAATGCTGTTTGTTGTACTTACCAGGGGTTGGTTCATCACTTGAACCTGAAAAACAGTTTCATACTTTAAATGGTTTTGTTTTATCATTTATATGTAGACCATCAAACATATCAAGATTAAACACTTGCAGCTACTACTATGAATTATTTTCCTTATTAATTAAGTATCTCTAGTTTCTAAAATGTCAGAAAATAGAGTATAGATGTTTTGGATTTCAATATAAAACAGAGAGCTTCCCCAAATCCTAAAATTTATGCAGCTAAAACTGGTTAATGTTAGCAATTTCTGTTTACTCAGTAACAAATATGTTTACTCTGTTACTCTGTCAGCCATTTCATCATCCCTACACTATTTATTTTACCACTGAAGAAATGCCGCACAGATGAACCACTCTCTCCTCCAAATAAAGTGATTGCCAGCAGCCAGGTGAGGCCCACCAACAGCAGCACAGCCACAACTCTCAGGGGGCCTGTCAAGAGAAACCAGATACACCAGTTCAGGCAAAAGAAACATGAGAATTCTGCTGAGCCAACCAGTTTCCACTGGAACGTAATACAAATTTTAACTCACCTGTTAATCTCATGATTCACTGTCTCATGGAACTGGACAAAGACAAAAAAAATAGTTGTATCAGGATGATCTGCATTAAAGCAAAGCTTGAAGAAAAAAAAAGGTGTAGCTTTAATACATCTTAATTTCCCAATATCATAACAGGCTTTTTAAACTGGAGCAGTTGAGGATGTTTCCTCCCTATAATCATCAACATGTACAGCAGCTCCCTTTATTCTGAATGAACTGGACCATTATACCTGTAGTGCAATCTAAAAGTACAAAGTACTTATTTTGTGGAAAGTTCCATAACAGAAATATGTTTATTATTTAATTGCAATTATTGGTACATATCACATCACAGTTTGTGATATATTAATATGATAATTTATTTGTTGGTTATGTTTACCATTAATAATCTGAACCTGCAGTTATTTAAAATTTGGAGTATAATTTTAAATTATTTAATTCAAATTGTAGTATGACATCTTTAACTATTTTACAGTGGCCATGTAAGATGGCTCTGTAGAGGTGGCGTTTGAATTTTGGATGGCATGAACACAAACCACCACAAAGATAAAGACAATGATTATTCGATTAATCCTTTTTATGTAGTGCAGAATGAAGACTGACAGGTCCCACCTGTTACTGTTTCAACGCTAAAAGCAGGTTTCGACTCCTTGTCACCTTTGCTGGTAATGAACCCTAAAGAAGAGCTGTTGCTCCTGCCACTCGGGACTCTGATTGTTACTCGCGCTGTTTCCTCATCGAGTCATTCCTGGGATCAACTTTCAATAAAAAACACAGAGTGAGGCCAATATGCTCCGTCGAAGTTTCATAATAATCGCAAACGTCGAAAATATAAGTTTGGATTCATCCTATTCGTCTTCCGGCCAAACCCTCGTTCGTCTCAACGGAGTCTGCGCGAGAAGTCACGTCACTACATTTATTAATGCTGCATTCAAGTGCCGTCGCTATTTTGGGTATTAAAGGAGAAACACAAGTGTATCCGATTAGGAGTGAAAACAGCTTTGATTAGCTATTTCTGTTATGAAACCAGATTCAACCAGTGTATATCACCTATAAAATAAGATTAATGGATCGTGTTCAGTGTCGACATCGGAATTTATTCTGGTGTTACAGACAGCGGTGGTACATCAGCAGGCATTCTGCTTACACTTTGCGGATATGTCTATAGTTCGTTACTCTAAGTGAGAGATATCGCCATCATAAATCTCAAATATCTGCATATCAAAGTTTATAGAAGTCGGAGGTTGATGTTAAAGTCTTTTTTAGTCGACTGCTTGTAATTACAGTTTAAATACATGACGTGAACGCGCCATTAACCAAACACAAATGTAATAAATCACGACTTTCTCTCCTTACATTGACATGAAAGCTATCATTAAACAAACAAAGAAATATTGGAATAGACAAAAAACAAACAAAAACAAAACAGAATAGAATAGAAAAAGATATCGCGCGAGCGAAAACATCTCCGCGCGAGAACGCGACGGGTGCTTCAGATTCAAGATGGCTGCTCACAGTGCTGTTCTCTCGATGTCCAAAATCATTAATCCTTTCTGGGGTGGACGAATTGCAAATACGGTTAAAGTAAGACAAAATAAAATGTTTTTGTGGTGTCTACTGTGATCGTTGTTGTATCGCTAAAATAGAATCTGAGTTATCTTATCGGAACACAAGGTCATGTGGTTAATACCACAGTCGATTTAGTTCCAGCTAACTGGCTTTCCCCGTACGATAGGGTATAAGAGCTGATTTAATTAAATCTCATCTTTATGGTGTGTTTCAGGTTTTCGGAACAACTTTAACGAGTCACAGGAATAAGAGCTCGTTCAGTGTGAGTGAATCTGTTTGTGGTTTTCAATCCTATCTGAATAAGTTGACTGTGATTCCGTCAAATTGTCACTTTAACACTGAATGACATGTTGATGAATGATATATTATTGTACTGGTCACTGCCATTCATTTATGTATTTATTTTAAAGCTTATGGTTTTGTGTTAGTACGTACAAAACGATAAGTACTTATTGTATGTTTTACACCTTATACATATTTTCTGTTCTCTTTGTGGAGGAAAGTGGTTTTTAACATTTTTGTCCTTCTGCCTTCCTTGCTGTCCATCTTCAACAACAGGGCGAAGACATTGTAAGTAGCTAACACTAGTGTTGTTAACTAGACTACAATGTATTACGTCACACAAAGTACAAGGAAGAACAGTTCAACACAACAGTAAGGGCTGGGGGGTAGCATCCCACTACTTTAAGCATTACATTCAGTTATATACAGTACTGTACAAAGGTTTTAGGCAAGTTAAATGTGGATGCTTTTAAAAATGTGATAGTTGATTATTTAACTTTATATAAGGTGCTGTAAACAGCAAGAGCTAAATTGCATTTGGTGTGACCACTCTTGGATTGGTGTGCAGTTTTTCAACGACTTTGACGTCTTTAAGTAGGTTATTCCAAGCAACTTGGAGAATTTGCACCAGTTCCTCTGTGTCTTCTTTTTCACAATATAATCTCAGACAGAATTGAAAGTGCCTTTACACAGTACTGTACATCACCATACATCTATGCCCGTTACATATGAAAACATCAATCCCATTTCATTGCTTGGCAACTCAAATTAAGAGTGACATCTGTCAGTGGAATTTTTAACATATCTCACAAATAATATGTGTAAAGCTTGCTGAGCATTTCAGTTGTGACTTTAGTTTTGATAACATGACCATGATAAATGTAAAATGCTACACAGAAAAACTCATCATCACTATCATGACGACCTGCCTTGCAGGTAGTCAGTGTCTTCGTTTCAATTCTCTACAGTGTGAAAACTGACTTTCACAAATTTGCAGTAGTATAGTATGCTACAGTATCTAACTTCAAGTGTACTGCAAGATCTCATATGTACCAACATGCCTTGGCTCATGTAACTGACAGTACAAAAAAACTACCACATTCTCCATATGTAATAAATATATAATTATATAAATATATATATATATCATTTTTCGGGTTTAGATTATGAGCTTGAGATTGTCATAGTTTCTTCACAGCATGATTAAGTGTTGAATGCCAAAGCATCTTTATAAGCACCATGAACCAAAGTTCCTGTGGGCAACTACTTTACCCTGTAAAACAAATGTAACTGCCTAAAAGTAGATGAATAAAAGCAAATAAATACTTACTGTGGATAAGTAGGTTCACTATGGAAGGTATTGGCATTAATTATAAATTGTAGGTTAGAAATCAGTCTAAAACATATGTAGTTAATTTTTAGTTTATGCGTCAAAAGTTGCCAAGTCACCAGTGGTAATCTTTAAGTTCATTGCACTTAATACGGTTAATATTACATTACAGCCCCCACCTGCAAAGTATGGAGGCAGACACACTGTGACCCTCATACCCGGAGATGGAATTGGCCCAGAGCTGCTCAGTCATGTCAGAGAAGTTTTCAGGTTGGTTACACTTAAACTAAATCTTTTTACAAAGCTTTGCCTACAGACAGGAGCGGATTGCCTCATCATGTGATTTGTGATCATGCTGTAGGTTTAGCTGTGTGCCAGTGGACTTTGAGGTGGTGCATGTCAACTCTGCTGTAGAGACTGAGAATGACATTAACAATGCCATAACTGCCATCCGCCGTAATGGAGTTGCCCTCAAGGGTAAGTAAACCTATTTTTTCTGAGTCACAAACTGAGCATGAAACCATGGAAAGCTGAGAACAGCTGTGATAAGCACACTGTTTATAATAAGAACATGACACCACAGGCTGACGGTGACATTGCTTAACTCTCCTGATAGGTAACATAGAAACCAATCATAACATGCCGTCATCTGTCAAATCCAGGAATAATCTCCTTCGGTAAGAACTACAATGAATAATTTGCTTCTCTTGATAGAGGCTTCTTACATATGTTTGTCCATTGTGGCAGGTAATCCATTGTTTTCCCTTCTTCTCCCCCCGGTGTTCATATGTGTACTAACAGCACAAGCTTAGACCTGTTTGCCAATGTGATGCACTGCCAGTCCCTCCCCGGAGTTCAGACTCGCCACAGGAACATTGACATCATGATCATCAGGGAGAACACAGAGGGAGAATATAGCAGTCTGGAGCATGAGGTCAGACTGAGGCACAAACAATTCTACCTTCTGCTGAAACACACGCTTGTACTTTCTCTTATAAAACCTCTTTTCTCACTTTGTCTTCATTTCTTCCTCCTGTCTTCTATACTAAAATCAGAGTGAGCTCCTACTATTAAAACAACGGCACGTTGTACTGACTGATTTTGTCAAGACATGATCAGTTCATAAGCAATAAATGTTTCTGTTGCCTACATTTTAAAATAATAAAAAGTCCAGCTGAAAAAAGTGGTTCATTCATAGACTCAGAAACCCTTATTCAAAATATTTGTTTGAATAATGGTCTTTGTTTTTGTTCTTTTATTTACCATCTACTTTGTAGATATAAGAATTCATTGTTTGTTTTATTTGTCCCAAATACAGCCCGTAAAAAATTAAGTGACCACTGCAAAATTATCAGTTTCTCTGAAATTAACATTTTTGTTTTATTCTATAAACTACTGACAACATAACCAAATTCCAAATACAAATATTGTCATCTAGAACATTTATCTGCAGAAAATGAAAAATGGTCAAAATACCAGAAAGGGTCCAGTGTTTTCAGACCTCAAATACTGGAAAAATATCCAAAACAAAATAAGTTCATATTCATTTTTAAACAACACATTACTAATGTTTTAACTTAGGAAGTGTTCAGAAATCAATATTTGGTAGAATAACCCTGATTTGCAATCACAGCTTTCATGCAACATTGCATGCTCTCCACCAGTTTTTGACATTGCTGTTGCAAGAATTCAAACGGTTCAGATTTGTTTGATGGCTTGTGTCCATCCATCTTCCCCTTGATCATATTCCAGAGGTTTCCAGTGTGTTTCAGGTCTGGAGATTGGGCTGGCCTTAACAAGGTCTTGATTTGCAGTGGTCTCTTAATTTTTTTTCAGGGGCTGTAGATAGAAAACATAGTATCTTGGGATTGTGGACTGTTAAGTAGACAAAACATGGTCTAAAATTATAATAATTATATTTAGACAAGTCAAAACAATTAATAGTAGTAGTAGTAATAATAGGCAGATGAATCAGTAATGAAAATAATTAGTTGCGATTATTGGTCCCTGTTAAATTCCACAAACCTACACATTTATTTACTGCACAGTTAAGATGAGAGGTGCAGTAACAGCCGGATATTTTCTTAATCAGGTCAATTCCACACATCTGCATCACACAACACCTTAACAACAGCCCCAGCTACTTTGTCCTGATTATTAATCATCTTTACCTCATTGTCTATAATATATATGTAATAATGTACATTGAGTAGTTCTTCCAAGAGTTAAAATGAAGACTACAGACTTTACATTTTTGTTATATTCACTCTAATTTAATCTCCTGCAGTGGTCTGTACTTAAACTTAAGCTGTCATTTGTTATTTTCCTCACCGTCTTCATTTAGAGTGTATCAGGGGTAGTGGAAAGTCTCAAGATCATCACCAGGAACAATTCCTTCAGGATCGCTGATTATGCCTTTCGACTGGCCAGGGAGAAAGGTCGGCGAAGGGTAACTGCTGTACACAAAGCCAACATCATGTGAGTTTAGAGTTGTCTCCCCACCTGAGTCTTACGTCATATTAGTTTCTTGTTGCTGTAAATGTTAACTGTGGTCTTCATGCTCCAACAGGAAACTTGGTGATGGTTTGTTCCTGCAGTGTTGCAGAGAAGTGGCCTCTGGTTACCCAGACATCACATTTGACAGCATGATTGTGGACAACACCACAATGCAGGTTATATATATATGTTTTAATGCAAATAATGTTTGCAAATGTTTCTAGATCAGAATTAATCACCTGTCATCTTGATTGTTTGTGTTTTAGCTGGTGTCCAAGCCCCAGCAGTTTGATGTGATGGTGATGCCTAATCTCTATGGGAATGTGGTGAGCAACGTGTGTGCAGGCCTGGTGGGAGGACCTGGGCTCGTGCCTGGGGCCAATTATGGTCGTGACTATGCTGTCTTTGAAACGGTGAGTGTTGACAATTTGTGATTAGTAGGACATTGTCCACTCTGTTTTCTGAGGATGGAAATTGTATTAACTGTGTGTGTTGTAACATTGGTCCTATTTTTCTGCTTTCACAGGCCACAAGAAACACAGGGAAGAGTATTGCAAACAGAAACATTGCTAACCCCACTGCCATGCTGCTAGCCAGCTGCATGATGCTGGACCATCTTAAGTAAGCTTTTCCAAACATAAAATTGATTGAATCCCATACCTCCCTGTGTTTTTATCTGAGACTGTGCTATACCTTAATGTAAATAACTCTCTCGTGTTTGTCTTTAGACTGTATGACTATGCAAGTTTCATCCGTAATGCAGTCCTCACCACCATGAATGAAACTAGGGTAAGTCTTCCATCGCAGCGCCCTCAACTGTGTCACTTCCATACATCTAACAGGCTGTTGTCATGTGATGTAGTATCATGGGCTCTGACGAGATGTCTGGCATAATGTAATAATAAGTAATGTGATGATTTAATTAAATTAATGTATGGATCATATGTATAAGTATGGTGTTTTATTTGTTTTACTTGCAGTTACACACAGCTGATATTGGGGGTCAGGGCACCACATCAGAAGTGGTCCAGTCCATCATGAGGATCATCCAGAGTAAAGGCCAGCTCACAGCAGAGCTCTAAACCACTGAGAACACCATGCCACGTCTGTGCCGTTGGTGTTATTGCTGACATTAGAATGGTTCCCCCCTTATTTGTTTCTCGTGCACATGACTTACTAAATACTTCACTGTACAACTTTCCCCCCCCACACACACACCTTTGCAATTTACATATAGACTGTTTACTTTTGACAAATATTCATCATGTCACTTATTAAACAACAAATCTTACCATTAGAGTCAAGGTACATTATACTGTTTTTTACTTAGTTCATCTGTTCTATTGGAAATCTATGTTCTGACAAATTGTTGAGAGATGAAAAGGCCTCTTATGCAAACACCAAACACATATTGGTGACAGAAATGTCCTAAGATGATTGTTTGCTGTGTTTTTATCTTTTCAGATGCCCTTCAGTCCAGTTCATTATTTATTTTCCAACTGAATTCTACATTACAGGCTTTTCACCCAACCAAAATGTTGAATGTTCATTTAAAGCCTTAACCGTTTTATCATTTTGTAAAATTACATCATATACTGTAGTGTCCTGTATGTTCACATCATAATAACTGTACTTCAAAAACGTAATATTTCATGCTCTAATCTTATGACCCAAGTGTGGTTCATCTTAAGGATAGGCTGTTGTCTTAACATCTAACCAGGCAAGAACTTCTAAAGCCTCACTTGTAAAGACAGAGTGCAGCTATATATACACTGTATAACGTAAATATTATCAATAAAATATCTACTTGAAAATGATTTTTTTTTTTTTAAAGTACCTTCAAGGTGGTGACACAGTTTTTGCAGAGAGCATTTTAGACAAGTGATGTTTCTTATGTGATAATTTTGGAAGATGTACTTGGAAGAGTTTAATAGAAACACCTCTCGGTATATTGTAATACACAACAACACAAAACCGAAACGATAAATAAAAAAAAAAAGATTTTATAAAAAAAACAAATGTACCTAAAATTAACTTGGCAACAGTAAAGCACAACTTAAAACAGCAATGTCTTATTGATAAGATCAGTTAAGGTTGATCTTGATTATTTGCCTAAGAGTCTAGATCAACCTTAATGAGCTCTGTTCTTTGCCTCCAGCTGGGGATAAAGATTATTTCGCTCCAAATAAGATAAAGCTCACTGATCCTTCCATTTGTTTTACAATTTCACGCTCCGTCGGTGTCTTTCTTACCAGATTGGATGACAACTTGCTATTTTACAATGTGCCACTAGGTGGCAACGCCACTTTCTACTATGTATTTTAAGGTATTGTGTGGTCGTGCGCTGGTGTGTGTGCGCTCTGATTCATACACTGTCTCGTAAGGGCAAAATGGCTCAATGGATCGGTATATTTGAATTCTATTACTGCACTGCATTATGAAAAAGCTGCAGAGAAGCTGGTGATGTAAGAATCTTTGGCAGGTATATTGTTCCACAAACTGTAATTAGGAACATTACAGCAATTCTTGTTCTTTTCATGGGATTTGTAGAAATCAAGCTCTTGGCTTTAGTTTGTGTATCCAAGATAAATTTGAACAATTTTTGGCCTTACTATTTGTTAAAGTCATCTTTATTTAGCATAAAACCAAAACATTCATTACAGTTTCACCTGGTAAATCCAAACTGTCCATTACTTCACAGGGAAAAATTACATTATCGATGCACAGATTAATTTATCATGTGTCCAGTGCTGTGAGAAAGTTTTGAACTGTTCCTTCAGAATGTTACAATACTGAGTAGAGAAATCCTTTGCAATGACACCCCCATATTTTCCGAGGTTTTGCTGTTATAGGAAATAAACAATCAAACACTATTCAGTGCTCAGTGGGTGAAATGTGCACAGAATTACTACATGTGTACCTTTGCCTGTTCCAACTGGCTGTTAACTTTTACTCTCTCTCCCTTCATGCAAGTTATTCACTCTGCAGAGACAGCAAGTTGGCAAATAAAGGTTCTCAGTTTACTTAATTTAAAATCTTTTTTGTTGTATTTTCTGTAAGAGGTTTCCAACTCTAATCCAGATTTTTCTTATCATCCAATTCCACTCGGGCTGTTGACCTCAGCATATCTTACATCACTTATTGTACACAAATCTACTCTCCCCCTTGTCATCCCCTCTCCCTCCTGAGTTGCTCTGTCCCTTATGAGCCTTTGCTGGATCTCGTTCATGACAGCTGGCTGGTCAGACATTTGAAGAAAGATGGAGATGTTGTAACAAACCACTGACCACTTAACCTTTATGCGCCATCATTCAGTCTTTGTATAAATCTATGACTGCAGTATTTTACATGACATTAGGAAAAATTCAGCACCCGCCACTAAAGAGTGATGCTGTGTAATCTATAGACTTCACTGTAAATAGTTCTTATTGGAAATATGCTCAACCACAGCAATAATCTGTATGGAAAATGTCCACAAATTTCTGGGTCAACCAGAGAAATGTGAAATCCATTTCTGAAAATAGAATAGAATAAAGTTTTTGCCATTTGGTACAATAAAGTAAGACATATTGCCATGAGGTTTGTTAAACTGCTTCATTCTGAGAGCACCACAAATAAACTTCCTTAATTTCCCTCTGTTGTACTGGGGTGAAGGCTGACACACAAACCAGTATCCTAAAACTTTACCATACAGTATTAAACAAAATTCTCTCCATGGATGGATAGATACAACTGTATGTGTAACTAACCAACTTTATTCTACACAATACTTAAATATTTAAAAAATAGAATAAACAAGGTGACATGTACACACCAACAAAAGAAATGCCCTAATTACATCTGGAAGGTAAGCCATTCTATACAAAATATAGACTCAGTGGAGTGCTGCTGCCTAGCTGACAAAAGGGGAGTGATCATAAAGGAGACCACCCACCCTCTCAGTTAAACATTATATTTAGAACACTATCATACAAAAGATGTTGAAAAGGTGCTGAAAGCAGACACTGCAAAGCATCACAACACCAAATTATTCAACAAAGGGAGTAGAGAGTGGCCTACAATGTGTCAAGCCCAAATCAGGCAGCCATGCAACCCTCCTCTCTCCGAGGCTCACCTACAGGTATGTACAAGCAAAAAGGATAATATTGAAAGAACACACTTCCTAGGCTCAAACAAATATCTAAGCAAACACATTTTAACTGGGTAAACCACTATATAATTCATCTTGAATGTGTACATGAAGCTGGAACTTTGTCACACTTATGATTATCCAAACACTGAAGTGTAGTCATAAAGTGATAATCAGGTAAGGAAACATTCAAAAGACTTTATAGTCCAGATCCTTAAAATCTTCCTACAAGCCCAGGCGTTAGTTTCCTTTTTCAACTGAACAACAGAACAAGCTGGTTTATATAGAGGGGGAAAACCCAACAAGCTACGGCGTTCCTTTAAGGTGCACTGCGGTTTAAAGTGGCCCTAAGCACCCTGCCACAATCCACCACCCACATCAGGAATCCTCTCCCAGGGATTAATGCAAAGGCCTAAAAAAAAAAAAGGGAACCAGGTGAAGCCTCAAATACTAACTAGGCTGGAGTCCCAGTAGCCCTGCTCACCGATGGTTGAGGAAAATGATGGACATGGAGTGGTGTCGTACAGTCTTTCTAGTTGTCCTCCCCAGTGTGGCCTTCTCTGGTACCAAGGGGCCCTACTGTCAGCTTGGCAGGGGCTTAAGGGGTAATTAGTGGTCCAAACCACACATCACAAAACCTTTTGGTTATGGCCCATGTCAAAGCAAGGAATCCTAATTACATAATTAGACATTCTTCTCTCTGAACGGGTAAGTGACCTAATAGCAAAGGCATTAGACCACACCTTCCCTCGCTTTCTTGAGAAAGAACAGCTCTCAGCCTGTCATAGCTTGCATCCATTTTCAAAATTAAGGGATGCTTTGATGCTTTAAGGGATGATGTGCATAAGCTAGTACAGGGATTGTTCTAAGTCCTACCTCCATTTCCTCAAAGCTGTGCTCATATGGTGTCCAGTGCTCATTTAAGGTTTTTTGTTTGACATGTTCCTTGTTCTGCAACCAGGTGATTCAATGTCACAAATTTTCTTAGCCAACAAACCCGCATCCAGGATCTTCAAGTGTTGTTCTACAGAAGAGGAGAAAACAATCACATAATTTACATACAGGAGCAAAGTCTGGAAATACTGTACCCCAAACATATGTTCCATTAATCTCTGGAATGTGCTAGGGGCATTATAGAGACCAAAATGGATTCTGTTAATTCAAAAAGACATGCAAAAAGCTGTTTTCATTTTGTCCTTCTCAGCTACGGGTACATTATTATAACCACTTCCTAGGTCCATTATGGAAAACACCTGGCTCCCGAAAACTGTTCTGTTAAATAAATGCAGTGCTGTGAAAAAGAATTTCCCCTTGGGGAAAATAAAAGTCAAAGTGCATCCAATGACAAGTCTTGCTGTTGAGATGCCGATAGTCTAGTGAGACCAGGGTATTATCTTTTTTTTTTTTTTTTTTAAACCAGGAATATAGGTGAGGCATAGGGTCTACAGTTGTCCCCAATTACCTGATTCTAAAGCAGCTCATTTATGTGAGACGGAGTCAGAAGCAGGATTTTCCAGTAGCACAGACCCACAGGGCAATGAAAACCTAAGTGTCTTGCTCTTCTTCAGATAGGTTGGACAAATTAGAACCAGTTAGGCTGAATTTGCTGAACATGTAAGGCTTTCTTTACCTCTGTTGTCAATCTACCTGCCTCTCGTACTCCTGGAGGTAAACTCATAACCCCTGCTGGACCTAATAGCCCTGAGATGCAGTCAGTAGGGAGAGCAATACTGGTGTCCCCCACATTGACTAATGGAATATACAGTATATGGTGCCATGATGAACTTGAAACAGGAACAAAGACCTGCAGGTAGTGGATCTGCTCTACTTAAAGGCTCAAACTTAAGAAATTAAACTAGACAAATCCATAAGGCGCTGAGAGCAGGTTCCAGCAACAACTTCATCTGTGCCTCCAGAAATGTAAATCAGGTGCCTAGCCTCTAGAAACAACTCTGTACAACATTTGCTAATATTGTTCATACCAAAAACACCTAGAACTTTAGGAAGAAAGTGCGAGTTAGGGGAATCTTTAACAATTAAAATTTTTGGAAACGACCTCCCCAGCAATTACACATCAAACTCTGCATAGCCATCATATCGTATGGTTAACCCGTAACTGCAGCCACCTGCAGAGTTTGAGTCTTTTCCTTTTCTTAGGAAGACCTGCAGTCCTGGCTGACACATAAGGAGGGCACAGAACAGGTTTGGGCCCATGTTGCTGCTGACTATCCTACTTGTTCTTACTTTAAAGCTTCCCCACAAACATCAAGCAAGGTGGATTTGGGTTTACTACATACTTTATGCTTAAGTATTCTACTGAGATCTGAATGATTCATTTTCTAAATAAATTGGTCCCTGAGCAAGATAGCACAATTAGGTATGTCCACTGGAGTATTCTTAAAAATTTTATCTATAAGATCGAATAATGCATAAGAATACTCTGTAATGATACTGTATAATGCAGCTCCTTGCTCCACACAATGCTGCCAGCTACGCCAGTTTGTGTCCAAGTGTTGAGGTGTCCTTGGACAAGACACTGATACCCTGAACCCTTGGTGGATCAATCAAAGGGGATCGATAAACTATCAATTATTATCATTATTATTAAAAATAAAATAAACAAGGTGAGTAACAACATACACACCAACAGAAATCCACTTATCACATCTGGAAGGTGAGCCACTCTACATCCCCCACTCTCTCCAAGGCTCACCTGCAGGTATGTACAAGCAAAAAGGATAATATTGAAAGAAAATGAGCACATGGCGGATTATAATATGTATATATATATATTAAAGAAGGCAAACAAAAATTGCAGTTACCGCTGGAAGAAAAGAAACAGAGTAAATAAAACACCCCAACAAACTAGACTCAAACGAAGCAAACAAGTTTTACCTGGGTAAACCACCAACGAGTTCATCTTGGCTGTGCACATGAAGCTGGAACTTTGTCACATTTATGATCCAAATTTATATCCAAACACTGGGTAGTGTAGTCATAAGGCAATAATCAGAAAATCAAATGATCAACAAGCCTTAAAAGCTTCTAGCAAACCTAGGAGTTAATACGTTTCCTGTTTAAACTGAGACTGGCAGATTTATATAGAGCCGGGGAAACCCAACAAGCTACACCTGGATCTCATGGAGTTTAATCAGGCTTTTAAGGCAGACTGGGGTTTAAAGTGGTCCTACGCACACTGCTACAGATATATATGAGAGAAAATTATCTTTGGTAAACCCGTATTTAAGTACACCTCACTCTAGGTTCACACAGAGCTACATGTTTAGTGTAGCAATCACAACACAACACAAGCAATCTATTTTAGTTTATGTTATATATAAAGAACAATGTAAATGACATTACATTCACAAAAGAAAATGTGACCTTTAACCAAAAGAAGAAACACCTTAATGGTATAAATAGTGCTCTGAAGTTTTTCCTTTGTTCTGTTTAGTGATCACTTTGGTTAATTTCTGTTGTCTCCTGATGGAGTTTTTACACAGCAGCTTTTGTAAAGTCAAGTCAGTGTTTAGTCACTTAATTTTATTGGATGAGGTAAATGTAGTGCAGATGCAGCTCAACAAGTCTGATCTGAGATGTACTATTGTAGTGCTTTTAAGTGTGTACCACTCCATGTGAACGTCACAAGACAGCCTCGTCCAGATGGTTCTCACTACAGGAAAAGACAAACAGCCTCATATCTCTGTTCTGCATTATGTCATTAATTTAAATACTGACTTAGATTTGTAAGTACCAATTTCAGTGTACCATATCCTGGTTTCTATTTACAAAATCTCAAATTTATAATCCTTTAACTAGAATTATGTTCACATTTTATTACATTGATCTGAATTCAAGTCAGCAACTCCAAGAGAGAGGAACATTTGTCTTCTTTTAATAACAGTTTTTGATACTGTTATCAGAATCATGCCTTAAACCAGAGTAAGTTATTTTACATGTTACATGAACATATCACAACATAAAACATCAAAACAACTTTGTTTACAACACACATAACTATGCAGTAAAACGATGTTGTGAAGCTAGCTTACCGAGGCAGGTCAAGTACAACTAACCAGATGAAACAGCAACTAGCTCCAGTTATTGTAGTGGTAACACTGAGCAATGCTCGTCCTCCCTCTTACCTGCTCCCTCTCTCTGGAGACTGCACAGCAAAACTGCCCTGGTTTGCTGTAAAGCCTTCGGTTGATTTTCCTTAAATATGGAACGCACTGCAACAAAATATTTTGACCGGCTTATATCAACTCAACTGCAAAACAACAGAAACAAAATACACTAACATAAAATTCATTTAAACCATTCATGAGCTAATATACTGTTTTAATTATTTTTATTTTAATCTTCAACAAATGCTTCATAATTTTCCACTTTGTCTTTCTTTCCCACTTAATAGACTCTAGTTATTTTGTCATCCAGTTACCAGACATTTCTGGTATCATGTGCACCCATACAGATACTTCATGTGTGTCTTTTTAGTGCTCAGTACCAGACTAAATGTCTTTTTTTGTCTTTCACCTGCAACTCCTCCCTCTTCCTCCTTCATTCATCTCCTTCTCGTGTGTCTTTAAAACACCATGTGTAATATTTTTCATCACCTTTCAGAGATAAATGGTAATCTGAAAGGTCTGAGTCATTCCTGTTTGATTCTTTCTCTTTCCCTTGGTGAACACTCACATTCCAGTGAAATCCAAGAACTGGTTAATTTCTACATGAACATGCTACATCTATCATGTTCATCGTCTCTTCTACACTATGATCGCAATCAATCAACATGCCTCTGATCAGCCTCTGCTGAGCACAGCTGCTCTCTGTTACTGTCCTCCCCACCCCACTATGGCTTAGCAACATTAGGTTACATCAGCGCTCAGCTATTCTCCATTACGTGGACCTGGTGGTGTGTATTTTGTGTGTCTGGTGTCTTCCCCAGAAGTGACTTCCCAATCTGAAAACAATTATTAACTTTTAATTAGGAGAAGTTAATGGTGATACTTGCTTTGCAGAAACAGAGGTGGAAAATGGAAAACTAGGAAAGTCAAGAAGATATGCTGTAGAGGATTGGGGAGAGTGTGAATGTTGCTGGCAGGGGAGATGTGGGGTAACGGAGAAGTACAGTCTGATCTATAGCTGATTGAGCCTGATAACCAGGGTCACTGACTGTCAAAATATGTCATTGCCTACTTATTTTTCAAAATGAGAAGAACCATTAAAGTATCAGATTCCTGGTTGCCACTTTATCAGGAACTGTGCAGTATTATTTTATTTCCTTTTTCACAAAGCCAGTTGTAACACTATCTTAAGATGCTTATCATTGCAGCTCATAAGGTGAAGTGATCATTCAATTGTCGACTTTTAAAAAAATGTTTAGACCTGTTGAGATGCAGCTGCTGCACTATTTTGCATAAGGGCAATGAGCACATACAGGCCAACGTGAACCTGGGTCACGTAGTTAGACAATCTCTGACTTGACTAACTGATATTGCTGTAAGCCATTCATAGAGAGGCTCATCACTCTGTTCTCGTAATCAAAACATTCTGTAGTTACTTATTTGAAAAGAAATGCTCATGCTTGTTTTATGTGACTCCAGCACCTAACTTGTGTCTTGTAAAAGATACTTCTAAGTAAGCAGGATGTGTATTTGTGTTTGTACATATATGGTTTGTATGTGATTATTTGGAAGCGCACGTTTATGTATGTGTGCACATCTGCACATGCTTTTAGTGCAGCTATGTTCTTGGCTCTATGCACATAAACTGATCCCTTCTGTTGCATAGGAGCAGCCTTTTCATGGCACTGCCCTGGTATTCTGTCCTGTCAGGGGTCCAGTGTGGTTAAATGTTACATGGGGATGAGGGTCAGCAAATGTGTAGGGTGCTTTGTTGGATTGTCTCTAAATAGGAACCTGTCTGTCTTTCTCAGTTTTCCTTAACTATCTCACACAATTCTTTTGCTGTCACTGGCACTGAGATCCTCTTGGCAAAGTGAGAGTGATGGGAGGCCATGAGCTATTTCTGGTTGATTTTTGTTTATGATAAATTTGTATGCTTGTCATGATAGCAGAGAGAAATTGGGTCACTTCAGCACTTTGGGCAGATGTGCACTGGAGACGAAGAAAGAGCAGAAGGGAGGTAAAAGCATTGATTGATTGGCCACTGGTCCACCTTTTTTCCTTATGAAAATCTTTTCTATCCTTGCCAATATTTTCCCTGTTCTCTTTTTTTTCTTCTTCAGTCTTTCTTGCTCTTTTGATCCTGCTAAACGTTTTGCCATCTGTGCCCTTGCTCTAAGTTCAGGGGGTTACTGCCAGAGTTACATTACAACAAGGCTCTGATGTCATTACAACTCTGCTCCCCTGAGACTGGAGTATCTTGGCTCTTTTAACACACGCACTCTCAGTCCAGTGTAATTCAATACAATCACCCCTTTTCCAGCTTTGCATTCATCTGTTTAAAAACAGTGTCCTTACATAGCATATAGCGACACACATATTTGAATCTAAAATCTGAGTCCCATCCACACTCAGCAATGTACACACGGTGACAAATTATCTCCTCGACCTGGCCGGGACCATCTCGCACCTGTTGCCAAACATATGCTTTCAAGACATTTAATATGTCAGACTAAAAGACGTGCAATCGCCCCAACAACTCAAAATGATAAATGCAACCTTTAAAGTTTGTATTTTTATAAACAGTAGCTGTTAACTGAAATACAAGTGACTTGTTTTATGATGTGAGATATAGCGAGGTCATGACATGTGACTTGTCTTGTCTTTTTTCGTGATTTCTATTTATTTTGCCCCCCTTGCAAATCTCCATACTGCTCTCCTCAGGTGAAGCATTTGTAAAGAATTCTGATGAAAACAGATTTCTGTAAATCCACCAGAAAACACAGCTTTGATTAATTTCTTCACTGGGATAGCTCAGCAGGATTCTTGTTTGTGTTGCTTTTAATAAAGGCCGTCTGGTTGCTGAATGAACAGGGGCAATGAGGGGGAGTGCTACTGTTTCAACGAAGCCTGAGGTTCTGTGGCAGACTGTGCGTGTTACAACAACATTTTATGTGATATAAGCTAATGAAATAAGCAATAATGCTGACTTTCCACCATCACGAAAATGTATCTGATGACTAAAGGAGAGAATTTGTGGCACATTTAATCTTGGTGAATCAGCTCAGAGGCTGCAGACAGAAGCAAAGTGAAATTTTAACTAGCAACTAGAACACATTTAACCTCAGGGCAAGCTAATCAGTGACATACCTGATGTGCCCTGATGCAAACCCACCTGAAACTAGGTAGATATGAAAACACAGTCTAGCAAATACCCTTTTCAGTTTTCTCTTTCATCTTGCCATCTTTGAATTGCTCCAGTTAAACCAGTCTTTGGGTAAATCCAGAAGGAATGAAGCAGAGAGTATCCTGTGTCCCTGACTTTAATGTTTCGGTTGATGTGCTGTCACTAGGTTTTATCAGTTAGGAAACGTTTCTCCACTGGAAATTCAAGCAGTAATAAAATTCAAGCTGATAACGACATCAACGTTCTACTTTTATTTTTAACCTTTATCCTGCTTTTGATGGTATCTTACGGAAAACTAGGAGAGTCATAAGAGGATGAAAATGAAACAACAGCCACAAGAGGTTCTGATGCCTGTCTGACGATGTCCAGCATGTTATCCTTACAAGTCTTTTCTAAACTAATAAACAGATTGGCTTTTGAAATATAAGATCTCAACACTGATAAAAAACACTGCTATATATATATATATATGTATATTGGCACTAAGGGTGGTGGTTCATCACATTCATTCACTGCTGTTCTACTTATATTTCTTTCAACAATCCTCCAAATGCACAAAGCTCCACCACCATCCTCATCCTGCTGCCTGAAAAACAGAATCCTACCACTGAGTCCTACCACGATTCATAGATTTAAAGACGCTAGTGATAAACAAATTATGGGGTGAAACTAAATGGTGGTGAGTTAGGACAGTCGTACATTTCTTTTATTCCCTGTCAGATCCCTGCATCACAGCCTAATATTATATTTGGAAATATAATACATAAGTCAACCCTAATACCCACTCTGTTTGTCTACACAACTCACAATAGAATCAGAATACACTGTATAACACATGTTCTTTTCTCTTCGCAGCATTGTTTACACCCACTCAATGCTATACACTCACAAAACTCAAAAAGACCCCTGGTTTTACTTGGACATTGTACTCTGCTTGAGTAAATGTTTCAACATCAACAACAAATGACATGGTTTATATTTATAATTGCATGAGTGATGGCTAACATATGGCACTTTGAGCTGGGCTGGGTTATTTATGTTACTCTACACTACATGACCTAGTTTACTCAGGATATCTGCTAAAGAGTTAAGAAGAACAAGGACCACCCAGGGATGATTTACTTTCTAGGATCTCTCTTCAATCCAGATTACAGCAATCTATAGTTTCTAATTAAATACGTGTTAGTTACTTGTGAAAAGAGTAAGAGGTGACGTTCACTGCTTCACATGACTCTGTGGCCACAACAGGAGGAAGCAAGTGGGAGAGAACAGCTAATCCACAGTTCGTCACTAAAACTTGTCATCCGTCCTATTTGGCCAGTTGATTCAGTGTCATTACTGCCCTGTCACAGCCTTCATAAACACAGGAGCTGTGTTTGTGCTGCCATGTTTCATTGATAGTACACTCAGCTTGTGCAAGGTATATTACCTGACTCTGCAGGATACCAAACAGTTTGTTCCAACAGCTCAAATGCTTTAAGTCAAGGTGACACCTCTATCCCAGGAGAGAATAAGCAGAAAATTGGTTCACTGAGACATTTGAATGGTCAGACTGTTGCTGAGTTTCCACAGCTCTTTCACTCTCCTCTCCCAGGGAACTGTAGGGCTGTGCTTCTTGAACAGCTGTGGGAACAGTGCCATAACCACAGTCACATTACAGTTTACTGTATACTCTACATTGGCACCATCAGACTACTATGAGGTGAAGTACCTAATCTGTTTACAGTTCATAATGAAGTTACCACAATCCTTAGCACAAACAAGTTACCATAAGAGTGTCTAGACATGGTCCATCTAAGTTGCTCTCAGATCAGATTAGCACCTCATTTTACACATGAGAGGCTTTCATTCAACAAACAGAAATAGGTAGGCGTGAACCCATGCAAGTGAACAAGACACAAATAAGCAGATACACTTCCACGAGTGAAAAGGGCAATTCTGCAGAGAACTCTAACCTGACACTTGGCAAAGACAGTGTGATGAGCTGCAGTTAATGTTTCATTGACTGTAATAGGAGATGAACACAATCTTCCTAATCAACCAGTTTTATGAATGTGTGTGTGTTTGTACGTCTGACTTTCTTATAATCATTTCATCGCTTTTCCTACAACTCTTGCTTTCTAATGCCGTGTTGGAGATTTTCCACTACATGACCAAACACTTTCCTCCTACCAGTGCAAACAAAATACACTCCTTAATTCTGTCGCTATTCAGTTGGACTTTCCATTCTCCATCCTCCTTCAATCCTTGCATCCCAGAGACCCTCTTCTCCCCCATTCTTCCCTATTTACATTTTGTATAATGGGAACCAGTCTGATTGAACCAGCTCCCTAGTGACTTTTAAATAAATTACAAACAACACTTAGATCTGCACTTGCAACAATGATTCCCACATTATTTAAACCATGCCTCAAAGCATTAAGCTGGCGATAGGTTATTTCCTGATAACACTTTTGTATCAACATCTTTCTAATTGAACAGATTGATTACAGTGGAGGAATGCATTGTAGTTGTCACTGTAGTTCAGGGAGAGCTTGATTAGCCACATAAAACAAACCACCGTTAGGTAAACACAGTTGGGTAATTGTGGAGTTATTACCTGTAGTTTCCTTTACCTTTGTGTTAAGTACATCACATTTGTGTTGTTCTATTACTCTATTTTTACACAGTCCACAGGCCAAACATTATACACAGCATCCAAAGAGATTACAAATGAAATTACACGTGTATCATAGCGCTGCAAGACAGGTAGTAAATAGACATAATTGATCCTCCTAAATTAGAGCATGGGGAAGACCGGCATAACTAGCAACACACAGATACGATCCATCAGGTGAGGACTTGTAAGCATACCACAAGAGAGTCTCTCTTTTCTCTAAATCCCCACACAGAGAAGTATTCACCCCTCTCCCCAATTTTCCCTCTTCCTCACTAACTTGCTCATGCTAGCTCACACTTTACCCTGTGTACAGCTTCACCCCTGACACAGCACTGATTCAACCTCCATCGACCTTTTTCCACATCCTGCAGATATATAAACACCATCATCATTAACACTATGACGTCAGCACTCTGAACTGTGCATGATAAGTAGGTGTCTGGAAACACAGCACATACACTGGCACATATATACATGCAAGTATGTGTAGACATACTATTGTACACAAACACACACCTTGAATTTGAACACAGCCTTTTCCACATCTTAACACTGGTTTATTGATAAAACATAAACAAGTGCTCAATTTGATATAAAGCACATGGTAGCATAAGTATGTGTTTATATGTATCCATGCACATTTGGGCTATAACCTTCTTCCATCTTCAGCCCCTGTTAGGTGAAACACCTAGAGATTATTTTCCAACCTGGATTTATTTTGCCTGCTTATTTGATACTGTTCATGTTGCTTTCACTTACTTTAATACATGGGTGGAAGGTTTTCTTTTAGCCGCAGGCTTCCGCTTTGTCTGACTTCTTGCATTTACAAAGCGAAATTAATACTTCTATTGTCATATGTTCTTTTCTTTTCCAGCTGCAGCTCTTCACACATCTCTTTTAGTTTGTGTAACATTGTCTCACTCATTCTATCTTTTAGGGTTTACAGAGGGATGAACTAGGATTTAGGAAGATCTGTCTAAACAAATATCTCTGGCTCTGGTGGTTATCTCAACTCCACTGCCATTCATGCACTGCTGTTTCTGAAAAATCTGTTCTGTACTAAGACGTGGTTAGGGCCACCTGCTATAGGCAACCTCACAGCAAAATAGAGGTAATAGGCTTATCTTGACCCCTGCTCCACAATCTCTGTGCATTGTGTATACTGTATACCCTCCCTTTTGCCTCCAACTATCTATCAAACACAGAGCACACAGCCGACTGCACATGGCAGCTTAATTATATTTTGCCTAAAGCACAAGAAAACAGCAATTACTCCTTTGCTGGAATACCACCTGACCCCACATTTGCTGTGTGTTAGTAGTAATTTGATCAAAGACAAATATATTTAGGAATTTGGAGCATATGTGACAAGCCATCCTGTTCTTTACAGAACAGGGCCTCAAGATTAGATAATGACATGGTTTGGATTTATTCTGCAATAACAGAAAACAATACACACAAATATATACACAAACAAAAAAGCACATACAGATAATGAGTCAAACAGGAGTCTGTTGTCATGCTGGCTATGTAAGGCTATACTTTGTACAGCTGAGCCTCACAACAGTGTCAGTAGGTTTGCAGGTATTTTCACAAATCAAAGTATTATATAATAAAATATTGATCTGATAATATGCAGGTCAAAGGTCATTACTTTTTACAAATTAGATGTGTTTTGAGTGATTAAATAAAATGAAAACAAATGATCCTCTTCTGTCCACTCTGTCGCTAACTTGATTCTATTTTTAACTTTTTCATAATGATTTAAAATATATTTTTAAATTGTTTCAGTGCTTGCAGTTCCCATTTTGACTAAAAATAAAATAAAGTTATCCAGGGGCTTTAGATGTAATTATGGTTTTGTTTAAGGCATGACCAAAAATGGACCGTCAGAATAGCATCGTTGGTTCACCAGTCCATCGTTGGTAATTTTAATTGTGTAACAATTGGGTGGTCCACTCCCAATAGGATAGGTAAACAAGCACAAATACAAACACATACAAAAGTTGTAAATCCAGATGCAGTAGGAAGTGTTGGCCGACACTGAGAAAGTGGAAGAAATTCACAAGGCAAAAATGTCCTTACACTGCCAGTTTAGACTCCCAAAGTGCACAGAGTGCTGTTCACCACATCTGCATCTCCATCTGCATGCTCACTTCTCACACTCACACTAGTGTAAACAAACTTCCGTCTTTATGGAAACATGTGCTGCACTTCTCTGTGTGTACACACACAATCACACTGCCTCCCACAAGCATCGCATTGTGCTTACAATGTCTTTTCACTGGACAATCATGTTCAGTGCTTCTGAACTGTGTACTTTATTCCACTGTGACGTGACTGATGTTCCCATTTCTTGCTTTAACACTGACTGATATCCCCCCTCCTCAAATTTATCTTGTTCTTGTCCTTCCATTCCACTTAATCTCTCTAATTTGTTCTCCTCATGGTATTACTTTTTTTCTTTTCCAGGATGTAGATATCTACCATTTCACTGCCTTTTATGCATCTTTTATGCTTGAATTCCATCTTTCCTTTTCCCAACTACTTTGTTTTCTACAGAGGAGGAGGAAATACAGTACCAGGGGTGAGGGGTGGATAAATAGTGTGTGCGGAGAAGAGGAAGAAGAAACATACTCCCAGGCAGAGAGCTTTCAAAGTTTGTTTTTATTGCACCCTCCCCGATTGATGGTTCACATGGCCGATCGTTACCCACGGTTCTCAGTAGACTTAAAATCAAGGTTCAAACCATGAAAGAATTGTTCCCTCAGTTGTTTTACCAACTTGCTGTCAGTTATGATCTTCACTGTTTTTTTCTGCCTTTCTTTTATGTGTACTCTTTTTGGTAAACATTCAGTCATTTATAGTTACCTAAATCTGCATCTCTTGAACGTTTACACGTATAACATTAAACATGTAAATTGTGTACAGTAATTGTTTGATTTAGCCATGTAATGGCATGATTTAGATATATGTAGTTTGATGTAACACATGTAGTTGCAACCTGGAAAAATTTCCATTGTTGTCTCACACATTTCTGTATTGGGTTTCTCTATTTGCAGGATTATATTTTCTAAATACTGTATCTGTATTGTTAAATAGGCAAATTTATTTTCTAAATTTGCTTGTGTTTAGTCTATTCAAAGGTTTGCATGTGTTTTCTGAAGTTGCAGTTCAGTCAGATCTCACAGCCACTGTATTTTTGCAGTAGAGGTCATTTCTCAAAAACCATTTAACCATTCACACGGTGAATAGTGATACTGCATTTTAGTAATGACTCTATCCATGCTGTTCTTCTTTTCCAATAGTCTTATTGATTTATGTCCAATGCATATTTAATGTATACCGTAAATTAGCTCAGTATCTTTGACTTCTTGGCCCTGCATTAAAAATATATTTAGCCTGCATTAAGTTTTTCTCCTACAATGTTATGTACCACAATATCCTATGTGTGGAGAGAGACAAGTGTTTGTGCTGTGGAATTCGTCTGACAGGAAGGTTTCTACTATATCGTATTACATTAGAGGGAAAGTTGTTTATTATTTTGTCCATCCCATTTATATCTTTGAGGCTAGGTGAAATAACAGAAGCACCTCTCTCTGTAATGCAGTTCAACAGCAGCACAAACAGCCTCTCTAAAACAGTTTAACATAATCACCTCCATGAAGAGAAGATTTATTGCAGGACTGTTGCAAGACTGCATTTTTTTTAAAACTCGGTGTAGTTGATAAACAACCAATACTGAACAGATGCCTACAAATTATGCAATTTGTTGTAGTTGGCCAAAGATCATGCACAGCACTGCTTGACATCTTTCTTCCTACCAGCTTGCTGAAATCCTTCTGTATACCAGTGGATCAGATCTGTCCTCACAAATTCCCATTAACATTTTGGAAATGAGAATCACTGGTATGCCATTCAACTTATTCATCTGTCCTCTAGCTTTGAGAAAAACAAAACACACAGAGACAATAACTGTATTCATTAATAAAAAAAATGAGTTGTGGCTATCATACTGTGACCATATGTGAGGCCTACTATGATGATGAATTAGTTCAACACTCCACTTTTAATGCTTTGAAATTTCATAAACAGATTATGACATGTATAATCTGTCTTTTGAAAGTAATATAAAGTAAACAATATGATTTATTCATAATAGCTACACTTCGAAGCAGCAGAACTTTTGTTTACAGAAATCATTTCAAAGCTGAAAGACCATAAACTTGCTGTCCTGCCAAAGTGCTTCATTAATAAACGTTTCTTGACTTCTCCACATTGATCTAACAACCGTGGTATACTTAATGTAGTATTCCCACTAATTTGGTTAAATATACTTTCACTGTACTGGTTTGGAGGCAGAAAAGAAGAATGAGTACACAGTATAATTAAAACTTGTACAAATAAAACTAAGACTTTGCACGGGTATGTGGCTACTGTGTCAACAGAGTTATATAAGAAAATCTACAGTATGTATTATTTTATGTGTGGGTGAACCAGCCCTTTAAATTAAATCACTTTCTCTTGTGGTTTAGATACTTTTAACACAAAAAATTTCACCCATGTGACATTATATAATTGCATTACTTTTGTGCCCAATATGGAAGTGGATTGTGTATTTTTACTTTTGTGAAAGTGATTCATGCTTGTAGGAGCTCATGGAAAAGAGTTTTTAGGATCATGACAGTAATAGGTCCTTTGATAGACATAAAAATGCACTTTCTTGGCAAAGTAATCTCCCACGGTTTCTTATGGATTCACACAAAATGAATCCGAAATTCTTAATCTCTGACAACAGTTAATGTTTCCCTCAGATGTTCATTAACTTTTCTTTTTAGTACCAGTTTTGTCAGCCCAATGTGTTGTTTTTGTGCTCTTCTCAGCGTAAGGAATGACCTGATTCAGGCTGTTCTGTAAGATGAATGTCTCTGTTGGACTTTCACTTAAGCCTCATCTCTCTCTGTTGAGGTTGATGATAGCCATGTTTGCAGACTCTGTTGGAGTCAGAGCTGAAGCCAAACACTTTGGAAAAGTGAAAAGTGGGGTTAACTCAGTGCTAGCGTATTCCAAGACTGTCTCCATATTTCTCTTCTTCTGGCACAAGAGGGCCACATTATTGACCACATAGCTGATTAATAAAACCTATTATAACACTTAATTATCAACACCTGTGTTTAAATAAAGATGTCTCTGAGAAGAGTCACTGAAAGGTCTCCGCAGAAGAGACTCCCTCTAAGAAGAAAACAGATGTCATTTTTACTTCTGGCACTATAGGAGCTGGAAATAATCACCAACATGTGGGAGAATGTCCAGCCAGAAATCTTAGAGGAAAAGTTGTCATAGATTGAGACAGACATTCCTTTAAAACTTTGGTGCTGCTCCATTACTGAACATGATGCGCAGGAGATATTCTACCTGCTAACTGATAATAGTAATATAACGTGGGTTTATATGTTCTCAAATAAAAATATTTCAAGCAGGACGTCTTCTTCTACAAGGTTATGTTTTCATAATCTTAAAATGCAGACCAAATGTGAGCAAACTATTAATTATGTCCCTGTCACCCACTGAAGGAGATTTCACTGCCAAACTAATGCTTTTTTTTCTCTGTGTTTTCTCTGTCTCTTGCTCTCGCACTCATCAGTGGTTGTAGCAGTTAAACAAAGTGGATTCATTTTTCTTACAAATGTCTGAGACCAGAGAAACCACGACATGTTAGAGTGATTCTTAGGGAGCGCGCAGCCCCACCACAGGGCAAAATTATAAATCTCGGGTAGACATCTGATATGAACCTGGTGGCACCGCTGAAACAGCCAGGTTTTCTGACATCATGGGACAATCCAGTCTCTTCTGGCCAGGGATCCATGGCTTTGGGCCAGACAGAAGAAGAATGTCCCTTGGATACAGCCTGTTGCCTGTGCTGCTAGGTGTCACTGAATGGAAATAATTAAAAAGTTATAAAATGTCTATGAACACCGGTTTACTTGTTAACTGCAGCTTTTAGTGGAAAAGGAAGAAGTGCAATTTAATTGTCAAAATAAATGTAGGTACAACACCACCATTGGCCTGTTTCACTTTTGTCTGTGTCAAAGTTTGCGTAGAAGAGTCTGTGTATGAACAAATTCAAAGTCATTGTTATACTTCTGAAGGCCTGTGTGCATGCCAATTTAATTTCCTTAAAATCCTGTAAGTGATATACAGGAACCTTGACATAATAATCTTATTAATAAAATTATAATAATTATTATTATTTGCAACCTTTAGAGCACAACAAGGGCGTGACCTGCTGACTCAGCCAATTGGCATTCCAGGATAGGTGGAGCCACACTAGGCCTTGTCTACTAGCAACAAAGGACACTGAAGGTGAGCGAATGCGAAGAGAGGTGGAGTTGTTTCGCTTCTCTTTCTAATGTGCATGAAAACATTAACTTCAGAACAAGTTTGCACTCAGTTGGCAATTAATTAACTAATTGTGTGTTGATCTTGAACTATACTGTATTACACAAAGCTCTACTGTTTGTGATGAACAAAATAATAGAAACCGATTTTTCAACAATGCAATACAATTCCAAAACACCACAAACATCTTCCAGCATGACCTTAGACTGTAACATCTAAAAGCTAAAGACTTTTTCAGGACAACATTAGCATTAGCTTGTGTACCTAAGAACTGCCAGTTGATTGTATATAGTGCATGCATACACATACACAGTGTGCATATGCAGATGAACACAGCTCTTTCTCACTCACGCTCACACATGCACTTTATAGGTATGTATTACACCCTCTCTCTGCTCCGGCTGCATGCTCCACCCTCAGCACTAGAGGACAGGCTGGTTGACCCAGGAGGAGGGGAAAGTGGGGAAGGGAGGGGGAGGTAAGAGCAGATGGACCTCAACTTCATTTCTGCTTGTGGTGCTGGAGGAGCAGCACACTGAAAGAGCATGATGAGACGCACAAAGATCCAGGACACAAATGGCTATTAAATGGATTACTCTGACATACATTTGTGAACTCAGCAAGGACAAAACAATCAGCCGGAACACAAAGCTGCTGCACAGACCTTGCAGTACGTTTGTGTCACACTGAACAAAAGGATACAAAAAGCCTGACTTCGATGAAGACATGTTATTTTTTTAATCCTGTCTACTTCCTTCAGGAGTCAGCTGAGTGACTTGGATTGACAGCACTGAACATGAGAATATTGTGGGCATAATTCAGACGGTTTCTTATGACACAGTTGCACCACTGAAGTGGTTAATAAGTGAGTAATGTCTTTTATTTACTCTGTGGTGACCGTTTGATTTGATGACAAATACTGATATTTGCACTTCTTCTCATACAAATAATTCTTATTAAAATTATCAAATAATTCCACTCTGATTATTAAAAATGCTTTGCAGCCCAAGGGGCTATAGAAACTCAAACTTATTCTAATTCTGTACAGATGGTGAATATATTTATTGACAGATCATGTCTCACTACATCTAGTAGCTCATATCTGTATGACACTCAACTGTGCCACTCTGTGTCTGTATTTAATTAGTTTTTTGCCTGTTATTTCTAATTAGTCCTTTCTAATTTATTCATTCAGAGATACAGTGTTATTATTAATAAACTTAATCTTACTATTTTAATATTACATTTCCACAGTAAATGATACAAAAGCACAATCTTGTTTGTGCAAAGGAAATCTGTGTCATTTAATTATTGATTACATTTAACAGAAGGAAAACAAAGACTGTTTTAATAGTACACTTGTTTTGTAAAATGCACCTATTGCTGTCAGTGTGCATAGAAATTTAATATTTTTTTAAGTGACTGGTATTTAAGTGAATTTGAAAAGGTTTACATTTACAGAATATATAATTTTTACAAACTAATTTACTAAATGTTGTCATTGGTTTATTTTAAATAATTGAAAGTCATATTCAACTGATTTAGTAGACACAAAGTCTTAGGGGAAATAGGAATACTTGCCATGATTTACCACGTATGCCAGTCCTGATTTTAATGCATGTGATATGTGTCAACATATAATGTATGTCACAGACAGCAGCTTGATTGGAAAAACTTTATGGCAGAGACAAATTTAAAATTCATGTGGTCGTCTAAGTTTTTCCATGGATTAAAAAAGGGAACTGTCAGGTTGTTAATGTGCTCTGTTGTAGCATGTAATGTTAATGGACTCTAATGGTCACAGCTTTTAATGCTTTGTCCCACAGTCACCGAGACAACAGCAAAACATACCAAGAGAAAAGAACACGCGTGAGAAAGCTGAACATGCACTGACAACAAGGTGAGATGTGACAGGGGTTCATACACTCCCCTTCTTTTGTGTGCATTTGTGTGTCTGTTCCTTTGTGTGTATGCATGTGCTGTCCATAATTTTAAAAGCAAATCAATGATTCTTAGATAATAAAAAAGAGATTTGCGGTCCCAGACCAGCTGTGCATGTGTGATAAGACTGTATCTTCAAAGACCATTGATTTAGTCCCAACGATTTGAATAACACACATATAATAACACAACAACTCATTATATAAATGGAAATCAAAAGTGCTGTGAACAGTAAAGCAGTGATCAAAAATCACAGAATTTACTCTCAGCCAAAGCATATATCTCTACCATCACAGCTATTTGTCATGTCAGTTCGCGCTAATGTAACAGAAACACCATAATCATCATTACTGTTATTTTCATGATCAATTTAATCTGGCCTCTAAGTGGGAATCATTCCAACGTGTTCATTTCATCATATGGCACAGATCTGATCAGCTACAAGCCCCCAGGACACTTTTAGTCAATGTGGTAACACTGCAGCCCACTTTCCATTTTCAGTGGTGCTATTCTGAATTTTATATTAGTTGTGTGATGTGATGAAGGTGCTGGTTTGTTTAGGCCACGCGCTTGTTGGCAGTGTGTTGGTTAATGATACATAACAAGAAAAACAGTCAGTGGTCTTATGAACAGGCTTTATCAGTGCTGATAAGGGAACTTGGACCTTCTGCGACCAGACCTGGTGAGTACACTGACCCGTGTATTACAGAAATAAACTCACAGTCATGTATATGAATATAGAATTCAAGCAGTGTCGCAGCATACATAACCAAAATGTAGGGAAGTATTGAGTGAATCAGTGTGTGCAGTGAGGTGTGGTCCCATGTGATTAACATTTAATGGGTTGCTCGGGCAAAATTGTAAAAAAAATGTTTACTTTTATTGCTCACATGGGCTGCGGCCAGTGGCGAAGATCAGAATCCCAGTAACAAACTGAGGAATACATCACGGATACAAAATCCGATTTTTAATGAGTACACATGCCCCCATGACCTGAAATGCATGAGTTCAAACTTAGTTTCCAGCTGTCATGGAGAAAATTCATTTAAATGGTACAATTGTGCTGTATTTGTGAATACCAGTGGGGATCTAAGTTAGTGGTATGTGGAGCCTAAAAAAGAAAGTGTGGTCATCACCTTATCATGCAGGTGAAAGGCCCAGTTTGCAGAACCACTTCAGACTTGAATTATGTACGAATCTGTTGATCAGAATCCAAATAAAGTCCCATGCCATGCCCAGAAAAACAGCACGGAATACCAAAGCCTAAGTAAGGAACAAGGTATAATTTAATATTTCAGTCTTATTTTTGTTTTCTATCTGGTTAGTGGTGTTTTGACCAGACCATTTTGTTCCTATTTCCTGCTGTCAAGGTCTATTAATGAGGATCATAATTAAAACCATACTAAGGTAATAAACATGTCAGAATCTGCTTGTATTATAATCATTGGCCAGTGGTGAATGGTCAAGACAGGACAGAAATGTTGTAGGTAGATGAAAGTGAAAATTCAGATAAATGAACAAGTGAGGTGAAAACAGAGAAGTGTAAGAATTAGAAAGGGAAATTAGCAGCAGGCTGTGTTCATTTACATGCAGCTACTAATGAGAACTAAGAGGTCTTTATTGATCAGGCTGGGTCAAACCTGGTCAAAAGGAACCGATCAAGGGAATGACAAGCACACACAAAAGAGAAAGGGAAGTGAAAGGTCTTTCATTATTGCACATAAAGCATTAGCAGTTTATCTCTGAGTGCTGCTGCAACCTTAGCCACTGATTAGCCTTAAATCTAATCAAGCCAATCAGGCATATGGACTACTTCTGCTCCCCCTTAAACCAAACTCTAACCACTCACTTGTGCATTTCTGCTACAAAGATAGGCAGGATGTTAGTGTGTGTGTATGTGTGTGTGTGTGTGTGTGAAAACCTCTTACTTGATGTTTTCTTTTCTAATAAGAGTAGTGCTTCAAAGTATTCTTTTCAGATTTTAGTCATAAACCACGTAGACTAAATCAGACTCCAAGACTGTTCTCTACACATTCTGCACAAACTCTGACATAGAGCAGATAAAACCTATTTATGATGTTAATAGCACGATGCAACAAATTTACATCTGGAAGAACACATCATGGAGCATTTTCAGATCTCACATTGGGAACACATGTTAATAGGTGCAACTTTATTAACATTAAAGTTATTAACAGTGTGATTTCTGACCTGCACATTGAACCCTTTTCTGTCATTATAGCCTATTGGCCTCACTTTTTTCTCATCTTGTAGGCAAACAGGTCTTTCAGGAATTAACATCACTAAACTGTCATATTGTACATATCATACTGTGGCTTCATTCTGCTATACTTTATTTGAAGCCTGTAAATGAGCATGAATATTTTCCCCATTTATCACCTATGTGTCTTGCTCTCTGACCTTTTGTGATTTATTATGCTATTATTCTAAGAGGGTCTTGACTTAAACCTGCTGATATGAATATGATCGTTTCAGCTGTTTCATCCCTTATTGCTCAAACATTTATCACATATATCATGTTCATTATGTAGTCTTTTGATTCTTGTCTGTTTGACAATCTATTATTATTGGAGTCTCTTAAAGTTCCCCAGTGACTTTGCATATGGAAATATACTTCATACATTTCCAATGCAAGTTTGCTACACATGCTACTTCTGTGGTGTTGCCTACAAAACCAATAACGCAACAGTTCCCCTGCTAACCGGGCTGATTGTTGGTGTCTTAAAATGCAAAAGAAGTTATCAGTACATGAAAACTGAGAGAAATCAGTTTCAGATCAGAATCACACACAAGATTTAAAAACAGACCTAGAGGCAGCAAAATGTATTCTTCTGCTCATGACCATGACTGAACCCATGGTTTTGTATTTATTATAAATCCTTTTTACATCTTATATTTGAATGGATTTTGTCAACCATTCCGGACAACTACTGTTTTCCATTCATTTCACACAACAGACAAATCTTTCTGAAAATGCCAGGAACTTGACTGAGCTATGAGCTGAGCTCAGCTATGACTGACCTTTACAGTGTTTGTCAAAATGACATTATTGAGAAGTGCAGACTTCTGATAAACTGTATCACCCTGCAATAACAATGCAACATTGACAGAAATTAATACAGACTTGATTTTCACTGTGACAGCTCATACAGTGTAAGATTTGTGAGTGTGTAGTAATGCCCATGCTATACAGAAAACAAGATTAAAACAAGAGTAAAATCTACAACTGCATTGGCAAATCATTAACAAAATTTTAACCGTAGCTAGTAGATAAGTTGTATTTGTATTCAAATTACATTTGACTCATACAGTTAACATACTTTAGCTTCAGGTTTAAGTTACTTTGACACAAACAATGTAGTTGGGAGAGAATGAGCAAAATGTGCGAATACCACCACAATGTAATATTTTCTAGTGTACTCTAACTACCTGTTTCTGTGTGGGGAAAGCAGTATAGAATGAAAAGGGCGTGAAAATGGAGGCTTGCACACTGGTTTGCCTCCAGAGAGAAAAGCAAGAGAGGGATTGATTCCGCCATTAATCAGAATGAAAGCTTTAAAGAAAAAGAGGAAGCAACATTCTCCACTAACTACTAAAAGCAGTCTACAGTGCATCCATCTCTCAGAACAATTTGTACCTTACATTAAGTGAATCAGACAGATGGGACTGCTTTCCTCTGGACTTATTATTAATACCAGATCAAAGCAGAACACATTTTAAGGACAGGGTTTGTGAAGGAATAAATAAACAGCATCCTGCTGCTTGATGTATAGAAATTTCCTCTAAGTACTGCAAACATTTTGTGCTATCTGTGGAGTGAGCCATTGAACAATCTCAAGACAATCCACTGTGATTTCTTGGAAGCTCAAGTTCTGCAAATGAGAGCTGAATCCATTAAAAAGGGATCATTCGGAATTTCTCAGAACAAAACTTGGAGAAGGCCAGAATTAGCCTTTGTGAGTCAGTTAAGGCAGATTTTCCTCGTATGATCAGAGCTCATACATTTTAACATATTACATAGGGTTCCTTCTGTCAGTTATTAATTTTTTTATAGAACAAAATCTGGAGTTATTACCTTTGCATTACTGTAGTACTGTGGCTTGATTTCTTAAGCCACACTGGTATTATATCACTTTCTTAAGCCATTCCACATTATATGCACAGAGGCAAAAGAATTTCATGTCAGAAATTATCACATGGTCAAATAGACATAATTAGATTGAGTAAAGGATACAAAGGGCTGCAGCAGCCCAAAGAATCCTCTCATACTTTTCAAGATTCGACCTCTGTCAGCGTCTGTGTAAAGTACATAATCTCTTTATTACAATTTTATATATTTAAATAGACATTATGCACGTGGAGTAAAAGTTGGATTTTGTCAAAGTGTTGTGCTCATCTGGTGTGGCAGCATGGATTGACTAAAACCTAAAACTCTGGTTATTTCACTTCAGCAAAATGTTTCTACTCAAAATCTCCTCATTTCAAGCCACAGCTCTACCTTCATGTTGGGTGGAGAGGTCCAGCTGGCCTACCCTGTCAAGCATCCATCTGAATAAATTCCTCTGGCAACGTCAGCTTATAATGCTCAACAATGTGTTCAGCTGTGTTATCTCACACACCCACCAGTGAGTATGCTATTACTAGCAAATTGGCCATTAGGTTTCAGTAGAGAATTGAGAATAACCTTATAATGCCTTGTTAGTCACACTCAATTGCACAATACTATCACTCTAGTTCTTTTCTTGGTTTTAGATGTGGAAGATTTCCAAGCACCCATTCATTGTAACATTTACCTAAGCACTCCTTGCACTTCAGTCAAAATAATACATCAATATGATGTCAACAACACAGCAGAGTCTGTGATAACCTACAGGACATAGAACTCTTTAAGTCTGTATTTGTCCAGTGATTTTCTCCATACAGCTCTATTCTTTTACCTTTTCTGGCATTCTTTTCTTTTCCTGTGCTTTCTCCAGACCTTGTTACTTTTTCTTCCTCAATTCTTCCTCCCAGACTTTCTTTTGCATGGAGTTTATTTGGCTGCCCACAGCATCCCACGACTCTGTTCCTTAAATTGCATATCAGTCCTATCAAAGCTCTGCTCTTTTCAGTCATTTATTTATATGCAAAGGAAAATAAACATACATTTATTGGGATTCAGAGACAGTGTGACTGGGGAAAAATGAATGCCTGGATGCATAGAAGGAACTTGAAGAGGGGTGGGGGGGCAAAAACAGGGGAAAACAGGAATGCATGGGGGTAAGAATGGGATTAGAGGGATGATGACAGCAGAGATGAAGAAATAAAAGTGGTGGGATAGATGGAAAATCTGTCAAATCAACCTTGAGAAAGTATGAAGAAGAAAATAAACCATGCTGAACTTGAACTGGAAGCACAGAGATGGACAAACAGACACACTGAAGGTTCATTAGAAAATTGGGTAACTTGCTGAAAGCACCAAAAACACATGATTGGTACAGTGTGCAGCTTTCATTACTTCACTGTCATATTTCATAATATTGCATAAAAGAGGTTATTTATAACGTGTGATGTGAACATGTAACAGATGCACCAAAAACAAAGATGATTATGATTAATCAGTGCATTATGTCTCTTTCAAAATAAATCCAAGTGCTTTGGTTTGGATACTCACTTGGATAATACAATAGGGAAAATACTAAGTGCAAAATTCTTCAGCTGACAAACGTTAGGGCAATTTGTGGACATAAATTCACACATGATAGTGATGTTGTGATAATTCAGAACAAGTGAACTGTTTGTTGATAAAATCTCTGGTTAGTAAAATCTGAGAGTAGACTGTCTTGTGATCCTGCACCAGTTGCACAGGGCCTCATTTAAACAAACCACAAACAGCAACAGATTTGATTTGCTTTTCCACATTAACGCTTACTTTGTCTTTCAGGAATGGAAAGCATCAGTGTGGAAACAGGCTGGGATGGGTTAGCCCTCTCCCCTCTGGTCACTACACGAAGGAATAACTTCAGTTCCTCGTCCTTTGTCTCTGAACTGAACTTATTCAACGCTTCTCACAGCGGGGAGTCTGCCTTTGGGTTCTTCCCTGAGAATGCTTCCACCACCACGCCTCACACCCTGACAAAGTCCGCTGTGAGGGACCTGGGCCTGGCCCGGGCAGAGATTGCAGTGCTTGCTTTGGTGCTGGCTCTTACCACCATGGGAAACAGCTTTGTGCTGTGGGTGCTGCTGAGGAGAAGGAAACACAACGCGCCGATGCATGTGTTCATGGTGAATCTGTGTGTGGCTGATCTGGTGGTGGGCCTCTTTCAGGTCAGTTTTGGTGTTAACTTTCTCTCATACAGTATATGTTATATACCTCACATGGAAAAAGGATACAAATTAAAATTTTCTCATTTTTAAAAATGGGAGTGTTTGGGCTCACATTAGTGACCAGCAATGATTACTGCATTTGTAATTTCTTTTAAATCTGTGTGTCCAGGTTCTTCCTCAGCTAATATGGGACATCACAGAGAAATTTCAGGGACCTGACTGGCTTTGCCGCACTATCAAGTACTTGCAGATTGTGGGCATGTTTGCTTCCCCCTACATGATAGTTGCCATGACAGTAGACCGACACCATGCCATCTGCTGCCCACTGAAGGCCTACCGTGGGGGAGCAATGTCCCGCTGGAACACGCCTGTCATGGTGGCCTGGGGTCTGGCATTAGTCCTAAGCATACCTCAGGTAGGGAGTGACACAGACAAATAAATTTCTCTAACACATGCAGTACACTCACTGGTCACTTTGTTAGGTACACATATAGAATCTAATGCAATCCAGTACAGGAGAGCATTATATTAGGCCACCCTATTTACAACAAATAAAAAACACAATGTGAAATAGGAAATCAGAACTCAGCTGGAGTTCACACCCTGATTTCTACAGTGGAATTCAACATGTGTGTATTTTTAACTCTGTGAGGTCATTACAGTTCAGATAATAGAAGAGGAAGGACAGTTAGGCCTGCGGGTGTGCTGACCACCCTGCCTTTGTTCGGTCTGTCAGGTTTTCATCTTCTCTCGCTCAGAAGTGGCTCCTGGAGAGTTTGAATGCTGGGGTCACTTTGCAGAGCCGTGGGGGCTGAAGGCTTACGTCACCTGGATGACGGTTGCAGTCTTCCTTCTGCCCGCACTCATCATTACCATCTGTCAGGTAATACTGGTTGTACTGGCTGGACTATCAGTGGACTCTGTCAATAAGCATTGACTAGTATTACTTGTTGCCAGTAACATGATCCTATAATGAAGCGTGTGGCATGAATAAAATGCTGTTTTGTTTCATTGTTTGATAAACCGTGGGGGACAGTGGTCGGTGTTGTTGGTGTGTAGCGTCCCAAGGCGAATTTGCATTCTGTCTCCCATCGGTCCTGCTGCTCTATTTAAGGAAAGATATTTCTAGGGTCCAGCTATTTCCCCTAATTAACACAGCACTTGGAAGACCACTGCTGAGACGGCTGCTCAGAAAATCTGCCCACTATGAGAACCTCCTGCCACAAAGTGGAATGTACAAGATTTCTGCCAAACATAGAATGAATCCCTGACCTTTTTTTCACTATCATACGTATATACGTACATATATGTACTTTGCTGGTATATGCTGAAGTAAAAGTAGAAAAAAGAAAAAGTAAAAGTTTGCAGAAACTATCCCTACAATCCTGAAGATTATGTGAAAATAGCTATGTATAAATTACATACCTATTACCTATTATTACCTCATTTTAAATTACCATTTTAGTTTCTCAGGAGAGTATAAAGAATTATTTTACTGCAAAAAATGTTATAGTAGCTATTGAACTAATGTGATCGTAAGAAACTGGAGGAATAGTGGTAACGTTGCATAAACATGTCTGATACTGTTTAATGTGGTGGAGAAGGCCAACACATGCTCTCTCTATTGTTTCAAATTTCCTGTCACTGTGAAAATAGAAATGAAAAAAAGACTGAAGAGCAAAGATAACCATCTCAATGGTGCATGCGATAATAACTTTAATACTATGTTACTTAAGTATTTCATTGATGGAATATCTTGTTTCATACTAAAAACTGTGCTAATTCATGAAAATATACACATTTTCAGATAAGGATCTTTCGAGAGATTCACAATAACATCTACCTGAAGTCAGAGAGGATGGTGATGGCTGAGATGAAGAGGAATGAAATCCTCTTCTGCTTCCCTATCTTCAAAAAGGACGATGAGCGGACTAGGGAGAGGGGGAGGAGGGTGTCTGGAGGAGGGGGAAGAGACGCGAGAGGAGAACAGCTCTTAAAGGGTGCGAATAACATCCCTCACAATAACACAAACAACAGCCAAGTTCGAGAGTGTTACGACTACGTACCACCAACTATTCAATATAACAGCTCCCGTGGTGAACTTGTGACAACAACATCGCCAACGCAGCAACAAACACTGGACAGCTCAGATTGCCAGGAGTCCTACACACCCTATGAGCTGGCCTCAGGCTCACCCTGCTGCTCGCTTGATTGTGCCCCCCCAGCCACTCCACCACCAAGCATCACTAAAGCAATGTCGAAGACAGTGAGAATGACTCTGGTCATTGTGTTGGTCTACACTATCTGCTGGTCACCATTCTTCATTGTCCAGCTGTGGGCAGCATGGGATCCCAACCCTCCAGATCAAGGTCAGTCACAAATAGTGCTTATCCATGTCGCCAGCCTTATTTCAAAGAGTTCCGGTACCATAGCAATATTACCAACACATGTTGTTCATGCATGTGTGTTATAGCCACTGTAGATGAATTACATAAGTTGTTTTTAGATGGATTAATCCTCCATAGCCCAATGTATCCATATAATTGCTTTAAATGTGCAAACTTTATCTGTTTCCCTCTCTAGGCAGCAGCACTAAATAATTGTGTCTGGTTTGTAGCAACAACCTCTGATCAGTGCTGTTATGCGTGCTGCATTTTAGTGGGTCTGAATATAATCTCACTTATTACTGCAAGGAAAAGCTCCAGCTCAGATGTAGTAACAATGAGTGAATACAAAATCAAAAACAGTGTTTATTTTGACCCACAACCAGGAACCCCTGGGTGAAATTTCTGGCCTCTGTACATTTTGGCACTCAAACAGCATCTGTTGATGTCTTTACTGGCAGCCAGTGATGAAGCCTGGCTAATGTAGCCCTTAGTTGTGGCTGATAGTAAGGAGTGTGTTAGTTTCCACTAATCTGGAGCTGAAGATAAACACCTGAGTCCAGTAAATAACCTGTTTACATCCCCTGATAATTTTGCAACACGGTCAGATGTTGGCATTTATTGAACATCTGTACCAGCAGCTTTCACACATTGCAAAGTCACATGCAGAAACACAGCAAATTGCATGTTTACTTGCACACAGACGCACACACACACATAAATACACAAAATGTACTCACATGGACATATGAATGCATACAGAGAAACGAGTCCTCACCAGGGTAGGCGCCAGAGCTGTCTTAATGGACGGGCAATTAATTTTGATGGGGGGTGGGGGGCACTTTTCAATCTCACCACGTATCGTTATTATCATTATTATTATTATTATAGAGGTCGCCTAAATACACCGCGAGTACACACTGGTGTGCTTACACTCGCTACAGTAACACCCAACACAACCGTATATAAAAGCACATGTAAACCAAGTCCACCAAATGTACACACTACAGTCTGACCCTGAGTAGCCACGATTACAAAATTGCAAACTGAAAAACTCTGAAACAGCAAACTGTACAAAGCAGGACAGACATTTGGCAAACAGGTGGATTATTGAACTCACCATTAGATGAGCTGGAGCCGCCGGCTACAGTTGCTAAATCTCTCCAACATGAAACCTTTCCACTTTTCTTTGCACAAACTAAAACAAGCCAAAAGTTCCTTAGACGTCCTGAGTCTGTTAAGTCTCTCATGGTTTCTACGGCGTGTCTCCAGTCGGTGAATCCTCTGGTAGTGAAAGCTGGATCACATTTTTAACTGAGAAGAGTGAAAGTTTCTGCGTGTATAACAGCAGATATCTCAGGGTCAGGTGCAGTAATTGTGGACTTATTGTTAGCCGGTTCATTAGCCTGTACTTGGCGGTCACTGCTGTAGTATATTCCTGACGTGGACGCTTCTCCAAACCACTTTCTGATCTCCATTTTTATTTATTTAATGACAGACTGGCCTTTAGCATCTAAGCTAGCTTTCCTTACCGCGAAGAACGTCTCCACATTAGCCCCGCCCACTTCACACCGCCACCTCACTAGAAGGTCACCGCGTAATGGCCTGATTGGAGGATCACATTACATGAATATGGTAGTTGTTTTTAATTGGGTAGATAGAGGTTCGCTTTATAGCTGTAAATCTATTTCACATTTCTTTTGTCAGTGAGCGATTTCAACTGAGGGGGCACACTAACTTGATTGGACAGGCCTGGCCCCCTATGGCCCGTCCATAGCGCCGACGCTGGTCCTCACTGACAGACAACTCACACACAGCTGAATGTCATCATCTAATTTAAAAGTATTTTGTCCGTGTTTTTGTTTTTAATGACTTTTTATAGCTGTAAACAAAATAGAAAAAAGGAAGTATGTAGGCTTTTGTTCCTCCGGGAAATGTACAGTCATCTTTTTTTTTGGGTGAAGTAAATAATAAAACAATAATTCTAAATATGTTTTTTTTTAATCCAAACTGAATATTTTTTTTGTTATGAGATGAGAACAATTTGGTTATTTGTCTCCTGTTGCTCACAGACTGAACATTCACATACTTATGTGCACATATGTATCCTACTTGTCTCAGAATTTGCATGTGTTTATGCACTTGTCTTCTCATTTGTCTGCCTGTGTGTGTGTATTACCTCTGCAGGAGTGGCCTTTACTATCCTGATGCTGCTAGCCAGTTTGAACTCGTGCACTAACCCCTGGATATACACAGCTTTCTCCAGCAGCATATCCAGAGAGCTGCAGAACCTTGTGCACTGTCGGTTGCGACCTAATCGACGAGGCTCCCTGCCTGACGACTCCACCACCACACACACCTCCACCACCAAGGACAGTCTGTACTGACAGAGATAGATGAGATAGAAACAAACTGACACACACATACGTGCTTATTGTAGGTGCATACACACACATTGGGAAGACAGGCTGCTGAAGACAAATCTGCCTCCAACACCACCTCCAGAGAAGAGAGAGCACTGACCTTCACCAGATGTTTTCAACAACAAAGGACAGCTGTACTGTCAACAGGACGTCTATCTGTATTCACCTGTCCACTCCATCCCAGCAGTGAGGGAGGGTGTCATTGAAGGTGTCAACACAATTTTATGAGGGTACTGCGGATTTACAGTAGCAGCCAGTGACAGCATCTGTGATGCAAATATGACCTTGCAAGTAAAGAGATTTTTTCCTCAGTATCTGTTGAGTAGGACATTCTACATTTATTGAAAGAAGAAAAACTCTTGCCCTGCTTAAACAAAACAGGGCAGCAGGAATGCAAAGGCTGGATCACTGCGTTAATGGCTTTTTGGCACGCCTAATGTACAAAGCAGCAGACAAAGCTAGCAAGTGTAGAGAAAATAAAGCAGCAGTGTGTCTCTCTCTTTCCTAAGGGGAAAGAGAGAGACACACAGAGAGAGAGAGAGAGACATACAGTCAGCAAGAAAAAGCTTGACAGCTGTTGGACAGAGCAGACAGGAAAAGACATGGATTTTACAGTTGCAAGAGCGGTTCTGAGAAAGCTGTCATTACAATTTAATAATGTGAACAAACTTAAATCAAAGAAAGTGGATTAGAGGTGGATGCTTGAGGCTGAATTCATATTTGCTCAGGAGGAATCAAGCTCCATGGAACAATAGTGATTTTAGCAAGATGGATTGAGCTCAGTCACGAGAACAGTGCAATAGAATTGAGACACCGCCCTAAGAGGAACTGAAATACTGTGGATTAACACGATACACATCTACTCACAAACAGAAGTAAAGGTTAGGCCTAGAAGAAAACAGTTGGTCAGTCCAGGTTACCACAACCATGCAGGGCACAATACATTTATTGTATTTTGTATATCCACAACTTATAAGGTTCATATGATTACTTTCCTGTCATGCACTTCTGAGTACGTATGAAATAAGAATATAAACATTTTACAAAACATGCAGGAGACAAGGAGAGAAATAAAACACAATGACAGCATTCCATGCACAGTGTGAACAATGCATTGTATATTTATTGAAAAAGTAAGGCACATTAGATATTTCCATATTTTCTGTTAGATATGTTAAATGTGAATCATACAGTTGTAACGTTCAGATGTGTGTCCTAGAAGACTAGGAAACCAAATATTTTGGACCATATAGTATAACTATAGAACCTGTTCAGGTCTTAAAGATGCAGTGCTATGTAAGATTTAGAGGAATCTATCTAGTAGAAATGGAACATAGGGTTCCTACTTATGTTTTTGATAGTTTGCAATCACCTAAGAATAATAATATCCTAGGTCCTCTCCCTCAAAGAGAATAAAAATTGTCTATCCTGCTAATGCCGTCCCACAAACAGACTAAACTCCTAGAATGAAATAGCCTTTTTCCCAAAACTTTCTTAATGTAAGCTTGTATTAACATGAAAAGCAGCTAGGTGATGTTTGCAATATAAAGCTACTACAGTGTAAGAACAGTAACAATAATATTCAATACATGGAAACTACAGCCTATACTTCTACATCCATCCATCCATCCATCCATTACCTACTGCTTATCCGAGTTCGGGTCGCGGGGGGTGCTGGAGCCTATCCCAGCTGTCTTCGGGCAAGAGGCGGGGTACACCCTGCACAGATCGCCAGTCCATCGCAGGGCCTTCTAAATACAGAATAGGGTAATTACATTAAATATAATGTATTTTTTAATAAATATATAGCTATCTAAAGTAACCTTTTACTTGATATATTATCACCATTGTTAGATGACAACATTAAAGATGACAGCCACTATAGACTCTGTCATGGATGGACAGGTAGGAGTATTCAAATGGTTTCAATCTGCGACCTCACCACTAGATTCCAATAAATCTTGTGTGCTGCACCTTTAAATGACAAGTTCAATGAATGGTCTTAAAATTCTCTCTCCTTTCTCTATATTTAAATGTCTCTCTGTCTCCAGCTAAAAAACTCCTCCAGATGACATAACCATAATCTGCTCTGGTGTTGGTTGACCTGCTCCTCCATAACTCCTCCTGATACATCTTAATCTGGGGAAGACAGAGAGAAGTTTAACAGCCTATTAATCATCTATATGTAGTCCCCCAACTCAAATCATAAGAAGTAAGCTGAACATCAGATAGAACCAGATATCAGAACATTTCAACAGAAATATAAAGGTTCAGATGTTTTACTTCATAAAGGATCAGACCAAATGATGTGTACAGTAGTAGTGGGTCTAATAGCAGTTTAAGAAAAACTTCACATCAGCAGTGAAAATACCAAGTGCCTGTAATTTCAGACATTTTACAGGGGCCACCCCCCAGTGGACTTATCTACAAATGATGTCAACTATGTTTTTCTTAGAGATAGCTACCACCAGAGCAGGGATCATTGGATATCTTATATTACACATTTTTTATTTATTGTTGTAAATATGAAAAATGCTTTATGTTCATGTACAGTTTTATATCACATTTCTATGCAGAACGAGTAATGTATTAAGCCACTAAACATGCATGACAGACAAAATAAGAATGTGTTTTTTTTATAATAGTATGATCATACGAGCTACTGTACAATAGATGTGATAACATTTTGTGTCTATAAAATAAGATTAGAATTCATTGTATATGGTCAATCTATCCATCTCAGATGTTCCTGAAAGTAATGCTGTGTTTTTAAATGCTAATTTTGACCCATTTCAGCACATGCTGATCAGTGTTATGTGAGTCTTCAGGACAATACTGCAGTGCTTTCAAGGTGTCTCAGGAGCACTTGTCCGTGTCAAAGGCGAGGCCTCACCTTTTCCTCTTTGCGCCCAGTGTGTTTGGGTTTTACAGCACACTACTGTGCATTAGTTCCCCAGACACAAGCCTCCACTTTGATTCCCTGCCAAATGAAGGACTGCAGCAACAACGTCCTACTTTGTTATATCAGGAAATAGATGAACTTCTCCTAAACCCTTGGGGTGGTTATGTATTTCCCCCGTCCTGTCAGGAAGTTGGGAGGTCAGAGGATGATTCTTCTCCCCTGAATGGGCCTGACTTCAGATCCATCCAGTCTTTCAGACTGATCAGAGAGGCCAAGCACACTTTGTTATGAATTATATTTTCTGTCATTATTGTGCATCATAGCGTTTAAATAATGAATGCATTCCAATAAATGGATCATTTTGAGGCAGACTTAGCTCTGAAAATAGATTATTGCAGCAAATTGTCCTGTGACTCTGCCTGTTTCCTGAGGATAGAAGAACTATGTTATGACTACCACTATAACCCCCTCCCCCTGGAGAGCATATGATAAATAATCACAATGTTTTTTAATGTTGTTCTGTCTGTGTAGGTGTATTTATGCTAAATGTCCTGATGCTCATGTTTTTCATACTGATGTGAGGTTTATAACCAAACTCAAGGTCACTTTTTATTACAAAGCAGTGCTTCATGCCATGGCTGTGGCTGTGATGGGATATAAGAAAATCAAATGACTGCTGTGTCACATGGGCAGGAAAATAGGCAAACTCCACTCCTCACATCAATTTAGGGTAAGTCAAGGAGTGCATCCAGAGGGTCTGAAGAATGACGGAGACCCCCAGCTTCGACCAAAGTCAGTAAATCCGGCCTGGAGCCAGGAACTTTACTACACTGAGCAATGTGTCTGCATTGCTTAACTGAGGACCGCTCCACAGACCTGAAGACTGCCGTTAAGTTCATTCCATGACACCAGGAGGCATATCAGGCCCCAACCAACTTACACAACCAACTCTAGCGTGTGTGTTTTATAACACCATATCATCTACGTTATGATCAGACAGAGCAGGAGAAAAATGAACTTGGCAATTTATTATGCCTTTTCGAAACACTCACTCCTTTTTACTTCAGCCTGATTTTTGTGTCAGAGAAACTGAAAATTGATTTGAGTGTTTTTTTTACTAAAACTGTTTTTGCAAAGTATAGACACACTTTTACTTTTATGATTCTACAGGATCTCTCACTACATTTTAAGGGGTTATTATCCCGAGAGCCAGGTCACAGAGGTTAGCTTTGATCACTTTACCTCACATTCTTTTCATTACTTAAGGTGTAGTTGTGTTAACACCTCATAAAGATTTAATTTCATTTTTTCTTCATAGTAAATATAGGCATGCAGACAGTGTCTGATAAAACCCATTTTATGGAAATCTGTTCAGTCTGTTTTCACAATTTATGTGCAAAGAAATGGTATGCTGTGATGTGTCTGCTCCTGTTTAATGGCCATCTGTGAGTGCGTGTAAACAAAAATATGCTCTATTACAGTGGTTTATATAATATTGTGAAATGCAGAAGGATTGTCTAATATGATAGGTAAAGACATGTATAAAAGAGAGTCAGGGCATTGTATCCATATATGGTTAGTTTTTGACTGGCAATTGCAACAACAGGCAAAGCGGATTAGACGATGCTCAAACAAGACAGGAAGAGGAATATAACACAGCGAAATGTAATATAAAAACCAACGTTTGGAAACAGCCAATTCACTCCGATCCCAGTCAAACAGTTGTGACTGAAGCAATGACTGTATAAATGTAACATCCCTCACTGTACATGCACATCCCTGAAATGACAATAAAAATGTTATTGTTACGTAAGGAAGAGGAAAACAGCATGACAAGATACCATCTGTTTTCAGATTACTCAGCTCACAGTTTGTTGAAGGGTGTTAAACACAATGCTTATGGCAGAGAGAGAAAATGTGACTTCATGTGAGAATCACTTGTGAGGTGCCAGTTTCCACGTTGCTGAATGTCACTAAGCCCATCGGTGTCTGCTGTTGGAGCTGGTGCTTTGCACACCTCTGTCAAAGCAGCTTTTCTCCGCTTCCCAGCACACACACACACACACACACACACACACACACACACACACACACACTACAGTAACTCCCACTGCTCTGTAAAAATGTTTTACGTTACTCATATTTCTAGTCTTACAGATTAATAATGACATGTACAATACATCAAAGAACAAGATGCCTTCACTGGTAAATCAAAATGAAACCTCGAGTTATGTAATAATATAAAAATAAATATGAATGATATTTATTTACACGACCTTGTCAATTAATGTTTGAAGTAGATGGATAAACAATTCACCATTGAAAGAATAGATTTTCTGTGGGTGCATTCATTCTGAAACAACAACAATCTCAAAACATTTCACTCTACGTCTGCAGTTATCTGCACTGATGGATGTGTTGGAGTTGTAATGAGAGGGAACCATCAGTATCAACCCAGCACCTTTTTTCAAAAGTTTGTTCTTTCCATTTATATCCCTCCATCCAGCTGTCGCCCACTTCCCACAGTCTAATACTGTAGGTGACTCCATGAGCGAGTGTCTGGATTCACTCCATCTCATGTCTTTCCTAAATTAACAACATTTTGATGTCTATTGTCTGCTCGCCAAATGTGACAGTCAACAAAAACTGAGATATGCTTACACCACCGAAGTGGTAGTTTGCTCTGATGAAGCTACACAAACGCAGACACGTAAGAAACCTGTTGTGCACTCTACACTGTGCAGTGTTTATGCGAGTGGATCGAGTTACTTGAATACAGAAACTACATTCGTCTCATAGGAGTCAGTCAGTCTTATAGGGGAAACGGCAGAACTCTATGTGCTGGACAGTGCGTGCAAACACTGCTTTGGGCCAAGAACAGAAATAGACATTCTAAGTTTAAATCTCTCCAACAAACTAGATCACATGAGCAGAAGTTTGGTCTAAGTACCTATAAATGTGACAAACTGAAGTGAGATGGACGTCAAACAGAACAATGGCTCAAACTCCAATATACAATGTGTTGTGTTACATTAGCAACAGCTGATAGTGAACAAGTAAAAATCCTTGAAGCAGTCCTGAAGCTCTCAGCTCCAACAGACTTAAAAACCAGTAGAGCTGCCACATTGTGGTCAGCTGGTGGTACTGCACTACATCAACTCAAAGACAGCACAAGGTTTTTGTGGGCACCGTTTCTTTGGTGTAAAAACTCTTTTAAAAAAAGATTGATAACAACCCAGATTGAAGAGGAGGAGACAAATGTCATCTCCATCTCTTAAGGTCTGTTTAACAATCCTTGATATATTTGAGAGTAACGTCAATGAATGCCAAATTAGCTTGGAACTAGTTATTGTTTAACTAGATAAGGTAACAAGTCTGTCACATCATCTGAACATAACTAATTTGACACGGAGAACCTAAAAAAGAAATACACAGTTGACATCAGCTTCTATGGAATGGGACACTATGAATCTTCCAATCTGTCTTTGAGAAAAAGGAATTAAAAAAAAAAGAGGCATTCTGTCATCAAATAATTACAAGAACCAACACAATACACTGGAAGAAAAACAAGCCATTTATTCATTTTAGTGGAAGAGACATATCCACTCGGTTTGTTTAGGCCAGTGCAGTAACACTGTTGATGTTTCATATGCAGAGAAGGCTTGAACTTTTTCTGGTGTTCAGCACATCTGCACATCCCATGCTGCACAGCATACCCACATAGAAGGCCCAAAATTATCTGATTTCAGTGAAGCAACATTTTTAAAGCTGAACTAAATATTTTGTTTTGATTATTTACTGGGTCCAGGTTTATAAAAAAAATACAGAATTCCATCCATACCGACAAAAACTTGTGACAAAAGACTGATCGCACACAGACAGTCTGAATAAAAACATACAAAGTCTGCTACTCTTGCTCCTTGTCCCAAAGTAGATCAGGTAGCAAAATCCTACTGGCTTGCCACGATACTGGTTGATGATGGATCATCGATTGAGCTCCACCAGAATTCAGTCTTTAACAGTCTAGTGGTTAAAGTGATTGAGGATCTGTTTATGCTTGGATGGTGTTCTTGGCAGTGAAAGCCAAGTAGTAAACCAGGATACCAATGAGGGCAGCCACCACCTCAGTAGAGACCCATGGGCCACTCCATGCACCCTTTAGTGAGAGATTTAAAAAGAAGATCAGTACATATTTAGTGAAGACAAGTGATGACCACCAACCACACATTCCAGTGTCATGTGGTCTTAGAAATAAAGCAACATGGGTGATTTGGGACTTCATGTCACAAAGTAAACAATGACAATTAGTTGTTTTTACAAGTACAATGGGTTTTAAAATGACCATGGTTGTGACTGCAACTGCATGTTCATTCAGAAGACCTGTAAAAGACTCACCCTATGGTCAATGTTAACGGAGAAGAGAGGTTGAATGGCATTTACATCTTCATTGTTCCTCTGGGCCTAGAACACAAGAGATTCACATGTATAATTTAAACTAAACAGCCTTTCTTAAAAAATACAGCACAGTCCAAAACAAGTAGAGCTGACTGGCAGTAAACTACAAATTCACTGACTAAACGTTAAATGCTAACCTTCCGCAGGGAGCTGTAGGACTCCTCATCAAAGAATTTGACCTGGTATGTTCCAGAGCTAGCCTGTTTGTGAGGAAGACTCCAGGACACCTGAAGGAAGAAGTCACATATTAACAAATGGCAGATTTTTCCCCACAGTTGTCTAATGGTTCACAGCCCCTATGTGAAGATGTTACTCAGCAATTGTTTAAACGTAGGCTAAAATTTTTTTTTTTATATGAGTGGTTTAATTTCTTTTGTCAACAGGTTTTAGCAGCACATATACAGTAGCTGGATGACAATACACACAGTGGCAAAAAAAAGTAAGTGTAAACCAGCTCCAATGACTCGTTTAAGACTTTAGCATTCTTTAACATGCTGCTGGAGTGATCTTTTTTTGGGCACCCACTTCTATGGAAAGTAGCAACAGTGCCAAATTGTCTCCATTTATAGACAGTAGTGGTTGAACAAATGGCTGGCCAAATAATTGAGCCTATATCTGACACTTTTGATTAATTTGGAATTGTCAGTGTCTATGCTCATGTAAACTGATTCATAAAAAGCGACTGCAGACACATCTATAGCCTACACAGGGAGCATTTCACATGTACATGAGCCTGTAAATTACTGTGTATGAATGTGTAAAATTATTTAGTTGCACCAGTGTGACTGACTCACTCAGCCGTGCATTTTATTAGCACTTGAAAAGAGCTGTGACATTAGAAATCTGAAAATACAGTCAATGTCTGCTGCAGCCTCTCCTCTGTGTGTCCAAGGGCAGAGCTCAGCTCCACCACACAGAGCAGACAGCAGGCAGAGAAACAGAGGGAGCCCATGTGAGCTGACACTAGTTTATGACTGTACATCATTACACTTGACTCGTTATTGTTCGTATGATAAAAGCAATTAAAAAGCCAAATAAAGGGCACTTAAAATGACAAACATGCCACGTCTCCTGGTAGTTCAGGGAGTCTTACAAATTTTAATAGTAGCTCCCTGAAATTAAATGAATTCTCCAGGATGTGTCCTCTCTTGTCATTTGTGCACAGGAGTACTGCGTAGCATGACTGTTCCTCACAGCAACAGCACTAGTGAGGCATTCTGGGACAGTACAGAATATGTCAACCATGTTTCAGAAACTTTATAACGTTTTTATAAGGTCAGTATATTTAAGTTTAATTTGTATATTTTGTTTTCTTTATTTGCTGGGTTCTGGTCTAAATAAAAACATACAAAGACCACTACTCTTGCTCCTTGTCCCATAACAGATCAGGTAGCAAAATCTTTGGAATTCTGTGAATTCTGATCCACAGAAAGTAACATTTCCTAGTTACTTGCAAATCAACAACTCTTAATTGTAGGTCATCTGGGTACACTTTTACCAGACAAGAGACCCCATCAGCTGATGTTGCTTGTGAAAAGCACATTGATTCTGTTTTTGTGTTTTTATTAGTCAAAATAGTTCTAAACCACAATTCTTATTTAATGATTGGACTCCAGATTGAATAACCACTAACTCAAGCTGGCAATTAGTAATGTCAGAAGCCTAGTATTTCAGTAATTTTTTCCCACCATCAATTTGTATGTTTAACATTTGTTCAAAAGAGAAACATCCTGCCTGTGTTTTTGTATATATTATATTTGTGACTTGGATAAAGCATTTCATAAGTAGCAAATAGTTTACTTACTTTGTCTTACCACTGTATGACATAATAACACTACCATACCTGGTACTTGCCAACATCCTGGCCTCTAGTCACTGGGAACTGTCTTCCATTCACATCAGCATACAGTGTCACACTCTGAAACACAGAAATGAGTATCTGTGAGTCAGTCACTAAATAATTTCATGATCAAGCTGTGTGCTTCAAGAGTTGGAGGTGCACATTTACCTGTGCTCCGTTGGCACAGGTCAGGCTGAGTTCAACGATGAAGACTGACTCGGAGGAGATGACGGCATCAGAAGTGGTGTAGGCCGATGGAGTGATCGCTGGGTCTGTGCAGCTCTCTCCTGTGACGACAGAGAGTACAGTAAGGTTTGCTAAACTCCTAGACAGTAATGCCCAATATGCACCTAATTAACAACTAATACAAAACTCAACAACAGTTAGATTCCACCTAACCTGAAAGACAAATGTAAGTGATTTGATGAACTGATGTAAGTTTACGCTAGCTGCTAGCTAGGTCAGTACGGTTAGCGTTACAGGATAACCAATTAACCTCAGTAAATCTCTTCCACCGGTTGTCCAGTGACTTACCCGAGCAGGCCACGACCAGAAGAGCGATGAGGGAGGCTAGTCGAATCATTTTGGTGTTTGAGATGTTTCGTTTTGTCCCTGAGCTCCAGCTGCTGAACTGCACTGCTCCTCTCACTGAATGAAGGGAAGAAGTCCACCTCAGCTCACCGCTGTGACACCACTGCGCCTGCGCTGGAATGACGTGGACCGTTGCGCCGCAAAGAATTGTGGGAAGGTACTCAGTCGACACGTCATCTGAGTAAAAACAGATAAAAGTGGTGGAAGTGTAACATAATATTACCGTAGTGTTAGCCCACCATAATGTAATGTCATAATATAAAAATACTCTATTAAATAGACAATTCTAGATTCATTTAATTAAATCTTATTTACATAAGAAATTTTACACAGGCAAGAAAAAACATTTAATCTTTATTATATATATTTATATATTATCATACTATATCTGTATGTATCACATTTTGGATTTAAAGAATAACATTTACATTGACATAACATTTACATACAAAAGGCAAATCCCATACATATAGATGTACATTTAACAAAGCAATTAACTTATTAAACTGATACAAAAATGATTATTTCAGTGTAAAAGCAGTAGTGGTTTGAATTATTTTATAATTCTGTTACTATAAGCTATTTTATATTATACTTTACATATATATTATTCCATAACGTTTAGACTTGTACAAAATATTTAAGGCTTAAAGTAAAGGAAATCTAGAAGTTAAGCATCCCATACATATTTTCCACTCCTCCTTTCCAACATTAAACAAAAAGAAAAAGGGCATTGAGAATATTCAAAATATTTATTTCATATGTAGCCTAGCTATACAGATGAGTCATAGATTATTAAATAAACAAATTCCATACAGATATAATATTCTCAGTTTTATTAACTTTGTGACTCCACCCTATTTTGGCAAACAGACATTTGGTTGTATTTGTGATTGTATGTTGAAGTGCGTATAATGAAATGTAATCATATTAATCAAAACAATAATGCACATATTAAGTCTGAAGTTGCTTAACTCCCTTCAACTGGACATAAAACACATCTTCAACCCACAACCCACAATTTCTATATTGTACTGCAGGTTTCTGCTTTACAAACTAAGAATGAAAGGGCTTCTCAGATACCCTGTGGAAAGAAACCAAACAACCACAGGGGCCTTAGAGAAGTGACCATAGGTCAGTGATCTCAGTTTTCTAGAAATATATTCTGTCTGAGCATGTGATATCTGTTTCACATCTTCTACTGGTCCCAGTGTCCTCAGTCCTGTGTCTCTGTTGCCCTGAAGTGTCCTGGCCCTCTCCCTCTGCGTTCTTCCCAGTTTCCTTTACTTTGGGAAGAGGAGGTGGTGGATGGATTCTGCGTTGTCTGCCGCGTGGCAAGCTCCCTGAAAACCGAATCCATGTGTCGACAGACATCCTATAAGATGAGAAACAATTATGATGAGGAAAATGAGAACTGCTTTGGTTTCCTGCACTCACCTCTGCTCTTAGGGCCTCGAATTATGTGTGTCATCAACCATTTGTTTCTATGTTCTAAAAAGACACTCTTTAAAGTTTTGTAAGTTATGACCAACTGTTTTGAATGTCAAATAATTTACCAGAAAAATTTTGGTTTGCGAAATATTGAAAAAATATTTGGTTGGTGTTATCTCAAGTATAAAATCCGCTTTGGCTTTTTACAGATTCAACCACTGAACCACTTGGAAAGGTGATGCAGGACATTGAGACAAAAATCTGTAAATTAGCATCTTGTTACATCAAAGCATTTACAATAGCGCACTACTGTAAAACCCTCCATTAATAACTTGATAGCGTTTGTAGTTGCAGATGAATTACTGGAAAATGATAAACCCAAAACTTTTATTAAAAAGAAAAAAAAAAGTTGTACATGATTGATTTGTTACAATTTACATACCTTTAACAAAAGGGTGCCTTACTACATAATGGAACCAATCATTTACACTCAGTTTCAACAAAAACGGACCTTGTCTACATGAACTGTATTATCCTCAGAAGATATGTGTTCCTGAAGCCTGTAGCCAGGAGAGGGAACCCGCCGTGGTCTGCATTGTGGCCCAACAGGAATCTGAAGCATCAACCGTCCACCTGAAGTAATGCCACCACCTGATATTCCAGCTATTGACCTCTTTTGGTCAATGGAGCCACTGCTGTTGGCTCGAGGACGTTCAGCTTTTTTCAGTGTGGCTGCTGCAAACGAGCTGGTACTGTTATCAGCAGAGGATCCAGTTTCCATCTCTGCTGAACATTACATTAATACATTATTTTATTCAAAAGACATCACCATGGTCCTTGTCTTAAAAGTGAAAAACTATTATGAATATATCTGTGAAGATTCTCAGTCATCCAGGTAAAGTTGTCTGAAGATTGAGTCATGGCAACTGGACTTCTTTCTTCCA
>JAUYWH010000025.1:11579604-11651859 GCA_034779795.1 Ctenopoma multispine | reverse complement strand
GACTTCTTTCTTCCAAGTAGAGAACTACTACTTGGAAGAAAGAAGTCCAGTTGCCATGACTCAATCTTCAGACTATTATGAATATAGAAACTCACCATCCTTGCTTATCGTGTATTCTGCTTCTACATCGCCTTCTTCGATGATAGTCTCACTGTGAATAAAAACCCCTAGATAATAAAGCATATACTGCATCCATGGAATGTGTAAATAACAGGTCCAACAAGTCTTGTCTCTTACCAGTCATCATCTTCTAGCGCCATGCATTTCTCATAAACTGGTCCTTGTACTTCGCTCTGGCTTGGGAAGATGCTTTCATGCTGAAGGATGATGTTTTTCACCAGGGCATTAATCTGAGGCTGTAGGGTGACAACATCATCATCCTGCGCCCCTCTGACCAGGCTGGGGCCAAAACACACAGCCAAGTTGTAAGGTTGCATCATGTTCTCGTCACTGTACTGAGACACACTGGAGGCAGAGAAACAAATTATACAGTATAAGATAGACTGAAAGACATATAGTGAAACACAGCTAAACTAATTCCCAGTGTTTTTACAGGACATAGCAAACATGAACCATTAAATTTTTATATAATAATTAAATTTTTAAAGTATTTTTCAATTTCAGTGTCATATTCTATTTATTCAGTTAATTTCCTTTTCTTGCTATGTTACTCAACGCTTTGATTTTTCTTCTATCACCTGTCAAGTCACTTTGTTTATTGTCACTTTGATCTGATTGATTCTGTTACACACTGCTGTGTATATTTTGTGCAACTGTTTTGCTCAACTGTTCAATCCAATTAGAAATTAGCTAACCACATTTTAGCCTTTATCATATAGCTTGACAGTAGAGATGCAGACAGGAAACATGGGGAGAGAGAGGGTGTGACTTGCAACAATAGCTACCAGTGTGCTTCTTTTTTTCTCTTTTTGCATTTTTAGCCTTTGACAGTGAGAGAGGCAGACAGGAAACATGAAAAGTTTTCCATTTTCAAGAAAGAAAGATTTTAGTTTCCAGTGAATTATATAATTGACGTCATTATTTTGCATATTTAAGTACCGAACAGCGACAACTAGAAATAGTTAAATACTCACTGATGAAGGAATGCAAAGAGATATCTCATGACAATGATAATAGGTTCAGGATAGGAAGAGATGACCGCTTTGAGCTGACATGCTCTCTCTGCATCATTCTTTATCTCTGAAATAAGGTGATGAAAGATAGATGAGTACATCACTTGAGTATGCAACATTATTTGTCTTTTCAACATATACATCTACTCACGGTTATGCTCCAAGAGTTGGCTGGTGCTGTCAATGGGAAAGAGGGGATTCTCTAAACCTCTGAAGTAGAGTTTCAATACTCCAGCCACAGAGTCCAGGTCACATTTTCGCTCAGCCAATGGATCCTCTCCTGCAAGGTAAGCCCAAAGCACACTGCCCCACATTATTAATGCTCCACAGTGACAGAGGCTAATGTGTAGAAAATGGTTCGTGTCATATAACACACACAGACACACACACTCCCACCTCGCTCAAAAGCATCCCTCAGGTTGTTGATCTCCACCTGAGAACCTGGCACTCTAAATATCCCTTCATGGTGAAGACCTGATGAACAGATTATTGTAATTTCTTAATTTTACAAACTAGCTGATAGCATTGTCCTCCTGTTGTGGATCTATACAGGAGGACATTGCCACAGTTGCCCACTGACTGCTCTTGGCTGAACATGGAAAATATTATTAAACGAATGAAGTCTTACTGAACACTTACTAAAACTACTGCATTAGTATGGTACTGTTTTGCATGTGCATCTGCTGCTTCACCATTCTGTCCCCAGTACTCACCATTGAGGTTGATAAAGCGAATGCAGCTTTCCACAACAATTGGAATCTGTTGTCCTGATGCCTGAATGAAACAGCATGTTTGATACATTATTTCTTACTGGTGTTCTAGTAGAGAACTGAAATATCATGAAAAAGGGTAGCTACCTGTATAAGGGACAGCATGTCTCCATTAAAAATTTTGTAATTGTGAATTAAATTGGCACTTGAATAATTCCTCCTGACACGCATAGACTTTCCATTGTGTCTGCAGAATAAGATGCCAACATAATATGTTTTGATCATAAACATCAATAGCATATAATCATCAATACTGGACTGACTTTATAGGAACTCCTAACACACATTTAAATATCTACCTAGACTGTTGTCCATTTGATGCTTCAGCTACAAAAGAGACAAAAATGTTTAGAACAGGTTTAATCCAGTACCAGCTACTGAGAAGCAATTAGAAGAACGCTGGGTTAAATAGAAATGTAATACTTTTTTGCCGTTAATAAAGGAACAAAAAATAACTGCATAATACCCAGCTGTTCTCCAGTTACATTAGGTGAAAGGTTTGACATATGTTAGTATTGTTAAGTGAGAAATGCAGAAGCGGTACCTTTTTCTACAGCCACTTTAAGAAGGTCATGTTTGACTTGCAGTTTAGATACCAGGGAACTGCCAATAAGGTATTCTTTTACTCTCTGCAAAACAAATCATTAACCCAGCAATTTAAAAATGATCAAAAACTACACCCACAAACTATGTCTAACTATGCCGAACAATGAAAAACAAAATAATAATAATAAAAATCAGACTCACGGTGAAGTAGAGGTTTTCCATTTCTTGCATGCTGGCCCTGCGTCGGGCCACAGTGGGCTTGACTGTTAAGATTTCAGTGTTGCCTTCCTGAGATGAACCACAGCCACTGTTGGGCTCCAGATCATCATCACTGATATTCTCCAGCAGAGAAGACTGAGCTGCTGACATGCTTTTGCTAGCCTGTATGACAGTGACATAACAAATCCCTATCATGCTTTGGTAATATTGTACTTATGCTCAAGCCAATATGACCTATACATAACTGTACTTAACATGAAAGAAATTCACTGTTGTGTTACTTAGGTTGAAACCTGATGTTGGGTGATTTGGACTATTTGGACCCAACACTAGTAAAAACACTAGTAAAAATCATTATTGCAATGGTGTGCAAAAATATTAGAACAGTAGGTAAACTAACAACAGACTTGAAATACAGAAATGTAGTTGCTCAATCAGGCATGCTCCATTGTTAATGGATGTTGTGATGTATGGTACCTCCTCTGTTTCCTGGGTGACGGATTTGAGTCTGGTCTGTATCTGTTTGAATCTTGTCTCTAGCTCACATCTCATCTCATGTTCTGCACAGACTTCAGAAACCTGAGAAACACAAGAGACTCTAGACCCTGAAGTTCTGAATGTGTGGCATCGCCAGTATCCAAATTTAAATAAAACTACACACCTCGTCCCCTTCATGGGGCTGATAAGGGAAACGAAGAGGCATAGAGAAAGTATTATAGTGGTCCTGGAGAAAGGTGTCTCTGTCCTGGCTCTGCTCCAGTTTGGACATTGCCCCCTGAAGCTGCTGCAGCCCTGTGTCAAGATTCTGCTGGGACCGCCGGCGACTGGACAGGTAGGCCTGCATCACCCGTCCCAAAGAGAGGTGGTACCCTACATCTGCACACTGAGGGACACAATGAATTTTTTAAAGAATGTCACATATTTGGATGCTTTCAGAGTTGATTTAGCTGGCATTACTATCTGTGTGCCAATGGTTTAAACATTTGTTGATTGGCTCATTGTAATTGGCTCATTTAGACACATAAAAAATTCAAACTTAAAAAACTGATTATATATTGTGGAAAGGGCCCAGAAATAGGAGAACATCACCTAATGTATTACCATTTTTGTTTAATTATACAGGTGTAGACAAGGGAAATAATGAACTCACATTGATTAGAGTGGAGATGTCTTGGAGGTAGTACTTATTCATGGAGGCATTTGCGGCATCTAAGTTTAGGAGGTATTCATTTCTTGCCTTGCTGCACTTCAGGTATATTTCTTTGACTTTACATTGTCTCTGTAGTACATAAACATTCATTAGCAAGCAATTAAAAAGTTATTTAACTGACATACATGTAATACTACAAAAGGGGTATTTGTTTACTTTTTCTATTAATCTCTCAAGTTTTTTAGCAGCACTCTGCTTCTGCTTTTCCTCCTGTTTCTCTGCTTCCTTCAACTTCCCCTCTGCACACACATAGTCTGCGTGGTACTGGTAGTAAGTCCGCCATGCCTGCACAAAGATACATGTAACGAATGCTTTCCTTTGTTGATTTAGGAAACAGAAAATGTTTTGGGTGGTTTCTCACTTACAGTCTGTAGCTCTGTGGTAACCTTGAGTAGCCCATCTTGTAGCTGAATACAAATGTCTTTACTCTAGGGTGTAAGGTATAAGGTGTAAAGACAAAGTACCACAAACTGAGACCATATTATGCGCAAGAATGGACTGACCCACAAAATATATTAATGTCCAGCAGTGACAGTCAGAAAGGTAGTAGCATTATTGCCGCCACCAAGTCAATTACATTGTACACATTAAAACTTAACCAAATATATAATAATGTATAATGTCTGAAGATTCTCAGTCATCCAGGTCATGATTGCCCAAAAAAAATGCTGTTTAGTGGCAACTGGGCTTAATAAAATATAATGTAATAATGTACAGTGGATTTATATTTGTGGATGGCTTGTCAGTACTTGTATCACTACCTTCTTGGCAAGGCGCTGTGTGTACTCCAGACAATATGTGAGGGGCTGGATGAGGAAGTTGCTGCAGCTTTCACTCAGTCCATTGTGATCCCTACTTTCTTGGCGAGTCTGAGTCAGCAGAGTCATCCAGACTTGTGCCACCGAGTTACTGCTGGGCTCCTTCCTGAGCATATGTATAGAAGAAAAAGACGACACAGGGACAAACAGTTTATAAGATACAACTAGGAATGATTTACGACAACATCCTCACATAAACTGATCATTTGTGCTTTGATGAAGACAGAATTGCCATTACCTTTTAATTCTGGAAGTAAACTTTTCAGCAAGTTTTTCCAGAGAGCGGGCATACTCGCTTTCAATCTCACCCCTTCGCCGCAGGTAGTCTGTGAGGTCCTGCAGCTGCTGGCTCTTCTGCTCCAGTTGCAAGTCTAACACCTTTAGTTGGTCTGCAAGTTGGCAACGCACCTCTGAAAAACAAAGAAGGGGGAAAAGAGCAACAGGCAAGGCAAAAAGAAATAAACACATGAGAGAATATGACTCATTCTGAAAGCCTTGCTCGGGGTGAGTAACGGATTTTACAATTTTTTTTCCTTCAGAAAAAAGCATGCTCATCGCAGCCATGATTGGGTGTGATAATGGGGGATAGGTTTCTTGAGGGCTACAGACGAAAGTAATTTTTTACCTTTGATTTGTGTGTCATAGTCCACCACACCGACCCTGTCCTTCCAAAGTTTTAATTGGGAAGTCATTTTTACTCCAACTGGGGGGAGTTCTGTATAAAAGAAAAACAACCCCAGCAAACTATTAAATCACTGCGTATATAAAATATTTTCAGAATCAAAATATCAGCTGCTCGGTTACTTTCACCTCTGTTGCAGAATCTGGTTGCTTGTTGCTGGTTTTTCTTTGCAGGACAAATTTTTCAAATCAAATCCTGTGACCCTGTGCTGCAACTGAGCATACCTCTCTATAAACTATCACACGCTTGTGAGTGCAGAAACACCTCCCTCCCCCTCCCACCCCCTTACAGACCATACTAACTTCCTCCAGCCACGGAAAGAGAGAAAAGAGTGTGTTCATCTTACTGTTCATCTCCTCAAACCAGTCACCCTCTGCGGTGCTCTGCTGAAAGCCAGACAAGTAGAAAACCAGTTGGGATGTGCTGGCTGCTGTACCAGTCATGCTGCAAAATTGCATGAGGTGCAAAAATAGCTTCAGCAACATCGCAGCTACACTAAAAATAGGGTGAACCATACTGCGTATAACTCTGTGCGGATAGGGATGTGTGCTGAACAGTACAGGTGGTTTTACAGATGGCACTCAAGTTCACAGATGCAGTCAACACATGTGATGTGTTTTCAGCAATAAAGCAGCAACAGCTACTTTCGAGTTAGCACTTCTACAGCATGTTATGTTTAGATAACTGAATCTTCATGACCAAAGTATATTTCAGTTCAGGCTAAAGAAATGGAGTAAGTTCATCTGACTGAGACTCAGCTTTAGACAGCAGAAACATGAAAATTAGAAATCTGCACTGAAAAAACATTTTGTTACTTTGTATGAGAGGCCTGGCTTGTTGTCAGTAGAATAAAGAAAAAAATAGATAAAGAATGTATGACTAGAAAATCTCAATAGATGATAGTCATTCAAACAATCATTTGATGGGTCTTTAACTGACTGTTGTCTGAAAGGTTTTATTCAGACGACATTTACGGCATCAGAAAGGGGAACATTGGGTTGTTTTCTTGCTGGATCACAACCATTTGTACATATCATACACATTCTCTCTCTTTCCCTCTCTTGACTTCCCCTTTTTTTCTTAACGTTAAAGATCACTTCTCAGCACTCCGTTCAGCTAAAATGTGCACTCTTGGATCCTTTCCAACAGACATTTACCAGTTAGTGACCTGTAAAATTACTCTGATGAATTACAGTAAACCAAAAACTCCTGAGACACTCTTCTGTATAGAGGAGAATGTCTTATTTTTCCTGTACATGTCTTCCTTCTCCAATAGCCATTTCATTTTATTCTTTATGCAATCAGCAGTGGATCATCGTCGTCACAATCTGCTGCAATATTGTATTAAAGCTAGACTTACAGTACCTTACCCAACTCAGTTTTCAGTTTCTATTATAGCAGCGTTGCATGTTTTACTTAAGTGTTTCAACAAGTAGAAACACGTAGATCCTGGCTGAATTATAAAACAATAAAAGCCTGAAGGCTGTGCCTGTAGCCAATAACAGCATGACTGGCATAGTAAGGCAGAACGATCCTACCAATCACAATGCACTTTGTAGTTAAAAAACACGCATCTTAGATCTAAACTGTCAGATCATCCAGCTTCGGTTAGGAAAGTGAGTAAATGAAAATCAGTAAGAAGTTTAATACAGTCCAAAAAATATCCTACCTGATGAGGAGCAGTCTTAACAAGTCTCTTCTCCAAAGTGAGGCAACTAAATAATACCAGTTAATAGAACAGTAAGCTCTCAACTGCTTCACCTCCCCCTCACATTGGACACCCAGAGACGTGGGTGGAGTGGAACTCATCTCTTTGACACACTCACTCTCTCTCTCACTCTCTCTCTCTCTCTCTCACATACACACTGTTCTCTCTTTCTCACTACTCATCTCACTCACACATTCAGAGGCATCAGTGTGTGACTGTAGAATATGACGAATGAAAACGTTTAAAGTCAAGTCCTTTTTTCTCTTTTTCTTTTTCTGTTGCATCTTCCACTGCAGTTTTTTTGTGCAATCAAACACCAGCTGTTCTCACTGATTAGTCCCTCCTCACAGGTTATTCACTGGCTACTAAGTGAAGTCAGCTGCTGTAGAGCTCTGTTGTAAAAGAAAAAAAACCTTTATACTCTGGGTTATTTTTCTCACACAACTCAGTTGACAAACACTTACGTATGGCAGGTAAACTTTTGAAAAACATTTGCAAAAAAGCTACAGAAATTTAACTTCAATATGTATACTGGTGCTATTAAATTAGAAACTTCACTATAGGCTTGTTTTGAATAGTGCCAGTGTTGTCATCTTCTCTCACCTCTAGCTGAAAAGTGTTAAACGGCATGAATGCGCGAAATTGTGCTATTTTACGATTTGCGATAAACAGTCTAACTTTCCAAAAGGTCAGCAAGCACAATTTGCTGTTATCTTTCTGTACTTCTCTCTTGCTCCTGTTTCCTTCCTCGAACAGACACTATTATCATGTTGCATAACAATCAGACTCAAAATCTTCTAAACTTAAATATTCTAGCATTGTGGTGGGACAGAGAACATTAAATGAATTTAAGAAGTCTGTTTTGACCTATTATTCATGGTTTGATTATATAGATATTCAGTTTAAAGCTAGGCTGATTTTGTAACCTTACAACACCAACACAAATTTCTACTGCATCTTTAGATTATAGTAATAAGCAAACACTCCTGCAACCACCAGGAGTCACCAAAGTTAGACCTTGGATTTTAAAAATCCTACACATGCTGATGGAGCTTTCCCAATACCATGAATATTAGTAACAGTAAATACAAAAGCAACCCATTTACTGCATGTGTAGTTAGTACTATTAAGGCCACTATTACCAAGGAATTTATAAATAATTGAACATTAATTGATACTATGATGCTTCTGTACTCAGTTACTGAAATAAGTGAAATATCAGAAGTATAATTTGAAAGTTTTATTTGAAGCAATTCTGTTAAATAACTAAGACCAAGTTGAGACAAATTGGAAAGCAATGACAATGGTTCTTTTCAATTCTGACAATCTCACAGTTCTTAGGGTAAAGACAACATCCATCCAATAAAAGTGTTGAGACCCATTATGCATTTCAGTTTAATTCAGATAGCACTCAAAATAGTTTCATTATCCAATACTTTTGTTCATGTCACTGCATGGAAAAGAGATGTCAGAAATATCAGTGTTGAAAATGCTCATAGTTCGTAAAGCCACCAATGCTGGCAAAAATATTGTCAAATAGAGATAAAAAGGGGAAGAGAAGGATGAATTAAAAAATGTCTAGGATTGCGTTGTCATTGTGAATCAGAGGAAGAATCTTTAACATCTGTGCTTTCTGTTGCCTCGCTGACTTCACTCAGCTCTTTGCTGTCTCCTCCACTGTCTCGCTCGCTCTCTCTCTCCTGGTCACCAGACCCCGATAGGCTCTGGCCAGACGGTGCCTCTTGACCAGACACGCGGACTCCGGGCTTTCTCAACTTTGGGACACACAGAGATAATTTGATACACTAATGATTAGAATCTCCCTATCTGAGTTTAGCGGTTCCCTGAGATAACAAGAGGGAGAAAATTAAGCCAGTGTACAGTTACCTCATCAGCCATATGGGCGAGGTCTCTTTTCATGGCGTAGGCATCCTCTCCATCCGCATAGTATTTAGGTTCTACCTCACTAATCCTGTGAAGAAACAAGATAACACATCAGTTAAAGTTTAAAGAGTTCATATTGTCTGTATGGTATTGCACTATTTACAAAGAACACTTTAAAAATAAACATTATACCGTGGATACTGTATAAGTTGATTCCAGTATTTTTAGAATAAATTATTTAAAATTGTATAATTTTTAGACAAAACAAATACATGATTAAGGATTCAGGTTAATTGTAGCACTGTACAGAGGGCTTAGACATCTAAAATGTATAGAAAGTATAACTATACTGATGGGACTGTAGGGGTACTTCACTACCAACAACTAATGTTGCTTAAAATTAATATTTTAAAAGAAGTTTCATGAAAAAAATAAACTAAGCAATGAACTCTCTAGTGGATGACAACAGAAACATTGTGTCTAAATGATCTGGTACTGTACAAAAAAATACTTTGCACAAAGCCTGTATTGCTAAACTGGTAACTGGTCTTGCAATAAATAGCCTCATCTGCAGAAGTGCTGGACAAATTGTGTTCCTCTTTTTGATTTTAATAAAAGCAGCTTGATCAAATAGTTTTATGGTCTGAGTGTTCATTTATTACCATAGATACATGTGGCTTATTTTTTCTGAACTCAAGACATATCTTTGGATTTCTATACTGTGAGCTTGATTGTCTTGCACAGTAGCTTAGCTTCTTATAGGACTGCGCACTTCTGGATAGAGATCTCCGATGTTGTTCCTGGTATCTGCTGGAGCCACAGTCATGACTTTTCTAATTACCACAGGGAGCACCATTGCCTTCACCTTCCATATCACTCTTTGCTCAGCCGTTGGCATTTCTCGAGGTCCTCGTGTTCCTTCTTCCTGATGTTGCCATTACTTGGGATTGCTACATCTATCACTATGGCCCTCTTCCTCCGTTTGCCCACCACTAGTATGACCGGTTGGTTAGCCAATACCAGCTTATCAGTCTGTACCTGGAAGTACTACAGCATTCTTAGCTTGGTCATTCTCAACCACGTTTAGAGGTTGACCCCATTTTGACCTTGAGACTTCCAGCCCATACTCAGCACAGATTTTCCTGTACATTATGCCAACCAATAGTGGCATTCCACATATGCCCTCCCTGCAAGCATCATGCACCCTGCTGTTGTTACCTCGGTTCCTGCCTTGTGTGGTAGAACCCAGGATCTACTGATCTTGTACTTCCAGCTTTTTCCTGTACTGCCATGACTGGTGTCTCAGTGCTGTCTATTAGTCCAGAGTTGTAGAACCACTGATACAAATATCAGGCACTTCTTCTGTTCTCCAGTGGTACATACCACGCAACAATATCCCTAAAAGTTTTTATAATATCAAAAAATACTGAAATTACTTTGGCAAGAAAATGACTTACTGGAATTTGAGTGTGTTTGAGTACAGGTGCAGGGCCGCTCGGTTGCTGCAATGAGGAGAAAGGATTATTAAGTATTAAGTACACAGGAAAACATGTAATACATTTTTGACATAACATAGAAACACCAAGTTAGCTACCTCTTGCGAACATGAAGTGAGACATATTTTGCATTGAAGTTTTCTATCATGGCACGGCTAGCCTGGTCCATCAGCTTCTGAGCCAGCCCCAGACGTCTATGAGAGCGCTTCACTGCCTGCAATATACACATATGGGTTTGTATTACTAATAATAATAGAAATAACAGGAGAGAAGCATGAGGTATATATCATCTTAACTCACCAGGGATGTGATGTGTCCATGGGGTACATCATCGGGGTCCTCCTCCCTAAGAAAGGTTATATAGTGGCAAGAAAAAGTAAGTCAACCACTATCACTTAATTTTTGTCTAGTTTTCTGCATAAACGGGTCATGAAATGTGATCTGATCTTCACTATTGTCAAATATCAAACAATATTTTTATTACATTTAATCACACAAAATACAGTCAATATATTTTTTGTCTTTATTGTATGTACCCATTAAATATACAAAGTTACGCAAATCTCTTATTTACGCCATGTGTAATACTGTGTGTTCTCCCCAAACAATTCCACCTTCTTTTTGTCTGCACCCAGGACATTTTCCCACTGGTGCTGTGGAGTGTCAAGGTGATCTTTGGCAACCTTCTGGTGTGCTGAAATATTTGGAGAGCATTGGCTTCCTCCATAGTACCTGCCATGTTCAATTTTTTTCTGAATGGTTGACTCATGAACATAGATGTTTACCAGCCCCAATGAATCACCTACAGCATTAGCCATTACTCTATTTTTTTTTTTACCTCATTGGGCATTCTGCATTTGGAGTGATCTTGCCTGGTTGCCCACTTCTATGGAAAGTAGCCACAGAACCAATTCCATTTCTTTAACTGTGGACAGATGAATATCTACACACTCTGTAACCCTTTCTAGCTATATGCAAATCAACAATTCTTGATTGTAGGTCTACTGTGATCTTTTTTTCTTGCTTGGATTGCATCAGCTGATACTGCACAATGTTGTTGGAAGTTGATATAAGCCAACAACCCTGTTTAACCTACACTACCTCTACTTCACTTTCTCCCAAAGAGGAAGTAGTGGTAATGGAGCAATACAAATATCTTCGACATGACAACAGACTGGACAGAAAATCCAACACAGAGGCTGACTACAGAACAAGGACAGTTCTGCTCAAACAGGAGTAATCAGTAGTGGGACAGACTTTATTTCTTGTCATTGCACATTTATCCTCAATCCATACAGTTATACAGCATGCATACATTTATCTGTAGATTTGCAGATTTGACTGCATGTGTGTAAGTTAAAAGTGCAATATGACTCTGTTTAGATATTTATTTTTTGTATAATCTTCTGTGTGCGTATGTCTTAGTGTTTTCTGTGTAATGGCTACTGCAAAACTGGAATTTCACTTTGGGACTAATACATTTCATTGTACTCTCTGTACAATGACAAAGTGCTGGGGGGCACCAATGCTCAAAAGCTGAAAAACACAAACAAAAAATAATAAACTCTGATGTGCATGCATGTTTCCAAATAAAACTTGTTGCCTGCTATCAGAAATGGACATTTATGAGAATCTTACAGCGGAAATGTGGCAGTAATGAAAAATGGACACTTTTGAGACACATGTATGATTACCAGGTGTAAACATTGTCAATGTAGCTCTAAACCACTTTTTGTTTCATTCATTGTTTCATTCATTGTTCAACACCTGACTTCAGTTGGCGTTTAGTGACATTGCAAGCCTATAGTTTATCTTACTTTTTCCACCATCACTTTGTGTATTTATTGGGTTTGTTCAATAAAGAGATGAAAGATCACGACAGTTTTTAGGGTAAAACTAGATTAAATATAAAGATACTCACATCTTTGCCAGCACATATCCCACAATTTTGCCATTTTCATCCTCTGCAATGTATGAGAGCTGAAACAATAAAAACAAACCTTCAAGATTCAGTGGGATGTCATGATTTAGTTGAAGCGAACAGTAGGATTATTAGAAACAGGAGAAATGGGAAACTCTGTGAATCACCTGAGGCCAGGACAATCCATGGTAGAAATAGTATTTCATCTGGTAGTTTTCTGGAAGACACAGCAGATTACAGTGCTGCATATTCATAAGGTCCTCCGGCTGAAATCAGTACAAAAACGCAAGTTGAAAAACACAGAGCGAACTGTTCAATCAGCGACATTTGCTCAGCTAACAACGTGAACCTGAAACGTTAAGCTGCAGTGGCTAGCCTAGCTACCAGTTAGTAAAACAGCATGGCTGTCGATTTCAGGATTTCACCACACTTACCCTCGCGTTTCGTATGTTCATTTTGGTAGATGTTGTGTTATCTGAGCGGCGGAAACAGAAATCAACTATATTACGCCGATAAATCTATTCATAATAAATAAACTATACAGTTTAAAGATGTTGTCTTGCTAGCTAAGTCGACTTGCTAGCAGGGAGTGGAGGAAGGAACGTGCCACAATAACGACAGGCATTTCCGGTTACAGTGTTCCAGAGCTTTCAAAATAAAACTTGTAACCATTGTAGATGTATTAATTAATTAATGTAATGTATTAGTTAATTATATTTTGTATCAAGTATCAACATGTGCAATGTAATTAAATACTACTTCTGAAGCCTAGTTAATCAACAACAAGGTGCTTGTTGCTCTGTGTCCCCAGATCTCAAGTGGCCCAAAAGTCGCCAGATTTACTGTATGTAAATTGGTTGTTACATCTTGCAATATAAAAGTATAAAACAGATTACATGAACCAAAAATGGTTATTATTGTCCAGCCTTTGTCAGATTTACATCAAGAAGCTTGTCTTTAATTTAGTTTATCCTCATTGAATCAGATAACAGCTGGCTCTCTATTATGCTATAAACATGTTAACATTAAAATTATGCTATAAACATCGTGTAAAAGACTTATTTTAAAAACAACAATTTTAATCTAAATTAGAAATAGGCCTATATAGAATATATATAGAGAATCTATATAGAGTATGTTAGACACAATAAAATACACTATAATATTTTTACAGGTTTGTATCTTCTGTCACTTCATCCTATTTCCCAGCCTATATTATATAACTATTGTTGGTGCAGTTAGTTACAGATTCCGATTAATGTAACCGGTGAGGTTTGTTTTGCTTTACAAAATAACTCCTAAATACTCACTGAGAAACTGTCTTTGTAGCTGTACACCAGGTAAACTACTGGCATCCAGTCAGCAGTGCAACATGCAAATTGAGCAGGTGTCACCAGGAAGGGACTGTAAACGAAACGGGTATTTTTAGAATGACACTCATGTGTCAGGCAGTGTCTTCAACATTTCACAGGGATAATTACTTTAATGTTTCGTCAGAAAAGAGGGTTCAGGTTAATTCGGAGTGGAAGATGAAAACTTTCCCATGGCAGATAAGGACAGTGGTGGCTGACTAAACGCGAGGTCAGCCTGCCAACCTGCTGCTGTTTCCCAGAGATGTAAAAGTTATGAGAGTGAAATGTGATCATAAAAGTTTTCTGAGAAAAGCGAAGGAGTGACGTTTTGGCTGGGAGCGCTTTTCCAAATGGAGACGGACCGACTGGAGTCAAGTTTGTGGGTCGGGAGTAAAAGATACCGGGCTGTTCTGACAGGCTGGCATTTCAACTGGACCGAGGTAGACAAGAAGAATCGGGATAAGAAAACAAGTAGGTGGCTGTGTCTGTACTTTCTAAAACATTACACCAGCTATAATATGGCACCGTAAATACATTATAATCGTATTTAAATATAAGCAGCCCAAAGCATTCACAATGTTATTACTTTGTTGTAAACTTATTTGCCTGTTCAAAACCGAAAAATGGCAACAACAAAAAGTCTGCATCCGTTGTTGCTGCGTAACACTCAAAGCCACAACCTGTTTCCTATCTGTACTGACTACTTATAGGACTGATGACAACTTTAATTGAACCTGAAGCTGTCTGAAAAAGAAAACGTGAAGAACAAGTTGAGCATGACAAACAACCCGCTGAGACAGCTTACAGAAAACAAAGGATTTGGTTTTTGTCTGTGTCTCTCTGTCACCAAAACATAGTCACCTACACAAAAGGGAAAGGGATGTTAAAGCTTAAAATTTAAAGTGTTCTCTGCAATCTGCTGTGGCTGCAGACACATCTGTGTATCTTATAATTTTTTATATATGATCTTGGGTTTTAACACAATAGACATTATGTTGTCTTTGACATGTATATGTACTGTGCTGTACTAATCTCTATCATCTAAATCTCTTTTCATAGTCAGTAACTGTAAAGTCTTTACTCCAAAACTGTCGTTAATAGATCTGTCTTAATACCTTTCTTATCATGCACTGGTTCGACTAATAATATGGATGGTGGCACCACTCCTTTGAGGTGTGCCGGTGAACCAACATATACAGCAACAGACTTCACAGTAGATTTATGGTAGTAGGAAAAGGACAGGTTTTACTAATAGTAAGTAGGTAAGTGAGTCAGCACACACAAAACAGGATACTGAAATTGAAGCAATTAAATGGAATATAGACACAACTTTTCTACTAATATGTCAAAATATTTCCTGTCAGAGAGGCCACTAAAGAAGCCATGCTTCTTCTATCAATTATGTCCGCAGGCTTTCCAGTCATTTAAATATTGTATTAATTGTATGCAAAGAGGCATCAAATAAACTTTTTGTTTTGTGCGTCTGATTAAAGTTTCAGTACCTGTGGCAGAGGTGATCGGGGTGGAAGAGGGCCGGGTGGAGATCCTGCCCCAGAAGTTGGTTGAAGACACAGACAAAGACTTCACAGGTAGGTTCTCTTGAGAGACTCTCAGGTATCATAAATCCAAGTGCACAGTCAGTGCTAAAGTAAATAATAACACAGCCTTAAACACCTCCACATTTCAGTAGTTGACTTTGTGGTTTTACAGCATGGTTTCCCTTTCCTCATTTGTCATACACCTCCAGTTTTCTATGTGAAGCGCAGCAGCAGTGGGGGTTCTACTGGGTTGCTATGGAGACTGGGCCGGACCCAATTCAGCTGCCCTAGTCGGGTCCTCAGAGACCAGTGGACGAAGCACCTAAGAACTGCTCTCAAAACGCACAGTAAGAATGGATAATTAGAGAAGTCACAAACAGCTCTAATGTCTTATAGGTCTCTCTTACTTTTTGTCTGTAAATAGGTCACGATTTAACATGAGTGTAATGATTATTTATTTATTTATTAATGATAACGTCCTTTGGCTGCATGTCAAAGTTAATCCTGATGTATGTTTCAGGTCCATTACGTCCACATAGACTGCTGGTGTTTATCAATCCCTATGGAGGAAAAAAGAAAGGAAGAAAAATCTACCACTCTGTAGTTGCCCCTCTGTTTGAGCTGGCTGGTATCAGTTCTCATGTAATAGGTAAAAATGATCTAATACTTCCAATATGTCCTCTTTCATTCAAAGGATTGTTTCTGAGAGATGGCTTTAAATTGACCTACTTACTTTGAAAAATTATTAACAAAATGGGTTTTGCAGTGTGTGCATATATTGTAATCATAACATTTAATGTTCAGTGACTGAGCGGGCGAACCAAGCTAGAGATCACCTCCTGAAGAAAGACCTGACAGGCTTTGACGGGTAAGTTTTGTCAGCACAATATAAACACTGTGGCCATTATGCTAAACTCGCTGGGAGGTGTGTTCATAACAGAAACTGTTGTGTTTGTTTACAATAGTGTGGTGTGTGTGGGTGGGGATGGCATGTTCAGTGAAATACTTCATGGTTTGATTGGGCGGACTCAACAAGAGGCAGGCCTTTGTGAAAATGATCCCACTGTCACTTTACAGCCTTGTTTGCTTCACATTGGCATAATCCCTGCAGGTAATGACATTGATTTGACATACGTAAAATGATTCACAAACTGATGGAGTTAGATTAAGAGCCACAGCACAAACATCCCGCTGTATTTTGTATTCGTTGTAGGTTCTACAGACTGTGTGTGTTATGCCACAGTGGGAGTAATCGACCCCTTAACATCAGCTTTGCACATTATCATTGGTGAGGAATTGTTTCAGTACAATTAATCATCATTTATAATCGTCATCATCAAGCACTCACTAATTTTGTAGAAATCTCACAATACCTGAATGATTTTTTCTGATTTCCCCCCAATACCTTTCAGGAGACTCTCAGCCTTTGGATGTGTGTTCGGTTCATCATGCCTCTGCCCTGGTGCGCTACTCAGTGTCTATGTTGGGCTACGGCTTCTACGGGGACGTACTGGCTGAGAGTGAAAAACACCGCTGGATGGGACCTCTCAGATATGACTATTCAGGTGTGGACTGAATAGAAATTACTGTATGCTGAATTATATCAGATAGTTTTGGATAATTTGCATTTATTTTTAGCTTTACATTTAAAAGTTCATTATGAAACTGTCACTGTTAGTGCTGTGACCAATATTAAACAATTTCTTCTAAAGTGGTTTTTATTGTTACATCCTTTTATGTCACAAAGCCACATTACTCTAAGCCTGTTCTTTATTAAGTTGCGCATACACTAGTGTTGAGTGTGTTCAGCTAACCTAACAGCTCTTCTCTGTCTAGGCACAATGGTGTACCTGAGCAACAGAAGCTATGCCGGCATAGTTCAGTATCTACCTGCAGACCCACTGATCTCCAGCCCCAGAGATAAAACACGCTGCCTCTCAGGGTAAAAGAACATCTGTCGACAGGAAATGATAAAAAAAAAAAAGAAAAATATATTTTTCATAGTTTTTAAGATTTAAAACAGTAAAAAAGAAAATTACTAGATAATCATCCCATAACAATTTGATAATGTGGGTCAACAAACAATTGTCTGGAAGTGTCACTACTGTGAAGATTCAACTGTGTTTTATCATAATGTACTGTTATCATGTGATTTATTTTTGCAGATTTTTTATATGAGTTGACTGAGATGAACTGGAGTCACTGTTTATTACTTTATCTTTAAGTGTTACGTGACTTGAAAGTTAAACAAACCTTATATAAACATGGGCACAACGTGGTAGTGTTGTAAGAAGCCCATAGCTATATATGAGCTTCAAGAATTGATTAAAAAAAATCTCCCAGTCGTCCTTGTTGTACTAACTAACTTCACGAACCTTAAACCTGTTAAACAAGAAAGGTTTGACTGGTGAAGAAAGGGAGAAAGTGAGTAGCATCATTATATACAAATTCACTGCTTGAGACACTGAAGTTCCAACCACTGTAGCAGAGACTCAAGTGTTGGGTGTCCCTCAAGGAGAGTACATGGCAAGAGGAACTTGATCTAGATGAAATGTGAGTCTTAGTCTCCTGTTAGCGTGTACAATGCCTCAGTCTTTGTCTGAGGTACTGACCTCGTGTTGTCAGCCAATGGTTTATGATGCTCTAATGAATGGATATCAAGGTCGCGGAACTTGTTACTTCACAGACTGAACCTCTTTGTGTGGCATGTTTTTGTATATGTGTTTAGGTGCAGCGTGTGCTCCAGAAGCACAGAAAGACTTTTCCACCACTTATCTGATTCAGGCTCCCTGTACAGCTCGCACTTCAGCGAGTTCAGCAGTGACTCCGGAGGTAATAACATGGGTCTCTGAAGACATCCTTTCCTATTAATCATCTCGTAACACCACAGACTTGTATTGTGACTCCTTGGGGTATTTACAACGCCCATTAGATTACAGGGCTTATGTATGAAGTACTAACCCTAACGCTTCCAAAGCATATTGTAAGTTATAAGTACATTGACAACTTCTAGAAATTTGAAACTTGATTGAAAAAGGTATCATCTTTTTTATTGTGTTGTTTTGGGGAACAGAGGTGTGTGACATGTTTGGGTTGCAGTATCACACAACACAGTAAACAACAGTAAAGTAAGCATGAGCGGTAGCAGCTGCATTGTCCTTCGTACAGTAGAGTAAGAGCAGGGGTATTTTTCCTGTAACATGATCTTTTTTTTGCTCGTCTCTCCAGGTGAGTGGGTGAGTGTTGAAGGCAAGTTCAGGTGTGTGTCCCTCACCTGTATGTCCAGCTCATGTCCCAGGAGTCCTCTTGGCCTGTCACCTTCTGCTCACCTGGCAGACGGAACAGGGGATCTCATCCTGGTGGGATGGGAGACCAATCCGCTGGGCTTTCTCAAGTTCCTCTACAGGCACACGAGCACACAGGACCAAGTATTGGCATTTTTGCAAGAAAAACATCAGAACAAAAGAAAAAATGTTTAAAAACAGCTTGAACTAATCTCTGACCTATTCTTCTTAGTTTGACCTGCCATTTGTGGAGGTGCACCGTGTGAAGGCCGTACGTTTCTGTCTCTCCCCTGGCGGAGAAGAGGATGGATATGAAGAGATTGGAGGGGTGAGTGGTGGGACTGATGAAGAGGAAAGAGGATATGTTGAGACTGAGAGCAGGACTGGCTCTCAGCAGCACCTGTCAGACACTGACACAGGGCGAGAAATGACAAACAAGCAGAAAACAGTGAATCCCTTCCTGTGTGGTCTGTGCTGCAGTAAAGCTCCTGCTGTGTCCGTGTGGAACTGTGATGGAGAGATTCTGCCTTTCACCGAGATCCTTTGCAGGTACAGAAGTGGAACCATTAATGTTTTATATTTTATGTAATGCCACATCCTCCTACTGTTTACATGTGGCATAGGTTTTTAACTCTGCTTACTTCTTCTGTCAGGATTCATGGCCAGCTTGTGCGTCTGTATGCCAGGGGCATTGAGGATGGAGCAGCACTGCAGAGCTGCAGTGAGGAATGCAACAAGTGTGAAAGGACATGCATCTTACACAAATAGTCTGAACTAAATGTTGGATGAACTATGGGAATTTCTGTAAGGCAATAGTTTCTTCTTAATGTACACCCTCACAGTCTGAGTTTCTGATATTTCAGGTTTTCTCAATGCAATAATTAATATAGCTATTTATTCTTAAAACTGTGTTTGTTGAATCCTCATAAAAATCACTATTAAAAGAATTGCTAAGTAATGTACTTTTCTGCAGTGCAGATATTTCTACACAAAACATCTAATTTAAACAAAAGACAGAGTGTCTTTGCTTAATAAAAATATCTCTCTTTTTTATGCCTCACTGCTGTCAACATTAATTTGTTTAGTTGGACATCAGCAAATGTTTAGACACTTTTTTCTCATGATTCAAAGTAACAGATAAGATAATAAGGTTAAAAAAATACTCAACTATTTTTAGTGTCAACAGAGCTTCCCATTATTACATACTGTAAATGTAAAAAAAAAAAACAAGTAACACAGGAAAGAGGAAATGCAATCATTTCAGAGGAGAAGCTGTTTAAATTTGTCTTTGCTGTGATGCCTACGGCTCTTAGAGCACTGGCACGATCATTGAATTATGTGTTACTGGCCTGAGTGTAAAAGTGTTTTTGGTGTGTGTGTCCAGGAAGGCCGTACACCGGACAAAGGTAACAAAAAATAAGAAATGTGCAGTATGTTGTAGGAAATTGAAAAATCCATTCCCACATGTCATGAGACAAAATGTTAACAACTGCTTACAGTTATGATTTATATCATAACTGCTACACATACCTGAAAGTATGTAATCAGGACAAACGTGTCATTGATGACACTCACGTAACTCACGTAAATCACCATCTTATGCAGCCAATTAGATAGATTTAATTAAGATCACCTATGTCTAGTGAATGTTTATCAAGGATTGCAGTATAAATACACCTATATCAGGAAGGTCAGATTATTGGTGAATCAGTATTCTTCCCAAAAACTACATCATCAAGACAAAATAGCACTCCAAGCAATTCCAGAAAAAAGTTAGGGGATGGTTACAAGAAAATTTCCAAATCACTGAATATCTGTAGTACAGCAGAAATGGAAGGAATATGGAACATGGACGTCGATGCAAGAAGACTAGTGAGGGACACCCGTGACTCCTCTGAAGGAGTTTGAAAGAGGAGCAACTGTGCACATAATGAGTGGGGTTTTTTTGGTCTCATCAAACCAGAACCAGTCTTCAGAGGCAAGCTCTAGATGAATTATAGTTCTTTTTTCATCTTTCCTGTTTTCTCATGAAGCTTTGACTGGTGAAGAACCTAGCTGACGTAGTTGCTGTATGTGCAATCTCTACCATCTCAGCTGCTGAAACCATGATAATTAAAACAAGAACAAAACTCAGTCAAAGGTGATTTATTAATTTTCAAATCAGGCTGTTACAGTTTTTTATTTTCACAATTTTTTGTAGAATTAGGAATAAAAAAACTGCTTATTTGTATAGAACAATGCACACAGGGGAATAATTGTTAAAGACTGCAAAACCTTTTTTTGCTATAGTGTGAATGTGTTCATGAGTAGGTGTGTATGTTTGGGACATGTGTGACAGAAGGTATTATGAGGTGTGGGACTGCACCCATTTGTATTTTCCTTCATAGCGGAATCCAACCCTCTTCACAAGATCATCTGCCTCATTTGGACCACGGCTACAGACACAATGAATAAAATATGAGAGGAATAAATATTATCACCGAAGAGCAACAAACACATGTTGTATTCATTGTTGTCTCATAAAACAAATATTTTACCTCCCGTATATGTAAGGAATGGGGGTTGTTTTCTCTTGCTCTATGTGGTGAAGGAGAGGAGTGAAGATCCTCCAGGCCTGATGCAACTCATCACTGGGGGAAAAAAAATTCATGAGAAAACAACTAAAAGTCCTGATGCTCAAGTTGAAAAAAAGCTGTGTGAATCTTGTTTGTACTCTGATGATGGCCATTTGATAAAAAACCTCGATAATAAATTATATATAAGTAGACATGGGCGACTAAAACAGTAAATAGTGCTACCAACCTGCGTACAAAGTGCATCTGATTTCCACAGAAGACATCTAATATGAGTCTCTCATAAGCATCTGGGAGCTTCACATGCTATAAGAAGACAGCAGCTGTTAAAAAATACTACATAAATGATTATTTTTGGTTCATGATCTACACCGTCTGAGTACGAGACAAATAGCATGGAACCTGTATAGAATTGTTAAATACTGTTTATATTTGTTTATAATGTTTATGTTATAGGAATCACATCACAACCTCACATCCAACTTCTGACCATTATCATAATCACAGTTTATGTCATACCTGACTATTATAAGCCTATTTTATGCATCTTTAGATTTGATTTGATCTTACTGAGTTACTTTCCTTTCGGTCTGAACACATCGGGTGTTGATTTAAAAATAGTTTTAAAATCTTGAAACAATTCAAGAATCCTGAAGAAGAAAACTAATAATGAATGTTGGACATAACTGATGCACAACAGTGGGTACTTTGAGTTAAGTGAGCCTTTACACCTTGTATCTGCTCTTGTACGTGAAGTCCAGCTCAGTTTCTTCTGGGCTGAAGTAAACCCCAGGCCTCTTGGTCATCATCTTCAGGTAAATAGCTTCATCGGGTTGCACCCGCATCACCAGCTCGTTCCTCTGACAGTGTCCACCAAAAATGTCTCCTGGCACATCAGTGAACTGCAGACGCACTTCTGCCTTCCGTTCATTCAGAGCTTTACCACAGCGCAGGATGAAAGGAACTCCTGATTGACAGGTAGTCGGTGAAGTGGAAATAATTTAGCAGGAGAAAATATGAAGAGCTAAAGTGAGATAAAGATATTCAAAATGTTTAGCCTCACCATCCCATCTCTCATTCTGAACATAGAGCACTACAGTGGCAAATGTTGGTGTGCAGGAGCCTTCTGGTACAGTGGGGTCGTCAAGGTACCCCAGCTTGAATTGCCCCTCTCCCTCCGGGTCCCCCACATACTGCCCTAGCACCACGTCTGAAACTGCAGCTGGAGCTATGCATTTCAACACCTTCACCTACAGCACATAAAAAAACAGAATAACAGTACTGCAGTGATATTGATGATCTTGTCACTGAAGAAACAAATACTGTACGGACAATGTCCTTTTATCCAGTGACTGATGTTACCTTTTCATCCCTCACATCATCAGGGTTGGTGGATGCAGGTTTCTCCATTGCAACCAAACAGAGCATCTGGAGGAGATGGTTCTGCATCACATCTCTACATTAAGGTGAAAGAACTGAATTCAGCTTAAGTTTCTACGGTAACAGTAACAGCCAAAAAATATTTTTAGTTAGGTAGTTAGTTTTTTTTCATGTTTAGTTGAATGTACTGTCTCTCACCGAATGATACCAAAGTCATCAAAGTATCCTCCACGGCCCTGAGTGCCAAAAGGCTCCTTGAAGGTGAGGACCACACAGGCCACGCTGCTCCTGTTCCATATAGGTCCAAAGATACGATTACCAAACCTGAAAGGAAGAAAATAAAACAGAAACAAAGAGATAAACGAATTTCATGAACGAAATTCAGCAAGCATTTAAACCTAAATGTACAGTGTTAATTAAAGTTTGAGTGCTTGAAATTGTGTGTATGGAGCATGTTACCTGAGCACCATGAGATTCTGGACCATTTCTTTTCCCAGATAGTGGTCTATGCGGTAGATTTGGTCCTCTGTGAACAGGGAGGACAGGTGGGCTGACAGCTCCTGTGAGCTCTGGAGGTCACGACCAAATGGCTTCTCAACAATGATCCTGTTCCAGCCTCTATTTTACAAATGTAGCAAATTAGAACCATATTATCAAATAGTTCCTAAACAATTGTTTTATGGGCTGAAAGATACTGACTTGCTGCTCGTGCAGTGGGTTCTGATGTTTGTGCTGACTTGGTGGTAGACGGTGGGTGGCAGAGCCAGATAGAACAGCCGGTTAGCATCAGCTGCCCCAGGCAGAGATGACAGATGGGCGCTTAATTGGTCAAATGAACGTCCGTCATCATACCTGCCACTCAGGTAGGAGTTCTTGCTGAAGAAGACTGAGAGACAGTCAGTCTCTCCATCATCAACCTGAGAGAAATATCAAACACTGATATCTGAAAACATGTCTCAAATAATCAAAAATCCTACACTTTAGAGCCTTAGATATACCACCTTCATATGAGGAAGACATGCTTTCTTGATGTCCTCCATGGTCAGGTTAGACCGAGCAAAACCCACAAAGTAGGTGTTGTCTGGGAGCAGGCCATCTCTGAATAACCACCTAAAGAAGGAACGGAGTCAAAAGTGGCAAAGCAGAATACTGGCCAAGGGTCAACCTAAAAAAAACTCTGTAAAATCTGTGTGTGAACAGTTCCTTACTTACCACAAAGTTGGGTAGATTTTCTTTTTAGCAAGATCCCCCTGTGCAAATAATACAAATAAAATATATATATTGCATCTATTGATAATCACTGTATAGTAAGGAGTCAAGCAAGAGTCCAAAAAGTAAGTAAGCTTTAAAAAAGCCTATCGAACCAAACAAAGCAACCTGGTTAGCTTGTCTGATATTTATATCTTGTTTAAGTTGAGTGAAAAGAAACAACAGATAAAAACAGCTAGATTTTGGAAGCGGGCTGAATGCTGTGTGAATGACTGACAAAATGGTTTGATGATCCCCTTCTTTCACTGCTCGACAAAGGAAAATGTAGATGCAGCACATTTCAGTCTCACATTACCACATTGGAATATTCCCCAGCGAACTGTTCCATCCTCTTTTGGGCCCCTGTCACTACACACATTTCATGTGTTAATCTTTGCAATAGAAATCTAGCTGGCTTAACTGTGTATAAACTTTTTTTTCACTAGACTAACAACTGAAACAGAGGAAACATTTCTACAGATCATTTGTGTTGAATTATGTGGCGCCTCATTGCAGAATTGGACTAACTATGGTACTTTATGTCATGATGTAACAAGTTCAAAGGTTCTACTCACAGAGGCTCCTAGGATGATGAAAATATGTGTACTGGAATGACTGGACTGCTCCTCTCCATAGAGTTCCTTCTTGAGCTGCCCAAACACCTCAGAGCGAGTAAAAGGTTCAGAGCTCATCTTTTTGGCCCATTTGCTCTCAGTTTGTCCCTGCTGTGAACACTCTCATTCCACTATGGCGACGTGACACATATGGTGTGGTGAAATTTCAATCGTCACCCTTGCCTTGCATAAAAATCTACAGTTAATGCTGCCACCTATTGCTGAAAAGAAAAAAATACAGTACCCGTTTGTCACTTCTTCCTCATTCTTTGGTATATAAATATAACCTGTATTGTCCAGACTCTTTGTTCCAACAGGTTAGATGCACAGATCTGGTTTGACAAGAAGTCCTGCCTAGTCATTTTAACAATTCAGGATTAGAAGTACTTCTGTGTGCAAACCACACCTTGGATAAATGTTGCGCAAAGTGTTATAACTTTGTTGTAGAAATGGTTCTTATCAGTGCTTAACCTCTGGTGTGGTATTTTTTCACCAAATTGTAAAATATATAATGAATAATTTCCATGCCAGCAGTGTCATGGACCTTCAATAACTACTGCAAAAAGTAGGAGTTAATCATTCTTTCAGAATGTGATACAGTTAGTAGATCAACACTGACTATTAACCAGTTCAAATAGAAAAATTCACATACTAACATAGGATTAGTACATTGCATTATAGTAGTATAATTAACCAGGACACATCAACGTTGACCGTTACAACTTAGATACTTAACGTCTATATACTGTGAAACAATATTTTTCTGGGTTTTCATGCTGATAAAACATGTTAAAACATTTCTTTAATACAAATGATCATTTATCTGACACAAAGATTTAATTTATTAAAAAAACCAAACAAAAAAAAAAACAGACATCTCAAGTCTTTAGTAAGACATTTCAACATTCAGTGTCAGACAAAAAAAGGTCACTCAATAGCGATTTTCAAAGTGGAGTGCAAACTCACTGAAGTAAGTTCACTGCTGTTCACAGCCATAGCCTCATGTCAGGCTGCAACTCCTGAATCAAGTAAACGTTTTGCCTACATATCCCCAACCACCCTCAAAAGTCTTTCCTGAGTATCCATCATAAATAAAATTTAAAAATTTAAAACGAGCAATCTCAGCATCTTTAACAGATGAGAAATGCTTCACTTTGACCTCCACCTTTTTCTGTCCATTCAGTGTGCCCAGATGCCCCAACTCCAAAGCACAAAATCCTACTGGATCAATGCTGAATTGGCTCCTCGGAGCGGAGTATGTGGAAAGTGTCAGGTCACTGAGGGTAGACCAGGAGGTCAGCTGAAGCTCCAGTGCTGGAAGAGGTCTGCAGCGTTACAGTGGCCCATCTGAATCTGTCCTCCTTTCAGCTGTAAACATTTCCCACTGCTGGGATTCTTCAGAAGATTGTCCTGTAGAGTGGTATCAGATGTAATATACTGTACCCACACGTATTTATTCAGCATCGAATGGTAAAGTAATAGACAAAAAATCAAACGAGAAACTTAATGTCACTGTGTTGATCTGTTAGCTTGGCTCAGCAGACTGGAAACCGATAGAAACAGTTAATCTGACTCTACTCAAAGATAAATGTTCCTAGCATCTCCTTCGATGCTCTGTAATTGGTACATTTGAAAATCGAAGTTGACTGTTTCTCAGTTTTTTCCCATGTTTCTAGTGTTTATGCTGAGCTGAGCTGAGCTAAGCTAACCAACAATAACTGAAGCCATATATCATATCAGATAGATACAACTGTGTTAATAAGCTTCTCACTTAGGCAGAAACAAGAAAACAAATAACTAAACAGTTGTCTAGTCTCAAACCTTCCAAAATCCTTTGAGTCAGGCCACAAGTAATCCTCACCTCTGTAAAGACCCACTCTTGCTGCAGTGACAAACTGGTGCCTTTCCCCTTCAGCTGGCATAGCTCAAGCTTCACTGGTTCTGGCTCAGGACTGGCATGAAGACAAAGCTGCTTTCCAATGTTATGACGCAGCTCCTTATGAGTCGAGTATTCAAAATACTAGTGGGAAACAAAAGGTTCCAATTAGAGACTGAACCTCACCCAATAATTTACAAGAGCATCAAATTATCTACGGATCTTATTTTTACATGTTCAAGTCAGAGTCAACGTACCTGGTTGCCTCCCATGTTGTGACACTGGTACATGATCAGAGGTTTACCTCCCTGGTTGTTCTCTCCAACATCCAGACACGTTTGCGATCCTGAATTTCTTATCTGGTGCATTCACAGACGCACAATAACAGTAAGATACAGCTGCAGCTGTTTAACATGCAGGGGGTTATATTATTGATCTCCACATAAAAACAAGGGAAAACATGACTTACTGCTCCATATTTTTCTGGAGTCAAATCTGGAATGAAGGCCTCTGGATAGACTGTGTTTAGGTACCACGTAAAGTTCTTGCAGTGCAGCCTCTCTCTCAGTTTAAGACGATCAGAAATGTCCCCGTACTTATTCTACAACAGTGAAAGTGGTGTGTTTTATACTGTACAACACCATTAAAATAATCACTTACAGAAGTTTAAATACTAGTCCAATGTGTGGGGGACGTAGATGTGGATAAAAAGTGTCCACGAGTATTTAACATTTGAATGCCATTACTCCCATCAGCAGGTCACACTAACCTCCCTGGCCATATCTGCAGCATTCTTGTTGCGCCGATAGTAGATCTTCTTGTAGTCATCCATCCAGACCTCAGCCAGGCGCACCTGGTTGCGAGTGATGACCTCTGTGCCCTTAGGGAAGGTGTGGGGGCTCTTGGTGCGGAAGACATGACCCACCACAGAACAAGGGATGATCTCTAACTGACCACCACACTGCCATACCTGTTGCTCACATTTGACACAAATAGAAATTAAGGCTCTAGGTTGATGAGGGGAAGACTTTGAGTAATATGTAGAAGTATAAATCAAAACACTGACCCTAAATGACATCTCCACATTTTCACCACCCCAAATCTCCATCTTGTCATCATATGTTCCAATGTGTTCAAAGTATTTCTTTGACACTGAGAAAAGACCTCCAGCAAAAGTAGGGCTTCTGAAATGTTAATGAACAAGTACAAAAGCTTTAGTCATTTAAATGATTCAGGATGTTCTAAGTGAAACCAACATAATCCCTCTTACTTTACAGGGTAGGTTTCATCTTTACGCAGCTTCTTCGCATCCTCGGGGATCGCCTCCCAACCAAAAGTCAGACTCCAGTCGAAGTTACCTCGGTTGTAAGCGCGGTTGGTGGACACTGGCTTGTTGAAGTGAAAGGAGTTGAGATCAATGGTGGTGATCTCGGGACTAACCACAGCAGTGGGTTCCTCAACAATACGAAACAACAGGGGTTCTAGCCAACCATGGAAACACTCACCTAGAAAGGGGGAGAGAGATAGATCACATATTTTCCTTTCCATTTTTCCTTTGAAGCCAGTGCCAGGATGTTTAGCAGGTTACAGCTGCCTTCATGTGCATGCTGCACTTATCCAAAGCTTTTCTCCAAAATAAAACATTTTTCAGTACAGTTTGAGTATCATCCTGTCGCTGATAATATTGTGTAATATTGTGTGTTTCCTCACAGTGTGCATCAAGAAAGGTGAGAATTTCGCCTTGAGCAATACTGGCACCCATCAGCCTCGCTGTGATGAGGCCCTTCCTCTCTTTCTGCCGCACTATACGGACGATCTTCAGTTGAAGCACAAACTCGTCCAGTTTAGTTTTCAGGTGTTCTGAAGGAATAAATACAACAATGGGTCAGTGAAACAATTATGTTCAGACTTGTATTTAATTCTTAATCAGTATATGTCCTTTTTTTACACATCCTTACTTAGTTGTATTATTTTTTGTGTCCTACTTCACTTTTCTAGTTATTCTTATTTCTTCACTCATTTATTCTATTTTTCAAGTCAAATTTCTGTGAACATTAGGAAAATAAAGTGATTCTGATTCTGCACAAAGTAAGCAGCTACCCCAGAAAAGGCAAGTCAAAACATAGATCATGGTTTGAAAATGTACATACTGTATATCTTAGAAATGCTAGAAATTTGAAGACATCTTATAAATTCAAATTCAAATCTGATTCCTAAAATGAAACAAGGGTCTGTTTCTCCTTTGAAAACAGAGCAATCACACTTACCTCTGTGAGTTAGATGAAAGGTTGGATGTTTGACATACTTGTGTCTAGGCCATGCTATCTAAGCTGCAAAGATATTTAACCTTGTTAACTTGTTTGAGGTCACCGCTCACTAACATGATATTAGATCACAGGAGAGTGAAAGTTTAATCGTACCAACTTAGAAGTTGGGAGAACTGGTTTGTGCTACTATGGCATGCACCTTGTTATTTCAATAAGCTACAACACGGGTGGACTAGAGGCACGGATTGCTCTGAAAGACTTTACTAATACTGGTAATAATTGTTTTCTCTTTTTCAAAACTGATCTAGATCTCAAATAGATTTCTTACTGAAACAAAGTGTAAACTAACGATTTATATGCCAGACCACTGCCAGAAGAAAAGCCAATGAAGTGGAAACATTGCTTCTAAAAAAAACTGGGTCATGCTTCTTGTCATAAACTTCTATGACCACAATGCATGGCACACATTTCTCACGAGTTTCGGTCTAAGTAAAATCATCCCCCACAAGTCATAAACAAAGACTGAAAGCTGTTGCTCTAGCAGCAAAAAGGGAAGTTTTGGTACAGTAGGAAACACGCAAATACAGCTGAGGTTAACGGCATGTGTAGCAACGTGCATGAATTTATAGGACTCATTTTTTCTTCTGCTTCTCTCTTCTGTGCTCGTGTCAAATGTTAATGTGTTAGAAAAATAGGTCGCGAAAATAAAAGTGATCTTTTATTAACGTATTAGAAGACAGACATCATTTTATCTATGCAATGACTTTTACCGCAATTACGATTTTGAGGTATTCAACATTAAAATTGACAGACGTTTAGAGGGAGTGACATGATAAAATGTTAGCTGCTAGATTAGATTAGATTAGATTCAACTTTATTGTCATTACACATGTACAAGGGCAACGAAATGCAGTTTAGGTCTAACCAGAAGTGCAATAAGCAGCAAGTGCAGGATAAGGTACACGGTATAAGTTACGTTATATGTACAGTAGTGTGAAAAATAATATATGCTAGCACCCACAGTAACACTTGAAACACTTTCCTAACTCTGGTTTGCATTTTGAGTACAGGTTATTAATGAAGACAATGCTTTTTTTTTTTTTTTAAACTCATCTGAAAGTCACTTCTCTTGTCTTGGTTTGCATACTGCATACCTAAACATTAACTGAACTCTGCTGCTGTGTGTTCATGCTACTAAAAATCAAAGGCTAACACCAGCCTGTCTTAACTTATCAAACCGATTGCCTATGAGTGGGAAAACTCCCCCTAAAACTCCAAACCCCCTTTTAATTAAAAACCTTTGATAATGTCATAGTTCATGATTTTGCTATTTATTTCCACTCTGCAACAGTCCCCTGCCTTTATCTCATTTAATAACCGTGAAAAGTGTTTCCCGGTGATTTTCTTTTATACTGATTGAAAATGTTTCTACACTGTGAAACACACCCTGTTTACAGTGAGTGCAAGGGTCAAGTGTTAATTGAAATATCAACACATTACTGTGGCCCACCTAGTTCCTTGTTGAATATGTTTTGTCATTAGTGTGCGTTTATATTTTTCACACCTGCAGTACTGGCATCATCTACCAGGATGATCTCCTTTAGCAGGATAGCAGGAGATGTGTGCAGGACACTGTAGACCGTCCGAAGGAGTGTGGACCAAGCCTCATTGTGGAAGACTATAATAACACTGGTGTCTGGCAGAGGTGGACAACGGCGAAACTTCCTCTCCACACACCTGAGCAGGGTGAGCCACATGAAGATACAAAGAAGTGTGTAAGAGTGAGAAGCATAGCTGATATAAAGAAAGCCACAGAAGCTATTGCAGAGCCATGTGTAACAGACCATTGTTTGAAGATATACAAAGTCTGCCCGCATATACTTTAAATAAATTAATGTTCACAGAGTAACAAGCAGCCAATTTAAAACCCACTTGAAAAGTCTATCAGAGCTGTAACATATTCAGGTGTAAGTTGGACAAACAAATTCCCTCTCAATTATCCAGAATACTAACATGTGCATGCTGCTGTACAGTAGCAAGTTTATGTGGTTACATTCAGTTTAGCCTTGTAACTACGTGACTTCCCTGGATAGTCGTGAGCTCAATATGAAAATACATGTAAATAATTCACCACTGAGCATGTCCTGGGCAGAGACGCCGGGTATTATCAGACCTACTGTGTACATGTCAGCACATTTGTTGGTAAAACAATGATTAGCCCAAAATATCTCAGATTATTATGAGGAAATACTCTTACTCTGGAGGCCTCGTGTCATCTCCAAGACTGCGACTGAGCGAGATGCGGTCGCTGGCAAACTGGTTGAAACAGTGCCGTTTCATGCCTTCCTCCTTCTCCTTCTCCTCCTCTGGGGTCATGTGGTCTTTATTAAATGCACTCCCATCAGCCCCAGGGCTTGTCGGGTCCTGTGGTGGTCTTTCCAGGTGAGGTTTGAGTTCAGCCTGATTGTAGAATCCAGGTGGGCAGTTGACATCCTGGGTTGGCTGAACATGTTCTGGGGGTTGCTGTGGAGCTCCAATCTGGAAACCGATATTATTGACAGCGTCTCGGACCATGACCATCATCTTGTCCTTCTTGTCTACAAGCTCCTGTAACCATGGGTCCACAGCAGGTGAAGAGCCAACATCCTTCTGAAGAACCACTAGCACCACCATGAAGAGAGTCCCCGCAAGGAGCACCAGTTTCAAGGGGGACATACGCCGGCGTAGGAACAGACGCATTTTTCAGGTTGGGCTGTTAAAAACAGGAAAAGAAACGAACAATTTATTCACAGAAACTATTTGGCAATGTTAGATATTAAAAATCTGTGCCTTTATAACCTCTACCTGCCTTTACTGCAAAACATTCAGTGATTTTTTACCCCCCCCGCAGCACAAAAAGGAGACAAACAAAAAAAAAAATCCCTTTAACCTATTCGTGTGTTACTTTAAGTGTCATAGCAGCAGGTAGTAACAAACCTCACTGCTTCTCACCTGTTGCTTAAGAAAACAATCCCACAGGGTAGGTGGAAAGAACAGGGAGGAGTGTCAGTTTGAACAAACACACCACACCTCTCAGTAAACACCTTAACTCACCTGCTCTGGCCACAGTCCTCCAGGACTCAAGTGGCAGCAGGTGGGCCATGATGCTGCTGGCTTAACTCCAGCCCCTGTTAGTAAGTAGGTGACGCGCAATGCCTTGTTCAGGCAAATGCTCCAATGACACCTCACCATTAATGATACTACTTCAGGAAGTAAAATCTGCTACGTGGAGCATGACATCATTATCATCACGTCTTTAGAAGGAAACTACTTTCTTATTATGCCTAGTGAAACACGACATTGGTGCATTGTGGGAGATCTGCGCGTCTTAGGTGATCACTGTTCACTTAGAGACTTACTTTTACTTGTTCATAATTAATTTATTCTCAGGCCAGCCTCCTTCATAATTGATTCAAGACGACACTCGTTTGGAAAGAAAAACAAACACCGCACACTCTAACGGGAGAAAAGTGTAAGTCCAGTTAAGACAATCACGGAGAGGATAGAAACATTTATATTAAATTATTTAGATAGGGACATGGACACTTTTCAGGATTCTTTTCTTTTCTTTTCTTTTCTTTTCTTTTCTTTTCTTTTTTTTTTTACAGCTTCCAATAACTGACAGCACAATTAGATAAACTGCGCTCGATGAGACATAAGGTGCCGAGTACTGAAAATAACTCACAGACCTAAACGCACTATAGAAAAATGAAAGAGGAAGAGTTGCTTGTGCATACATCTTCCTTTTATTCAGTCTGTGGAGGACTATTTCAAACAGAAACAGTTCTTATCTTTAGAAATCACACGTTAGAGAGGTGAAAAAGACGCGATACCAAGACGCTACTGAAAACTGATATTAATGAGTTTCGATAGCCTATATTCAAAATGCCGCCACTTACCTCAGCTTGTCGAGTGGTTGTCAGCTCCACCTGCTCTCTTCCCGTTTAATTTCTGTCTTAATTTGTTTGGGAAGGTGCCAAAGCACGCGCGCTGCGGGTTTTCCACTTTCTTGAAGATGTCAAACTGAGCTTTAAACAAACCAGGATATAAGAGTTCCGTGGCCTCCCGGCTCTTCCTTTGAACCAAACAGGTGCCATTTGTTGAAATGATTAGTTGAAGTGAGTCCCCTGCTGGCTGCGTGCGTCCTAAACGCAATGTCCGTGAGCACATCACAGGCAGCCCTCACTGAAAGAAGAAATATCTTATAGCCAAGTGCTTAAAGAGTAACACAAAAAGTAAAATACAAATAAAAAAAAAAGATAACCTATATATTCAACATGCAAAAATCACAGTGTGACTAACAGGTGCATCCAGGGCCCTGCATCACGAGCCCGTTGTAGTATCACTGTTTGGTGCTTTTTCATCAGGGATTAGGAGGAATTTATGTTGCTTAATTAATGTTCAGCATAGAGTGTTGTAAGTGAACATTGCCACTACCTCAACAGAAATTCATTATTCATGTGCAAGCAATTAAATACTCGCTCCTGTATCGCCCTCTTGAAACTGTAGACTGATTTATTCAGAAAAGGAGAAGGAGGCGTCTCTCAGGTTACTGTCGTAGCGAGGAATCTTGATTGCACACTGCCGATTGACATGAGAGCTAAATTAAAGGCAATCAGAAACAACACCACTAAGCAGGCCAAAGCTGTGTTGTGAAATAAACAGTTTGAAACAAAATTAACTCCATTTTCTTTGCGTTATTGTTGAGGTAGAAGTGTTTAGATCTGTTTTTGCTCATTTTATTTTTTAACAGCAATAATATTAAATGTTAAATGAACAGTCATGTCTATTGTAGAGATGATAAGACTGAACAGAAATTAACAAGTGAAACAAACACAATTATTGTAAAAACAACAATTTATTTGTATTCTTATCCAAGGGGAAAATAATGAAATCAGTCATTGCACTATTTGTTAAAATCAATCAAATTCAACAGTGTTGAAGTTTTATTTAAGGGCCGAGGGGGACAAGCGAAGACGAGGTTCATTATGTAGTCTATGAAGGCAAAATGTTTAGGCTCAGACAAAAAAAGTGAGCACTTCAACGCTCGCCTATATGTAAAATACTACTTCACTTGCATCAAACATGAACTCCAAACAATTTGACCTTTAGTACAATGATCAAGTTCCTTCTTTGGTACCAAAGGCAAAATAAAGAGTAGCAGTAGCAGTTTAAGTATGTAAAAATATTAATTATTGGATACATTCATATGATTATTGTTTAAAAACACCTAATTTGGGGGAGTTACAAGCCTCCATGTGCCAAATAGAACCGACTAGTGACAAATACTGTTATATAAAGGTGGGAATATTGGTCCGTAAAGTAGGTGGACTTTGCAACTGCATAATTTCAAGGCAATACTTGTGAGCAGATGGAGATTTCCTGCATACAGTTAATCCTGAAGTTATCAGGAATAGTTTACTTTCACGCATATAACACAATCCAAAGTTACATTTTGTAGGCTTTTGCTTATTTAGGTTCAGAATGAAATCAGTCAAAAATCACAGTTCAGTAAAAGGCGCAGTAGATATAATTCTCTTCAAATGAAATCAGGAATGGACACAACTCTAAAGAATAATATAAAACATGCCTTGCAGCAACCAGTTTGGCAAGAAAGCATTGTCATAAAGTATCAAAAAAAACCTCACAGTGAAAAGTTACACTATGCCCCTTTATAGATAAAGATCAGCATTCATTTAGGTGTGCACACATCCATATCCACACACCCATACATACTGTACGCACACACACACTTATATAAAATGCTTCCTAACAGTATACCGATCTACCTTCAGTACCATGATACTAATATGTGTTCACCATCATGATTCAGTCCACAATGAAATACGTATCCAGACTTTGTTTCATACTTCTTGTTTCTGACGTGAACCAAAAATAGATCACGTGGAGCAATTAATCAGTCACACATTTCAGTGAACCACAAACAGTCTCAGTGTTCAGACTGTAGCTAATCACAGGCTGGAAGAAGCAAACAAGGCCCTGATAAGAAACAATAAATCCAAGGTTCTTGTGAGTGTTTTCTCTTCTTTCTATTTTTCCTTAATGCATAAGTCCACAACAAAATAAAAGTTTGTCTCTATCAGTGAGAGTAATGTTACCGTGGCCTTTGCTGTCAAAAGATGAATAAATTACTTAAAGTTAGTGTACTTCAAACAGAACCAGTAGCGTGTGGTTCATATCAAACATTTGTTCTTTGGTCATTTTCATCCTTCATGTTGTCCTTGCATATTTTCTTTTAAGTAACATAGTTTTGTTATTTGTATACACATATTTTCTTTTTGTACAAGGTCATCACAAAAAAAACAACTGCATGAAAATAAATAACAACTCCAGATGAAATACTTGTACTATTGCTCATAAACACAAGCACAGCCACTTCAATCCTAAGGCAATTGGGCTTAATGGTCTCTCGAGCAGCTTGGGCAAAAAGCCTTCAAACGTGAACAACACCCTACATGTGCATCATTAGTGACAACATAGAGACAGGTCAAGCCCGTCTCTGTGGTCGCCTTCTATCCCCAGTGTGTTTGCACCATGCTTGACGAGCTTGAGCAGCGCTCATTGCTGAGCTGACCGCTCTGTGTCTCTGCAGTCTCTTGTCTTGTCAGTGCAGTGGGAGTCACTCTGCGGTCGGCCTGCCTGTCGTTAACTGCCTGGGGGACCACTGGTGAGGAAGTAAGTGGTCATCTCCCCCTTCCCCTTCACCTTGACCACACCTCGACAGTCCAGCTGGTATCCGTTGTTGACTAGCACGTGGTACAAGTCTGTGGTCACCTAAGAGAGGACGCAGACATTTGACACCCACAACATGAGACACTCAACTCTGACACTCAGAAGAAACACTGTCAGTTCCAGCTTCACATTGAAAGGAATAATATGCATAGAGCTTTGCGCATAGAGGCTCATAGATCAATGGTATTTATTTGTTATTGCTAAACCAAATTTACCAAATTTAACTTTAAACTTTGTTTAAGTCAATTATACATAAAGTCACATTTTTACAAGTTGCTTTGCTTTTCTCAGACTGAAAATGTTTTGGTGTTGCACTATTCATTCATCAGACACAAAAAGCCCACTGAGTGGTGACGGCAGTTTGTCTTTTTGGCATTTAACACACTAAATGTTGAAGTAATGCATAAAAAGTCAAACTTAAGTCAATCAAAATAATCAGGTTTAAAAATAAATTTATCATTATGGTTGTTTAATCAAACAAAAATAGCAGTTATTATCATCTTCTACTTTAACATGTATGTTGTATTATTTTACATTTAATATCTTTAGTTGTGGTCTGCTGGTTGGGCAAAACCATTATACCTACATGTCATAGACAAAATACTTTCTTTTATCGCATGTGGCATTTAGATTTGCAGTAACTCATCTTGTACAACAGATGGTAGCATAGTTCTGATTTGGGGACATAAAAAGCTGAAGAATTTAGCTAGGCTCCTGTTATTTACATATTTATACATGTGTGTTGACAACCACTATATATTTATAATAGGGTGGCTAATAAGACTGTTAATATTATTCTAAAACTGCTTCTCTGAAGAACAAACGTTGGCTGTTCCCTGGGTTAAGATTTCCCTACAGAAGTTGATAATCTTGTAATAACTTTATGACCTCTGCAGAAAATTCTAATTTAGCTTTGCATCCTCCTCTAGAGGGACATCAAAGCACCATTTATGCTAGAGAACAGCACGTCCAGAGTGCTGATAGGGATTCTTACTCAAGGGCACTTCTGCAGACCAGATGTCTGAACCTAAAACCTTAAGCTGAAGGACTGACTGCACAGACGAACTGTGCACTGATTGTATCTGTACCACAAACAATACTTTCAGCTCAACCTGCTTGGGAGTGATAGACATCGCTCAGCTAATATGTCTGTGGTGGGAGCATTCTTCTGAAGATATACAGGAATGCAAAACTTGAGCAAGATAGGATATGAATAAAAATGACTGACTCACGCTTTTATGTCAGAATGATTACTGACAAAATCGTTATGACTAATTTTGCACATAACTGGATTAGTGTTCTGCTTTGGTTGATTCACTCAACAATAACTGAAACTGTAGAGTTGCAAAGTTTCCTGCAGGTATAAAGTTTCAAATGAAATGACATGTGTGGTACCTGGATATAGTCTGGTACTCCTGTGCTGTCCATTCGACTGGCCACATTCACTGTGTTTCCCCATATATCATACTGAGGTTTCCTGGCTCCAATCACCCCTGCTACCACAGGTCCCATGTTCAGCCCTGAGAACAAATCACCTGGCTGTGTTACATCATATTAGTTAGACCACATTAACTCCAGTGTCCTTTCTAAGGAAGCACATTACTGTAGCTGTGCCATGACCAGGAAAATAATTTTTCAAAAAATGTCAATCCAAACAAGAACGATCAGATATTTTTTTAAAGTCCAATCTGCACCTTCCAGGCTTACCTATCTTCATCTGGAAGTTGTTGAATGAGTGCTCGTTTATGTATTTCATCTGCTCTCTAAGCCTCATGGCATAGTCGGCCAAAGCCAGGATGTGTGAGCGTCCCTCTTTGTCATATGTGGAAAGGTTAAGGCCAGATGCTGCCATGTAGGTGGAGCCAATGGTCTTGATTTTCTCCAGCTGACGGAACCTCTCCTCACTGATGATCTAGAGACAAGTAATCAACCGTGTTTTTGAGGAAATGGGACAAACAAAAGCAGCACTTCAATTATAAGTCAACGGATTACAACAGATTACTAGTGGAAAGCCAACACAGACAACCAGGCAAAAAACACCTAATTTAACCTACACTCATTTCTTCCCCTAGATTTTCCCCTCCTCTCACCTCATCAAAATCAGCAATGATCTCGTTGAGCAGCCTCAGACACTCCACTCCCTCGTTGTTAGCCTCGAGCTCCACATAAAACTCAGAAAAGTTGCTGATAGAGGCGAACATGACAGCGACACATTCGCATGACTGGTAGTACAACTCATCGTTCCGACGCTCTCGTGCAAGAAAGTGGGCAGCTACATCTTTGGGCAGGATATTGTGGAGCAGGCGACGGTTGTATGCCTGCAGTTCCTCCATCTCCTCCTTCTCCTCTGTGGCCTGATGAAGGATAGGCAGAGATGAAGTTGCTTAGCATCACCATGTACTGCATATCTGAAGTGCTTACAGTTAGTGATGGTGACTTATATTGTAGCACCAGCTTCAGTTTTGTTTCTCTTTTAATCATTTAACTGTTTAATTTACCTGCAGCTTCCAGAGGAAGTCAAGGCGAGCAGTGGACTCCACCTGCTGGCCGTGTAAATAGAGAGCCAGAACAAAAACTGTCAGGATTACAGGGGTCATGACCTTCAGGGATACTTTGGTCACACTCTCCAGGCTGAAGGGGGGAGAAGGGAGCTGGTAAGAATAATACATGGATGTCTTGCATGAGAGTAAAAACATTTATGAAACACATGCTAAAACATATAGAAGCAGGAAAAGCTGTTTACCACTGTTCTGCAGATTCATTGAATCGAGGTCTGAAAAGTGGACAAAAAGAGAAAATCAACTACATGAGTCACTGAAATTTCACAGTAAGAAATAAAAAATGATACAACAACTTACTGTGGAAGGGAATCATTAACAGGTGATAATTTCCTGAGGAAAAAAATGGGAACGTATTCAAACAACAGGACTTGACGTGAGAAAGTAGTTTTTTTTACAATCCAAACCTTATCTTTACAAAGTAGGCCACGTCCAACCTTAAACCACAGTATTATGAAACAGAAACTATGCAGGTTCAAACAGAGGGTGTATGTGTTTGTACGTGTGTGTTCTTGGCGGGGGACTCACAGGGTGTTGGCAATGACCAGCAGGTCTGCATTGTCAAACAGGGCCACCTGAGGCCACTCGACCAGCAGGAGGAAAGTGAGCTGGATGAGCAGCATCAGAGCCAGCTTGCCTATGCTGCTGATGTGGAGGAACACAGAGCAGGCCAGCAGGGTCAGCAGTACACTGTAGCTGAAATACTGCATCAGACGGGAGATAGCAAAGGAGAAGAGGGAGGGTTAGCTGAATATTCAAACCTACTTTTTATACACACAGAAAAACAAACACGAACACGGGCACATTGGCACGCAATAGCAGATGTGTGTGAACATAGATAACACTAGTAGACACACATGCTAAAACATTATGTGACCAACCTCAGGGAAATGGCAGGGCATGGCCTCACTGGAACACAGAGTCAAACCATCTTCTGCTGTCTTGGTCAGGTTGTGCAGCAGGCAGAGAGTAACTGATGTGTTCAGTTCATTGGCCACACAGTCCTGCAGTTTCTCTCTGCTGCAGGTAAACTAGCAGGAAAGAAAGAAACATTTGAATGTTATCCTGAAAACAGAGCCCGATTATACAACATATCAGTGAAGGTTCTCAGTCATCCAGGCGATGTGGATGACTGATGATGATAACTGGACTTCTTTCTTCTTAGGTAGAAATGTTTAATTAATCATCTAAGTAGCTCCTTCAATCTGCAAATGCAGGACTGTGTGAGACTGAAGAAGCTACTAGGATGAGTAGCGATACATTTCAAGTTGCCACAATTCAACTTTCAGATAATTATTAAATATGACAGTTAGTCTCCAACAAACAAGAGTGGAGCCCAATGAAATAATAATGAACCTTTTTAAACTTGTGTTACAAAGTGTTTCATGTGAGCAAGAAAACAAATAATAACATATTTTAATAAAAATTACAAAAACAATAAAAGCAATAATAAAAAATGCAGAAAAAAGCAATAAAAGATTACAAAACAAATTACCAACAAACTGATAATATTTATTAATGAGGTTAATAGCGTTCCAGAGTTACAGTACTATTAAATAGTCAGTGCTCTGTGGTGAACAAACCATAAAGAATGTTGTTTAAATTACACAAAATGTCTTCACAACATCATGCTGATGCATCAGCCAGGAGCAATACAGCCCTCAACCAATTAATAGACAGAACACTGTAAGCAGGAATTCTCATCTAATGCATTTTTTTACTGTTTACTGTTCGCTATCGGATTGATTTTAAATGACTAATTTTTGTTTTTAAAGACTGGCACCTTCTTATCTAAGTGATCAGCTGCACTTCCACAAACCAGCAAGAGCACTTAGGTCATCAGCTCAGCTTCTGTTAGAGGTTCTGAGAGCTAAATATAAACACTGGGGTGATCATGTCTTTGCAGTATGTGCCCCAAAACTCTGGAACAGTTTGCCTTTAAATGTTAGAACTTCCCCGGACTTCACTGCTCAAAACGTATTCATATTCCTTGGCTTTCCTTTTAATCTTATTTTTATCATCGCCTGTATTTTATTGCTCTTTGTGTACTATTTTATTTAATTCATTTATTTTATTGTTTTTTCTATGATTAACTGTTTATCTCTGTGAAGTACTTTGGTCAACAAGATGTTGTTTTTAAAGTGCTAAATAAATAAATTTGATTTGATTTGATTACATTTTTGTAAAGAAACCTTTTTCCCTGATTACACACAGATTGATAAAAGAACAGACATCCGTGAAACAGGATAAGCAGCTGCTGAACCAAGGAACAAAAAATCTACTCAAGAAGTCCTTATGAAATTTAAACTGGCTAGCTTGATGTTGTAGAGACAAAGCAACCAATCACAGGCTGAAACAACCCTGCAGCCCACCAACCAAACAAGTGGATCAGTATGGCTGAACACGCTATGGCTACAAAGCATTGAGCACATGTTCTGTGATTGACACACAAGGTGTGTACAAGGTATTTAAAAAGTAAATTTTAATTTGGATGATCAAAGTGAAATCTCGTATCAATAAACTATTGCCTTTTTAACCGTTCCTCGACTTGAAACACTTTGACTAACCATGGCATTTTTAATGTGATAAACAGTGGCATTGGATTTCGGCATGTTATAATAAACATATAACATATAATATATTGGCAAACATGGAAAAATATAACTAGCAAATTTCTCTCTTAGAGGTCCATGCAGAATTTCTGCAATTTGTGATGAAGCGTATGACAGATAACACTGAGGCACATACATAACCCCTCCCCTGATGTCACTGGGTGGGATATCTTGAAGCAAAATGTTAGGAGACACAACTGTTACATGATAAAAATGACAAACTGAAGAGTTGTCCCTACCATATTAGCAAAAGAAGAGATGAAGAGGAGGAGGATGGTAAAGACGCCCACCAGTGTGCTGTTCGCACGAGACTGGACTATTTTCTTGGTTACAGTCTGCAAGGCAGCTGGGAAGAGCTTGAATACAGGCAGCAGGGAGAAGATAAGATAAGTTAATACCATTAGTGATGCTGACTGATAATGACTCTTATCTGAATATATCAGTAAGAGGAATCATTTGAGTGGTGAAAGCTATTGTTTCTTACTTTGATGCAGGAGTAGATCGCACAGATGAAGAGGATGTTGGCAAGGATAATGAAGATACTAATGTAAAGGCCAAGCATAAGTGTTGTTCTGCAGAAGACAAAGACAACAGGCTTATTAGGAAGTCATCAACTCATCATAAACTAATCAATACCTTATTTCCTGACTGCATTTCTGTAGAACTGGCAAATGCAACTTATGGATTACTTACTTTGGGAAAATGATAATCTGAATGAAACATATGCAACAGAAAACAAGGAGTGTGCAGGCCACATATCCTCCAAAACGATCATCAACCTTTTTGGAGTACTGAAAATAGAGAATCAATGAGAAATTATTTTCTTCAGCAGCTAAAAAGAAAATAATACATTAACATGACAAGGAACTTTGGTAAATTACAAACTCTGATTAAATCACCAACCTTTTTCTCAAGGTCAGGGGTTTGAAAAGTGAGCAGAAACTTCTTGACATGATCTTTCCTCAGCTGGTCGATGCTTCGTGCATCGATGGCCCGTCCAAGAAACTCATCCACCTCATCCTCAGGGTTCAGGGCCTCTTGAATACAACGGCTATGAGGTGGATGAAACAATAGGTCACTGGTGTGTTTTTATCTGTTTATGTACCTATGTGTGTCTGTTGGAGGCAGTTGGTCTAAGCTATGGCAGACAGGATGACTCAGAGCTAATATGGTATTAGTGCTGGGTTCAATCTGACTAGATAAAACTAACAGTGGGTTCTGAAGTCAGACTGCTACAGTGACAGTCTGCCAGTCATTCTTTAATAACAAAAGCTGCCCAAATAACAAAAACTGGGGCCAAAAGCACTCACTTGTCTTTGCTGGATGCTTCATCGATGCCCTGAGAAAAACAGGGAGACAGTGAGAAACCGAGAGCAAAAATCAGTGGAGAGATTATCGTGTAGCCACAGTACAACTGAAAAATAGACAGAGACTCAGACATCTGCAAAGCTAATCCCTGAGAGCCAGACTGATGTTTTAATTAATGCTTGGAGGCTTCAAATTACACCCTCTTTGCCCCTAGGGTTCAAGCCATTTGAGATAGAGAGGATAAAATGAGCAGGAGAGGAAAAGAATGCAGGAAAGAAAGGAAATGAGACATGTAGCATAAAGAAAGGGAAGTAAAAGCGAGTGAGAAATATCTAGCTACAAGTGTAATAGCTGGAAATCCCTATGAGTCCTGTTGTAAGTCCTGTTTTGTTTGACGAGATCAATAGTTCTCGCATTACTACACTGAAAAGAACATCCGTGTAGTTTACTTGACTTGAAAAATCCATGTTGTTACAATTCAAAATTGTGATTCTTATTTAAATCTGTTCGTTTAACTTTACCTAAAATTAAAAATCACTTACTATGGAAGAAACCAAGAAAAACAATTTGTCCTTAAGTAAATATGTACTTCAAATCAAAGTTGATCGTGTCACTTGATTACATGATGTCACTCAAACCGCTCGATCCTCCTCCAACCCCCATAAACCCCTGTGTGTCCTCCTATGTGGCAAGCCTGAAGGAGGACACACATCAATAACAAAACAGCAGTCTCCTCTCTTCTGGGTTTAGGAAGGTGTGGAAGTCCTTAATGAGTTGCAATCAGTTGCACATGTGTGTGCTCTGTTACATGGCTTTTTTTATACTCTCAACTTGAGCTATTCTAGAGAGCTTAAATACACCTTTGACCGCAGCAGAAAATGTTCATGGAGATAGAGCCAAAGAAAATGACACGTAGAATCTGTAGTCTCAGTTTGAAGCTCTAAGCACTGGATCAGCCAAAAAGACTTTTGGACACTGCTTTTGTTTTGTTTTTCTTTTTATAGCTTATTTGTACTCTAATACACTACAAGGAAGTGTAAAGAATTTCTGTTAGATTGTTTTGCGAAGGAACAGGCTAATTTAAAAGAAAGGAAGACCCCTGAAATCAGATCTTTTAAAATCTGAATTTTCATTGTTCAAATGGTTCTGTCATTCATTTTATGGAACTGTAGCCATGTTGTGTTAAAAATGTTAATGGCTGTTACATCACAAATCCCACATTTTAAAAGTGAGATGTACCGATCATTGTATTTTTGAAGATGTAAAAAAAGAGTTTTGGTAATGGTGGGTCTTTGTTTAGTTAGTTTCAATTTATGATTCTGGAAAAATAAATAATTTTGACTAAATTTAAATAAAAATATACAGTTTCAGTCAATTTAGAATTATAGTTTCATCAAAACTAACAAATTTAGCTGTAACAAATTAAATTATTTTTTTAAGTTGTTTTAAAGTAATTTTTTTTTCAGTTTACTGTCTGCTTTAGGTTTTCCTATTACTGTGTATTACTGTAAAATTCATACTTACTGCGCCTCCATACTATCAAATGTTAACATGGGAATTTAAAGCTACAGTATGTAACTTTTTCCTATTTTTGCGGGAGGCAAAATATGCTCTGAAACATACTGTAGAGGAAGCAAAGGCTTCTGTGAGCCTGACTAAGAACAGGGTGGCAGCAATGCAGAGATATTTGCTTCTAAAGCTTTCTGATTGGGGCAGAGAGAGAGAAGGTCAATTATTTCTGTTTGACTGAGAGGTTATGTAGCAGTATATGTAAAGTAATCTAATGTAAAGTAAAAAAACACTGTACTTGAGGGCCTATGAGCATGCTAGGCTAGATAGAACAGACTGAAATTATTTGCTTATTAGTGAACTAAGAGCTAAGAAATATTTGGTTTTTGGTGTTAAATTAGCACCAAACACAATACAATACTATCATTAGTTGTCTCTCCTCATCATTTGTCTCTGGCATGTTGGAGAGAGATGTAAAGTTTAAGCATCTCCTGGCTTCTTCTTCTTAGGTGGTACCATGGTCAGGTTAACGACAAATTACTTACGCATTACTAGCACTAGTTGCATTATGAGAAATCTTTTTGCATTTACTCAAACTCATAAAACTTTCTCATGTTTCCAAATAACTACTGTATATTGGAAGGGAGTCGATAAAAGATTGCTTGGCAGGGGTCTTGTGGCAGTCTTGCCTGTACTGTTGTAGAGAAACACTGCCTCTGACCCCTGAATGGCCATACCAGAGAAACGTCTAATATTAGAGGACATAATTAGAATGGCTATTTACAGTATGATTTAACTTCAGAGAGTGGAGAGGATGACACAGGAAACAGGATACAGACAAGAAGAACAGGTGCCATGCTAAGTGCTCCCTGTGTGTATCTCACCATCTGCCTATAGACTTTGGACTCCTTCATTCTGGAGAAGGATCTGTCAGGCACCCAGCGTGGTATCAATCCTTCTGCAGAATTTTCACGTGCTCGCTGCATCTTGGCCATCATGGCTTTCTCCTCTTTCTGGAAGACAAAACCCCCACCAGGGTAGAGCCATTGGCAAACAAGGTCTTCTATGCCAGGTGACAAGCCATTATATTGTGTGTGTGAAATATAACAGTAGTGTGAAATTCTAAAGAGGCCTCAAGGACGTGTGTATGTTTGACCTGACACTAACCCTCTTCTGGCTGCAGCCCAGCACCAAGAAGGTTTCAATGTTGTGCTCTTTCAGGTAAGCATTCCTCTCTCCTCCAAATCCTGGCTCCACTTCATAGTCCCTATTCAGATACTGCAGAGTGGCTTTGGTGATGTGGATACGTCTACGCACACACATACACACACACGCGCACACAAATGTACAGTGTGTCAGAAACTAAAGGGCCTATGGTGGCCTATGCCAGTATGGTAGCAGGTGAGGTGGTTGGGACTTACCCTGCCTTTCCTCCAGCCTCCATTTGGTTTGCGAGCGTCACATCATTGGACCAGACGTCAAACTGCCACTTGCGCAGGCCCAAAACCCCGCAGTGAACACGCCCGCTGTGGATGCCCACCCGCATGTTCACATTAACACCTGTCACCTCTCTCACCAGCCTGCATATGCACACACAAAGAACGACACAATGCTGTCAAAAAGACTAGTGTCACTTCACAGAACCTCTTCGATACTTAACCTTCACTGAACAATATTACTTGATTTGAAGCATGTGTGTCCCTGTATTAAATAAGTTGTGTTGTATTGAATGTGTTTTTTTGGACATTAGTTTGTGTTTGACTCACGAGATGGCTTCAATCATGTCAACACCCATTTCCACACAGCAGTGGGCATGGTCAGCCCGGGGTTCAGGCAGCCCTGACACACAGTAGTAGCAGTCCCCTAGGATTTTAATACGAAGGCAGTGGTTCTCCTGCACAGCAAGGACACACGTAAAATATTAGGTCGTCAATTACAGCTAATACACAGCATGCTCATGTCAAATATAGAGCTTTTCATGCATAATTCAGATGACTCATCAGTCTTAACATAGTCTAATTGATGTGTTACACAACGCTTAAGCATGCCCCCCCTTCCCCAACAACTACATCACGTTACCTTTGTCACACTAAAAGCTAAATACTGTATAGTTATATAAGCAACAGTGGTTCAAAGTTCTGCAGTGGAAATGGCAGAGGCAGGTGTCGGTGCTCACCGAGGCCAGCTTGTCAAAGCGGGCGAACAGCTCATTCAGCGTCATGACCAGCTCCTGGGCTGTGCACTGGGATGCAAGGCTGGTGAAGCCTTCAATGTCTGCAAACAGTATGCTGCAAGAGAGTTGATGGTAGTGATAGGGGAGAGTGAGGGAGAAGGCAACAAAACAGACAGAGAAAAAAAGACAAAGGAGACACAGAATGAGACAAGTCAAATACAGACTTGGTTAGCATGGTCAAGCACCCGCCTGCCTCCTCATCATCTGGCTACCATGTGAGCAGAAGAGAGACAGGCATTTATTCAGGTCTGGCTCTCATTATCTATGCTAGGCCAGTGTATAGTGCTGTGAAAAATGTTTGCCCACTTCCTGATTCCTAATTTTGTAATGTTTTGCATATTTTTAAGATGAACCTTTTGGTCAGCTGTGGGTTTTGCCTTAGAACTCTCCCATAGATGCCATTTTTGCCTACTTTCTTTCTTATTGTTGAATCATGAACACTGACCTTAACTGATCTTAAGGGGGACCTGCAGTTCCTCAGATGTTGTACTGGATTCTTTTATAACCTCCTGAATGAGCTGTCATTTTGCTCTCTGAGTAAATTTGGTAGGCTGGGAATAACTGTTTCACATAGAGCCAGGCAGGTTCTGGCAGCTTTATAAATGTAATCATCATTTGAATTTCGTATTTACTTGGGTTTTCTCTTTTTATTTGAATCATTTAAGTATGACAAATATACAAAAAAAAAGAAAGAAAATCAGGAAGAAGGCAAATACTTTTTCACAGCACAGTAGGTCACCTCCTCCAACCCATCCCTCTGAGAACACCCCCTCCACCCACCACCCCTCTGTCTGCATGCCTTTCTTTGCTGACATTTGATAGAAATGAAAGGCCAGAATAAACAACACCACAGAGTTCCAGTTGAAGGCGACAGATGGTGCTATTAGTCCCATGAGGTCATCCACGGGAGAAAACTGGCCCTTAATTACAGCAGCTCAGAGCCTGAATGCATCTCCCACCCTAACCAAGACTCTGAGCTGTGATGTAATAAAGTCTTTAAAGGGTCAGTTTGCCTAAATTACAGACACATCTCACTTACCCTTACTACAATCTTGCTTTTCACTGGCTTTTGGCATGCAAGATATGTCACTGCAAACAGTTTTCATTACTACTACTTTCTACTGCAGAAACTGTCCCACAGTAAACTGACGCCAGGATCTGTGATTATCCAGAGTGACCAGGACATTGTTCTGGAGAGAGAAATGGGCACTACAATTTAAAATCTATTAAAATGCATCATGTCGTGTGGCAGCAAAATACCAAGACACTGAAAGTAACTGAGAAAATAGTTATTTTCTGTAATTTTACTCAAGAATCCATTTTTGGCCATATAGTCCATATTGTTCATACAGTTAAACCCATAATAAATATGGATCCTGCATTAAAGAGAAAAATATATTTTAATAGTTTTTTCATTCACCATAACTAAAAATATAGGCCTGGCATAAGTGCATCACAAAACCTCAGTCAGGGACACAGAAAGTGGGTTTTAATCTTGGAATGATCTACCTTGGTATAACAGCAGTACCTATTTGGGTCATCTCTGACAGGGGACTTGAACACAACTAGCTTGGCTCAACAGTAGGCTAATGAACAGAGTTTCAAACACCTGTTAGTACTGAGTTATTCCCAGTAGGGAGGTCTGCCTCCTGTCATTTGCTACAGAAAGCACAGCAGTGTGCCTGTGTCAATAAACAAAAACATGAATAATACATGATGTAAAGGAAATAGCTGTTGGAGTGACTCTGTAACTGGCACATCAGTTAGTGGAGTGAGGTCAAAGGCACAGTTGCTAGATTTGACAGCAAAGCAGACAAGCTCCCCTACATCTTCTCTGGTGTGTATTAGTATGTTTGTGTAGAGGCACGTATGTGTGCTTAAACGTGTTTACCTCACATTGTCATGTTTTTGGATGTAGATCTTGTGGAACATCATATCTTCCTTCTTGGCATTGATATCAGCCTTCATCTCCATAGCAACATGCCTCGGCAGCACTGACAGCAGTAGGCGCTCCTGAGAGAGAGAGAGAGAGAGAGAGAGAGTGAGAGAGAAAAGGCAGAGTGAAATTAAAGAAAGAAAGACAGAGAGAAAGGCCATTCATTTCAACAGTTTCTAACATTATGTGAGTCACCCAGCCTTGTTGGTATCTGCGTGGGAACGTGTTAGTCAAATAGAGAGGAGTGGAGATACGTGTTATACTCCAGAACATATTGCTGACCTCGAAAACTGAGAGAAACAAATTAGACTAGAAACAGGAGACACCCATTTGTTGCTCTTTTGCATTTATGTGTGTGTTTGGGTTTCTGCCTCCCTCATTTATCTATTGAACATGTGCGTGCGTGTATGTGCATATATGTACTTGCTGCTGGTTTTCCCTCTGCAGGTGCAGTCTAGCCTGGATGTATCCTCTTGTCTCCTGAAAGGCTTGTCTCTGGGAGACCTCAGCAGGGTAGTGGGTGCAGATCCCGATCATGTTAGTGCACAGGAAGATCATTATGTTGGCACTGATCTGAAAACACACATGCATACAGACAACCATGAGAAAAGAGAGAATAACAGAACTCCAAATATGAACATGTCATATAAGACAAATACAGTGAACTCTGGCTGACCTGGGTGAGGTCAATAAACAAAATTGATAACACTTTATGTCATAAGATTTACTGCATGGAGAAAAATTCCTCAAACGTCTGAGGGGCGATTAGTTGTGATCTGGTTAGAGAGGATGACCATGGCCTTGTGGTTGTTCTGCGAGGCAACATTCTCCTCACATTGTGCTTGCAACAGAAGATAGGAAGCCCAGCGGGTTGAATGCAATGTGTCAAGACGGTGTGACTGCAGAATTTCTACTACTTAAGTTGAAAGCTTGTAGCGTTATTAGAGAGTATGTGGAATTTGTCCATCATGTGAAGAAGTGTCTTTTTTTGAGAGCCAGAAACAGTGATACTGTATGACCATTCAAAACACCATTTTCTTGTCAAAGTGGAGCTACCTACAGCAGTCTAAAGCAATAAGACAGCTGGCGGTATATTTAAATATTCACCAGTTGAAAATAGATACCAGTCATTACTGTAACTTTGTGTGTCCCAGTATAGTGATATACGTAGGTAGGTTGATTAAAAAATTAGGGCCTCTAAATGAAGTGACACAAACTGTAAAAACAGGATTATCTGTTGCTTGAGTAAATCAAGTTCAGAAACAGTGCGCAGTTAGTTTTGAAGGGTCATCGACCTTAAAAGCATTCCTCTGCACTGCTGCAACAACTTTTTCTCTGTGAGTTTCTGGATGCGTGTGGTAAGCCAGTGTTTTAGTCTGTTAGTAATTTCTCTTCTCACTCGTCCACAGCCAAGACTGAACATCAGAATCAGAGCCTCGAGCTCTGGACTTCCCCTCTGTTCGAAAACACACAGGCATGCACACACACACACACACACACACACACACATTCTCTCCATGTTCAAAAACACACTCCAGCCTGGGAAAGTCACTTCACCTGTGACCTAAGCACTGAGTGTTTCCTCTGAAGATGATATCTTTAATAATGAGAAATTAAACACATAAAAGCTGCGTTTCAATAGGTCTTATTAACAACCTCATGATAAAAGTGCACGACTTGAAAATCACTAGTATGATAGTATCTCTGAGCTTTGGCATGGCTGCTATGTTGCCAAACCAGTGAGTATTTGTGTTTTTCAGAAAGATGGTGAAAGAGAGATGCAGAACTGTGATAGAGTATTCGTATCTGTATCTGTGCATACATCACATATTTTCATGCATGCCTTTGTCCTTTTCAAATGTGAATAAAAATGTGATTAAGACAACCAATAAAGTACTAACTTAGCATCCACATGTTAATCGAAACTCACAGTGTAAGCACAATAAAGACAAACAGAATCAAACTTACAGAGTAACTAGAGTATTGACAGATTTTCTATCATGGTTCTGAAATGAGGTTTACGCTGTATACATAAGAATTATCCCTTTGTTGTCACAACAAGATTAATCCAATCTAACAGCAGATGCTTGAAACTGAACATCAAGAAAATTCCACTCGGTTATGTGAAGGGAGGGTCAGTGGTGGCTTCCAACGCCACCTGAAAACAAATGGCACAACTAGATTATAAGCAGTAGGCAAAAATAAACACTCTCACAGCTTGCAGGTGCAGAAGCAAACATGCCTTTGATATATTGGGTAAATACCAATCCCTGATGGAGCTTTGGTACAACATTATTCAAGAACTAACAACAGTACAATCATAATGTATCTTCACTTTTTATTTATGAAGGATATGGATAATGCCAGGTTGCAGGAAGAGCAGGAATTCAGGAAGAAACAAGAAGCACTTTTCCTGAACTCCTTGATGCAGGATGACAGAAAGTGACTGATGAAAATGTTCAGTCACTGTTCAGGGGTTCAGATCAAAGCTGTCAAGACGTGTGAGGCAACACATCATCATGCTATTAAAGATTAGCTGTGAGGGCCTACAAAGAACATCCACTTCTGTTCTTTACACAACTGGCTAAGCAATTGCTCTTTAAGTGCAACATTGAATTTGTGCCGCACTGTCGCTCATTTAGTGATAAGCCTATTGTGTTCATAAGTCATTATAAGACCAGGGCTTCCGGGTAAGCCCTGCATCATAATGTCATGGACCTCCAGTGGAGACCTGACACTCCAGTCTTGAATAGCCCTGATACAACCTGATCACATCAATCCCAAACAGATGGCTCTGAATGAAGTGAGCCAGATAACTTAGTTAAGTGGACTGTCTGAGATACAAGGCCACTTGCAGTTCCCAGGACCATGCTTCTCAGCAATTCAGCATTTAGACAACTTAGCTTCCCATGTGAGCACGCTCAAATTTCCAAGTCATTCTGATCAAATTGATTTTTAATGCCTGGAACCAAGCACAGAGTGGACTTAATGCAGCTGAGCATGCTACACATATGGGACATAGTGTACTTCTGTTGCACAGAAACTCACATTAGTGTAGTGATAGCATGAAAACACATGTATTTGCAAATGTGATGCAAATGCAGGTGCAGCATCCACTAAAATCCTGCAAAAGCCCCATAACATCAGCTGATACACCACATTCAGGTTCAGCATTACTGGAGCTGAACAACAATTGTCTGACTACATATTGAGTGATAGCTCAATAAAACAGGCTGATAGCTCTGAATAAGTGAAACTAAAGTGTGGCGAAACATGATGAACAAAGCTTGTGCTAATCCCAAGTTATATGCTTAGTCACCACACAGTCTAGAGCTTAGAGGCAGAAATATTCACAGAGGCTTTTGAATAAATCTTGTGTGTGAGCTATGTATGTGTGTGCATATGTGTGTCTGTGTGTGTGTGGGACTGCTTTTGGGCTGGCAGCTCTTTGATCCCAACCCTTGTTGTGTTTATTGCTGCACTTAAATCACCCAGGCCTGCAAATCCAGCACAGAGCCACGGCCGTTTGACACGTCCATCTCCAACAGTTACAGTATGTGGTGTAAAGAGAGCAGAAACAGCTTCTCTTCATTAGCAGAGTGCCAGTCTTTTAAGCAGGACTATCACTACTGTATCTTCCACTTTTGTCTTCGTGCAGACCTCTGGCTCTCGAAGACGAGCCTCACTCGACATTTACTTAAGCAGGAACCTCTTGGCGGTGAAGTTAAAAGATGTCCAAACATTGGCTTATAAGGTGCGGCTCCCGGCAAGGTGCTTTATAAAGTAAGGCAGATGGAAAGCATGTTGAAGAACAAATGAAGGAAGGGGATGGAAAAGATTTTTGCTTGGCAAACACAGAGCAAATCCCTTCTGTCTTCAATAACATCCCACTGGACAATTCCCTCACACACAAGCACGCTAAAATGGACATGTGCACAGATGAGGTTTTTATAGTAAAGTCATTATCCATTTATTCAGAGATAAAGCTTATCTGACATATTTTATTGATAAAGAAGAGCTGTTTCCTCACATGCCGGTCAGCTGTGGTAATGTGTACATGCGTTCAGTAGTAGTAGGACTTTCATGTGAGCAGAGCTGAGGTAGTCGAACGTTGAATTTATAACTAATAATAACTCTTTTGACAATACACTGAAAGAAGGTAAACTAAGAAATGAAACCACAGTTATGAGATAGTGTCACTTATTGAATAAAGCCATTGTAAAGGCAATCAATGTTTGCATTTATTCAGGAGTATCTGAAAAGGCCTGCGATGAAGTATAAGTTCAGATATCCACGCAAATCCCAACTTCACTAAAGCGGAAGTATAAATGTTAAAAGGCCAGAGTGCTACATCCCATAAGTCAATCCACATGCTCTTGGGACACTGACTGTTGCTGACACGGGGGTTACTCTCCAGCACACAAACTGATATGCATCTGGAGATTTTAAAATGTTTTACACAGATAAATGTCAAAGCCCAGCCATAGCCTGAAAAGATAACATGTGGTATCAAAGTGGAACAAAATAGACAATACTATGAGCCTGGGGTTACTATAATGTTTAATTAGTGACAGAAGAAATAACCTTTTCCTTATTAAGATAAATGTTAAAAGTATAGGGGTGCCTTGCCACCTTGGACAGATGCCATTTGGTATTGGAGCTCTGTTTTTGTCATGCTCTGGGCCAAACCAAAATTGGTCTCAGACGACTAGGGAGGCCCTGAAGTAATCTTTGTGAAACCCTGAAGCAAATTCCGCAGAGCTAAATAGAGCAGGACCTAGGCTGCACATCTGTCAGAAAAACAGATGCTGAATTAATACTTGCACATAAATGTTGTCCACACATGAGGGAAATCTCCCAGAGCTCCTGAAATTACTGAGTAAAATAAACTGTAACCACCAGCTAAAACTAGCCACTTCAGTTTTCCTCACATGGAAAGATTATAATGCTCATTCATCCCACTCCTTCATAACTGGCTGGTTAAAGTAGCAATATAATATTAATTACTGAAGATAATGTGCTTTGATTTTATCACTTTTCTCCTGGCATTAGATCTGTATGCACCTGTAGAGGAGGACATCAGCCATGAATAGGATCAAACAACAACACAGAAGTTACTGGCCTAGGAGAAAAAGTGATATTCAGCAAAGGGATCATGTGGTAAAAGTGGATACAGATATAAAGATTATTTGTTGTTGTAGTTTGACTGAAATATGAGACTTATGAATAAGGCCCTTCCCTAAAACAAAACGGGAGGGTCATGTGAACCCACAAGTTAACTTTCTTGTGGCTCATTTCATTTGACTCACTTATGTCATGAAGCATCCTGAGTTTTCGCCTGTTCTAGGACGTACAGTTTAACATTTGTTGCAGTGTTTCCTGTTTATATGAACCAGAGAAATAGCGACAAAATAATCTTACATAAAATGGGTGTACCAACCTGTACCAAATAACCATCACATTCAACAGCAGTTTTAGTTCATGTATTTAGTCAAATATCCAACAGATACACATAGAAACAATAGACATATAATATTATATAAGACGTTTACAGAAGTAGCAGCAAACTACAGGTTTGCCTCTCTCATCAAAATAATTACTCAGTGGATAAAATGAATCCACTTGTATTAGTATTAAAAGCACTAATTTATTAGATGAGCGTTACACACGAGTTAGTGATTAGAAGCACACTAATGTGTGTTTGTCGGTGGTCTTGGCTGCTTAGTGGTCCAGGGTCAGTGTTTGGCTGGACAGACAGAGAGAGGGAGGGGGGCAGGCCTGGACACAGTGCTCTCCTCCAAGCTGTGTTCTCACCAACCCTTCACTTCCTGCCTGCTTCCCACTCACACCCTCCACTACAGCTGCAATTACAGCAGCATGGCTGCAAGAGCACAAGATTTGGTTAATTACCCTAACAAACCAGTCAACCAACCCCTCTCCGTCCTCTGCTGGTTCCTCTCACTGATTGGAACTGATTCAAAAGTAGTTCAGACCTTGAACTGTGAGCTAAACATCCAGGAATTCCCATTCCAGCTGCTATTTCTTCAATTTCTAATCACAACATGACCCAAGGCCACCATTTTTTTTTTGTTTTACAGAGAATGGTGTAACACAAATAGTAAGAGATAACTAAAAAATAAAATAGGATGTCTGCTGGGTTTTAGTATTAGACAACAACACAGTTCTATTAGTTCTTTTAGGACTTTAATAGTGAATAACAGACTTAGGAGAGACATAATTAAACTACATTAAAGATAAGATAATGTGTGTGGGACAGATGTTGGAGCTCCAATAAAAACACATTAGAGTTTAGTTTCACTGTCCAGTTATATAAGTACCTGATAACATTCACTACAGTTTTAACCTGTCCTTCCCTGTTCTGTCTACTGAACCATACACAATATTGACTTTTACTACAAAGCATACAGATCAATATTGGGACAAGTACGACAGGTTATAGTTTAAACAGTAGAAACACAAGAGCAGTTTGTTAACCGCTTTAACTAAACTTTTGACTTTGTCTTCTATGAGCTGCTCATTCAAGGATGAGCTGATACCTAACTCGTGCATTTTCCACATCCGCCTTTAGGGTCAACAATCAGGAAACGTCACATGTGACATGTGTTTGTGCAACCTGATCTGTACATCAGCACTTTCCAAAGGACTAAAAGCAATACACGTTTTCAAAGCAACAAGCTGGACTGCTACTGTTTTGACCTTAAATTTGTGATGTCCTCATCATCTCTGCTAAGCACTTGCAGGCTACACTGACAAAAAGCCTCTTAGAAATATAATTCAGACATACTGAATATTAAGAAAAGGTACAGCAAATAAGGTGCTCACGATACACATCATCCCAAAAAAAGAAAACTGCTCTTGTCTTGTCTTTTTGTGACCTTAAATTGTAATAATTTTAAAGAGGGAGGCCAATAAATAAAAAAAATGCAACAATAAATTAAGACATGGAACAATACAAAGCTCTGACAGCTTTCTGCAAACATATGTGGATCAATCTTATGGAAGCACATGAGTGAGAGTATAACTTCCTTTGGTCTAATCCTGAATGTGTGAAATTACATCATGGATCTAGGGTCCTGTTACTGCATCTGACATAATCACTGAAAAGCCTCAGGGTTTTAAACCTAACAGCTCACATGAAAATCTATCTACGCCTGCTGGACAAACACATTACGATAATTTACTTAAAACCTATTCTTATTTTTAAGTTGTAGAAATTGGACAGGTGAAGAAGAGTCTACAATATCTTATTCCTGCAGTGTCTTACAATAAAGATATGTGTTGCTCAGGGTGGTGTACATTTCAATAGCAGGGAGGTGTTGCCTGTTTGTACACTGATAGTGAACATTTGTTAATTTGTTAATTAAAGCTTGACTCCAGTGGTGCATTCTCATGGCAACATATGTGACCGCTGTTCTAACCGTGTAATTGGAACTGGGATAAAAGGATAACAAGACAGTTGTCTAGTGTGAAATGACCTTTGACAGAGAGCCATTCACCAGCACTAGGATAGCATGCAAACTACCCTTAAAAGCCTAGGGGCTTGCATGCTACTCAGATGCACATTTAACACCACTAATGGATTCCTAATATATATCTCTTGGCCATCAGCCACAACAGTTCAGCCTTAAATCCCTGTATTTACTTTTGCAGGGAGCCAAGTTGTTAGTAAACCATGAGCTGTTATTAGAAGCCTGCACTTCTTCATCTCCAACTCACACAGCTATTATTAACCTGTCTATTATTTCCCTTATCATTGGCTGTATTTTAGGAGCAATATTTCGCTTATCACTAATCCTAATTGCTCCCTCCCATGGTGGTGGAAGATATCCGGGTCTGTATCATTGCCTCTGGTTGTAACACAGTAAGTGGATGAGTCACAACCTCTTTCCTTCTCTGAAAGGGGGTGGGACTGGGACTAAAAGGGGGGGACCTATTATTTGAACCAGTGCATTGTTTGGCAGGCACAGTATCTGATGATTGGTTCTCACCATTCAATAGCAGCGAAGTGAATTACTCAATCCATGCAGCTCATGCAGACAGACAGGTCACAGTCTTCATCTGCATATGTGGATGTACATATAGTAATGTGAGTATCCTGTACACACTAGATTTGCTCAGCATTGTGGGGCTGACTATAAACTGACCTAAACGTGTTTATAACAAGAAGTATCAAAGGTGGTACATGGTCATCTATTAAACTTTGGCATTAAATGCATGGGTGGATTTTTTGTGTTGTTTCTTTATTGTTTGATCACACATATACTGATCTAAATCTGGAACTCAATACATCAATAAACCAAATTTAAATCTTTTTAAACTTAAACAATAGGCAAGAAAAGTACTTGAAAAGAAATACGAGGACATGTAAAATGTTAAATGGAATAAAGTCTCTGTGCACCTGTTTCTATACAAGTACTTTTCTTGTCTGTTGAAGTTTATAAAGACGTTCAGTGCAGTTGAACACACTTTCCTAGAGATGGATTGTGATAGCTACATCTCAAAAGTTTGACCTCAATTTAATAAAAATAGATTTAGGCTGTAAAATATTACTACTAACGCTTTGAGGTGTCAGATTTTTTGCTTTCATCCCTCAAATCATTACATAAAAAAACATTGTTTTGGTATCTGTACCAAAGTTCAGGTATTGACTGGCCCTATCTGTAAAGACTGAAAGCCCTGAATTCACAGCACTGTGAACTAAAGTACAGTTTACAAAAAATAAAAATATGTCTTAAGAATGACAATACTTACAAGTTATACAACATAAAATCAATGTTTACTTTTAGTTTCAGAATCACTTTAGAATCAGATACAGCATACTACCCTATAGTACATGTGAGTATCAGACACAGCTCTTCTTATATTTTCTAGGTAAACATCATAAATGAATACATAAAGGATAAGGTAGCCTGTGTCTTTCAGGGTTTTTTTTATGTAATGCAAATGTTCTGACTTAAATGAATGTTACACGCCTCAGTCATGCCGGTGACATTTTGTTGATTGGTATCTTATTTGCCAATGTTAAGCAGAGGGACCAGTATGTTTCTACTAGTAACACATTCGCTGACCCCACAACAATCACAGAAACAGGTTTTCTTCTATTGCCAGATCAGCACAAAATAACAGAGGACTGCATGTCCCTTCAAGACTTCACTCAGTTTTTAACCAGCCTGTCAATGGCTCCTCTTTAAATAACTCAATTTGGGATTTGGTTATTCAAATATCTCCTGCTGTTCACAAAAGAACAACTTGTTGAGTTCCTCTTGGATCTGTATACAGTTGGATAGCTGGATATAAATTCATAAAACTTAACAATGGTGTGGTAATCCTCCCATGTTGTTTTAAGTTGTGGAAATATATATTTCAAAGCAAAACACCACCACAAGGTCCCTTTACTGACTATCAAATCATATCTCAGGCGGACTGCTATCAAAGTAGGCACCTACACCATTATCCTGGACAGTGGAAGGAAGCCAGAGTAACCGGAGAACCCATGCATACCAGGGAGAACATGCAATCTCCACACAGAATGGTTCCCTGCTAACATGTGGATTTGAACCCAGGTCCTTCTTTGTGAGGCGACAGTGCTAAACACTACAACATGCTGCCCTCTATAGTGAGTGATTGTCTAAAATCACACATGTAAATGCACAGGGTGATAAACATCAGATATACTAATCTAAAGACCGGCCATCTATTATTGCTTGTGATTATCGCATTACAATAGAGGTTACAAGCAATAACTCAGAACGCTAGCTGTTCCAATGAATCAGCTACTGATCATCAGTAAATTATCAACACTTTAAACAGAAGAGCTTCCACAACAACATCAGCCGTTTTTGAATCAAATAAACTTGAAATTGAATGAATTGGTTTATCTGTGGACAAGCACCAGAGGCACTTCAGTCCAATAAAAATATCCATGCAGAGTTTGCTGCTTGACTCATTTCACAGTCATCAGTAATTCAGAAATATGAACAAACTATGAACTATGAACGTTAAAGACAAACAATGTTGTTGGAACTGTTCCAACAAATATTCTGTAGATTACAAAACCCATTGCTGTAAACCTGGTAAACTGTATATGTAAATATAACTGTAATCCAACTTTTAAATTATAAGAATCAATAGTTTACACAATAAATTAACTCTCAGTTTAAAACCCATATTATTTTGTTATTTTAATGTATAATGTCTGTATTTTAATTTATAGGTGGTATATAGGTGGCACAGCATTATATTATACTTAAAGCAATAAATACTAAAAAAGAAGAAATGAACATAAACAATAGCTAAGGCAGCTGAAGACAACGCTGATGATCCAGGTTACTGAGTCTCAATTATGACTGAACATACGAAATACATATTTAAATTTCATATTAGTTCTACTGTAATGAGCAATTATTAACACAGGAAGTCACTGTACAATTTTATTCCAAAACCAGTTTTAACACAATAGTTCTGAAGCAGTTATATTTGTTTGTAAAGATGAACTGTGATGTTTGATGAAGACCAAGCAAGTGGTAAAATCATTATGTTGATTTTATCTGTGAAGAAGAACACCTGTCAATAGTTTCTTGCCAAATGATGCCGCTCCTAAACAAATGGCTGTTAAGTTTCCCAAACCACACTGAACAAAGAATAATTAGGGGATTAATGTGCCACTTTGGTCTTGGTTCAGATCTTTCAGCTTATTCTTTCGAAATCAAGACAGGAGACGCCACCTATAAGAATGAAGGAGGTGAACCTGTTCACTTGAAGTGGTGACACTTTAGCAGTTTAACTTCCTGAGATGTGACTGACATGTGATCTACGAAGACATGAGCCATGAGAAGGAAGAGCTCAATCTCAGCCTGATGTAAAATAACAAGCTGAGATTGAGCCAATCCGTCTGAGAGGGATTTGTGAGAGTGAAATTAAGCCTCAGAGAAGAAGAGGGAGAAAATGAAAGATGAGACTAGCAGCTCTTTTACAGGCGGGTACATCAGCCCGGCAGTATCTCACACTCTATCTGTGGTCATCCCCTGTCACCGCTTTACCCCAGCCCCTTCTATCCTGCTTCATCATGGAGGCCCCTCACAAAGCTCCCTTTTGTCCTTGCTGTCATCAGCCTCACTTCTTCTCAGCTCTGATCCTGTATGTACATCTCCGCAGGGAAAATACAAGTAAGGGAAAAACAAGGCCGGAACACAGAGAAGGCTGGAGGATGATGAGGTCCCAGAAGAAGAATCCAGTTTTCCCAGATCACGCAGTCTGACCATGTGACACCAATAGGAGAGTTTGAGTGGCTTGACGGTGTACTAGACTCAGTGGAGCTCTTCTCTATTCATATGTCATATGTCACACACTGTGTGGTTCTTTACTTGACAGTGAAAAAAGGCAAGAACAAAGAAAATTGTTCTGAAATCATCTCCTCCCTCCAAGAGTTAAGCACAGATGAGTGTGGTATGGTGGATAACCACATTAAACAAGCCAACAACAAAGCTGATGTCTTTTCCTTCATCTCTATTAAATCAGTAAGCAACCCTCCTGAAGGGATTCTTCTTTCTTTAATCAAGACCATAGTTTTTAAAATTCGAGATCATGCTTCAAAGGTTTCATGTTCACAGCCTCAAAATTTCTGCTCGCTGATTCTACTGCTCGCACTTGGGACATTCTGTTAAAATAAACTGTGAATACCTTATCAAAAATCACCAGCCAATAGAATATAACCTGGAACTGACCAATTACATAATGGGGGAGGGTCAAAATGAGGACACTGAGAGAAGATGAGAATGTTAACTGTTAAGTATATAATGTCAAACACACAGTGTTATTTATTTATTTAAGTCATTTTTATCTACAGCTGAGACACTGTGGCTAGAAGAGGTCGGCTATGCTAAATGCATTGCTAAACAAAAAAACCTGGATTTCTGTGTATAGTTTAGATTTTGGTTTGACTAACGTGACAGTGTTACGTTTGAAACGCATCTTACTGAAATGCCATATCTGCCTATTATTTATATGTTTTTCTAATTTTACTGTTGTAGTCTGTAATGTATGTTCGCTTATATTTTCTGTTTTGTTTATGTTTGTTGCACTTAAAGGTAAAGACTTGACTAACCATAAACAAGTTTATATCACAACTCTGGTTGCTGGAGTCATGCAGTCTGGAGACGACTGTGTGTCCCAGTATAATCCTAGAATTTCAATCTTCAGATGTGGACAGTCTCCATGGATAAACCAGGCCACACACACTGTGCTGGTGTGTCTTTTGAGGTCTAGTTTGTCCAATAACCTTGTGGGTCTATGGCACAAAAAATAGATGCAGTTCCTACAAAGGTCATACAACATTTTTGACAAACCCTTTAATTAACGCTGACAGTCTACACTTCTTGTTTGTTTCACTGTGGTGCCGTATAGGGCCAGTGTAACGAAAACTGTGTCAGTTTGTTCAAATTGTCTTTTTACGTTACCAGTATAAATATAAATTGGATGAACAAAAAATGTATAAACGCTTAAAATGCAACAACATCCTCATTGTTCCAAAATACATGAAATAATGGAAAGTTTAAATTGAACTTACAGCTTTTCTGCATCAATAAAACCCATTATTTATTAGAGGTGGGAATCACCAGAGACCCCACGATACAATATTATTACAATACTTAACTCAAACTGTGATGTTATTGTAATTTTAAATGTTCTGCAACATGCTAAGTATTGCGATACGATATGTTGTGATTATCATAACTTCTGCAACTGCAAATTATGCCCATAAAGGTAAACTTTATCAAATTACATTTAATCTAACAAAAAAGTCCTCAGTCTTTCAGTCTCCCTCCCCTATTATTTATACGCCCTGTCTGTGTGAAGCACCCATCTATGGGTGCCCTAGGTTGAAGTATGTGTTAATTTATTAAGAACTACACTCAGTTGGAAGTACATTTGTTACAGTAGTTGGCACCAAAGTGCAGCCCCACAGTAAATCCTCCTTTATGAAGGTGATCATGTTCAGCTTATATCCAATGTTTTACTTGTATTATCCAGTATAACCACTACACCACCGTGCTGCCCAGGGCCTGTATCTCTATATATAATATATATAAACTGAAAGATAAAAAAGCAAGAATTCATATCCAATAAATAACAAGTCTTTGTGCATATCAAACAGTGGTCCAAGGCCATGTTTGAGATTGTCTTTGTTGTGTTAGTGGGTAGTCTTGATGCTAATGTAAAAATGAATGGAACAATACATTACTAACCTGACATACAGATACATAGTCAGGAGACTGTGCAGTGATTTACATTTCTACACCATTATTCAAGGTTGTTTTGACTTTCCTGTGACTCCAGGAAGGTCAAAACAGCAGCCAGTAGCTTCATGGCTGTGTCCACATGTTGTAGATAAACAGCACAATGCTACAAAGCTTTTTACGTAACAGTTACACTATACAAGTCTAGTCTTCTGTTAGTTTCCTCGTTCTGACCCGCCCCCAATACATTATTAGCTACTTCCAGGTTGAGTTCTTTTGGCTGGTGATTTTTGATAGGGTAGTCACAGAATATCCAAGCGCAAGCAGTAGAATCCATGAGAAGTTCTGAGTGCACACAGCAGAAGCTGAGTGCAAGGAGAAAGGTTTGAGCAGAAGCACAGGAAAGGAGTAACAGTAAATCTGACAAATACACATCAGTACAAATACAGATCTGAACTGGAGCAGAGCATATTTGAGTGTGAGCAGCAGTGTGAAATCAAAAAACTAAGCTCTTGATTAAAGAAAGAAATCTCATCTCATGTCATAACCCTCTAGCCAGAACAGGGTGAAGCCTATGTCCCACCATTGATTGCTCAGAGAACTGGAATCTAATGTGGTTGTGGGTCTAGCCCCCAGCAGTCCATCATCAGAAGACCAATGTAACCAACTCCGGCCAGAAACCACTGTGCTTGCAGTCACCCCATCTAGTCAGGGGAATGGGCATTTAACACACACAAGCTCACCAGACCAGTAGAGTCATACTGCCTTACTCTGAGTGGCTCAGTATTCATCTGGTTGCTCAATATTAATGTTTGGTTGAGAAAACAAATAACATGCTTTAGAGATGAAAACATGTACAAATTGAATTCTCCTTCCATCACAACACAGCTGGGTGACCTATGGCATTAATTACCTGACAGGATACCTGAACACACATACATACAAATGAAATGAATAAGCTAAATCTGCAAATGACTCCTTTACATAGTCATAATTGTCATCACACTTCATTGATTCAGATCATCAAACTAATTTTCATATTACGCAAAGATAACCCAAGTAAATACAAAATACAGTTTTAAATGGTTATTTCATTTATTATGGGAAAAAAAAGTTGTTCAAGCCTTATTTGAAAAAGCAATTGTCGCACCTGCTAAATCCTAAATGAACTGCGATTAACCAAATTTTTAGGAAAGCTGAGTTCAATTTCACTTCCACACCCAGGTCTGATTATTGTCAGAATAATATTGTCAGTGAATCAAGAAATACATTTCTTAATAAATTAAATAGAAGCTGTCTGACAAAATGAAGCACACTAAAAGATCTCAAAAAGCAACACATCATGCCACAATCAAAAGGAATTCAAGAACAGACGAGAAACAAAGTAATAGACATGTATTACTCTGGAAAGGGTTACAAAGCCATTTCTAAGGCTTTGGGACACAAGCAAACCATGGCCAGAGCCATTATCTACAAATGAAACTTAAGAAAATTTAAAACAGTATTGAATGTTCCCAGGACTGGCAGTCCTACCAAAATTACTCCAAGGACTCAACGACTCATCCAGGAGGACGTAAAAGTACCCAGAAGAACACCTAAAGAACTTGAGACCTCACTTCCACTTCCAGACCTCATTAAGGTCAGTATTCATGATTCAACTATAAGAAATAGACTAGGCAGAAATGGCATAAAACTAATAGTATTTGATAAATTGATAATCCTGCCAGCAGTCAAACAGGGTGGTGGTAGTGTGATGTTCTAGGGCTACTCTGCAGCTTCAGGACCAAGTGCTCTCAACTTATGTAGCAGAACAATGACCCAACCAGCAAGTCTACATTTGAATGAATGAACACAAAACTAAGGTTTTGGAGTGGCCTAGTCAAAGGCCAACTTAAATCTGATTGAGATGCTGTGGCATGACCTTAAACAGACTGTTCATGCTCAAAAACACTCCAATGTGGATGAATTAAAACAATTCTGCTAAGAAGAGTGGGCCAAAATTCCTCCACAGCGATGGTAAAGACTCACTGCCACCAAGGGTGGCACAACCACTTATTAGGTTTAGGGGGCAATTACTTTTTCACATAGGGCTAGGCAGATTTGGACAGCATTTTGTGTTTACTCTGGTTGTCTTTGTCTAATACTAAAATTTGACTCAGTTAAATGTGACAAATATAAAAAAAAGGAAGGAGGCAAATACTTTTTCAAAGCAGTATTAATCGTAGATCTGGTCTAGCTAAGCATTTATTTAAAAGTTTTCGGTGAAAAATGAGTTTATTTTACTTCTGTCGTGAGGGTTTAGCAGATTCATACATTATTTTTGAATCCCAAGAATACAATTTAATCGTACAGTCTGTTACAGTTTGCATCTCATTAATGGAAAACACATTGTACATTTTAAGAAAGTCAGTGAGTAACTGGCAGCGCATAATGTATGAGAAGAATAAACAGACAAAAGTAATGAAGGAATATTTCCACTGTATTGGGAGATGAAGTTATTACAAATGACTAATTCTGTTTATATTTTTTCCACAGCTTCCAATATGAAGAAGTAATCATCCTGTTTTCCACTGAATTCATTGCACAATCCAGGCATCCCACCCCACCCTGTTTCATTTTACTACAATAGCCTCCTTGTTTTACGAATTGTGGCCTGAATGGCACCATGCTACATTATCATGATATTCCTCCACAATGCAGCTAAACGGGCTCAGTCAACCCAGATGACCCTCCACAAAACCCAACAGAGTTGCCAATAGCTGCCCTAGAGCACAAAACATAGGCTCATTAAAAATCTCATTTGTAAAGCTGCCGAGATCTACAGCACCATCTACTTTTAGTACGACACCTTTGACATGGAAAAGTGGTTGAGGAGTCTGTACAATGTTTGCCCTATATTGATGGGGAGAGAAAGTAGGGCATTTTGACTGGTGAACGCAGTAACAACATTGTGCACAAATGTATTGTGATGAATTGTAGGTGCTGACTAACTAATGATTAACTAATGAGTCTGAGATATTTGTCTTGTTTTCTTATAAATATGAGTATTATCTTATAAATGGTTGTATATTCATCATAAATTAGGATAGACTACCTACTGCTAAAGGTAGTATTAGGTTACAACCTTTAAACCAGAACTTTGGATAGTACACTTCACTTATTTGAGTTATATTAGCTTTGGATTAACTTTGGGGTGTATTTTTACAAAAGGAAGAAAATGTGAATTATGTCTCCCAGAACTAGGGCTGACATTACTTTACCAGATGACCTGAATTGACCAAAGCAACATTTAGAGTAGTTTTTATGGTTCTTGTGGGAAGATGTCAAGGAATTTATGAGGTAAACATTTCTTGAAAACTTCTGGTTTTATATGATGGTGGACAATCTTCAAGTCAGTATTTGTTGATTAGTCTTATATTTAATGTGCACACACCATTATTTGATCTGTAAACATTTCTCGACTGAATTTGCAGAAAATTTACAGTATCACTATTAAGGCTGCAACTCAGTTGCATTTGTATGAAATGTCAGAAATTTCCCACATCCCAGGGTGATATATTCAGATTGCTTGTTTTGTAAGATCGACAGCTTAAAACCCAGAAAGATTCAGTTTTCCAATTACACGAACCAGGTTTTAAGGTACTACCTGCAAATACTTGATTTAAGTGATTAACTAAAAGCCAAAATAGCTCTATCACAATATATCACAATATAAAATACTGTTATTGGCGGATTCTTTGGCATTTATTTATTTATATTTTTAAATTTCTGTACATTCTTTGTTATCCTACCACTGTAACACTCTGGCCTAAATGATTGTTTATGGTATAATGCTTCACCTGATTAATAGTCTCAGGTCATCATAACTGTTTCACTCTCCACTCCAATAAACTTTTAAAAGACAAAGCTGCCTTAAAGGTATTCAGACAAAATTCCAGGTTACAATCTAACAGACAAGTGAATATCATTTGATTTAATGTTCTGTATTATGCCTGCTTTTACTTACTTGTTTGATAATGAATTTGTCCTCTTTGTTATGCTCCCAGGCGGTGACCATGTGTACAGTGGACAATGCAGCTCCACTAAGCACAGCAGCTCTCATTCTGACTGGCAGCAGTGTGTAAATGATGTAGATGAAAAAGACCGTCCACCAGATACCGTCTGAGGCACTGCGGGGGTACACCATCAGCACTCCAAAAACCTGCACTACAATTAGTACGCTGATCACCAAGTAGCTCACAATCCACATGTAGTCCTGGTGGAAGCCGTTACGGTTGCACACCACCATCATGGCAAGAAAGAGAGCCATGGCCACGGATAGTACTGAGATGTAGGCCACATTTGGGGTTGTGTGGATGCAGTGGAAGGCCAGCATGACTCCGCACACCACCACCAGCATCCCCATTAGCATGGTCAGAGAGCTCTGGTTGAGCCTGAAGAAGTAGCGCTGGTACAAACGCTCCAGCTTGGCAGACTGAAATTTCTTAGATTGGAAAACCCGCACCACCCGCATCCAGCAGTCTGCAGCAGTCATTGTCTTGCAGCTGTCCTCTGTTAATTCCCCCAGGTCCTCCTCTTTCCTGCCTTTCAGCTCCCCATCTTCAAACCCCAGGTCCACAGCCTTAAGACCCAGATCCCCACCCCCCCCCATCCTTTTCCCATAGTGGTCCTCCTGCCAGCCACAACGTAATCCAAAGTTGCCCCCACTAGTCCCTGGTCCGCAGGTATAAGGCTGAGGGACCGTGCTGGGAGGACCCAGGTCCTCAGGGTCCCTCAGGCAGCTCATGTAACGTGGGTTGCACAGTGATGAGCTGTCCTTCCTCTTTTTGCCATTTCGCTCTCCCCATGCTGTCTTTCGCTCGTCCACTCTGCCTACGAAGAAGCCTCTGGTCCATGACATCCTAGGGAAAGAAAACATGGGGACGCCAAAAAACGTTTTTAAAGTGAACATCCAGCAAGTATAATGTTTTTTTGTTATTTGAGGATCTTCTCACCTGTATAGGCTTGATTCTGTGTAGTAACACTGTGCTCTTTGGCCAAGCCACTATTTTATCCCAGTGACCACACACCATGAGCTCAGACTGGCCAGAAGCACCTTTGATAGACCAAGTCAGTGTGTCGGACCTATACACCTCCTAGTTCCTGTAGACCACCTGCTGTCCTGGGAAAACACGCAAACACAGACACATCATGCTGATTAGCTAAACTGAAGTTAAGGATCATTATTGATACACAAACTACAAGAAAAAAACATATTGCACCTTTTGATGATAGGTTACTCTACTTGTATTTGCATGTTCATCTCTTTGAGTATAATTCTGTGACACAACGTTTAAAAATCAATAGTACTCAATAATATAAAAATCAATAATACTTATGAAATGCCTTGTCTGTTCCACTCACATCACCTTCCAACACTGCACTAGGACAGGATTAGCATGGTAATAATTTGCTGTTTTATTTGCATGGCACCTCATCTCCAATGAAGCCCTCATGCAGCAGGTGCCACTGGTCAGTTTTGTCATCAAACCATAATGTTGAACAGTGCTGATAGTCCTGTTTCAACAAACTCTCCACTGATTGCTGGAATTTTTTAAAAACATTTACAATTTTGTAGGATACTAATGGCTTTTCTTGTTTCCCGATCACTGCAATGCATCTTGAGTGGGAAGCGATGGCTGAGTTCTATTTGACAACAAAGGCTAACTGAGTAGGCACCATCAGAGATCAAGAGCTCTCCAGTCCAGATTAAATTGTCCATGCTTCCCCCATTAGCTTTGATGACTCACTATAGCTGGCTTCTGGCAGCACACGTCAAGGACACTACTAACCTCTAAACTTAATAAGCAAATCTCTGCCAGGCTGACCGAGCTGAGACAAACAGTGGGAAGAGAACTGAACACATGGACATGTTTATAATCAACAGCAGCTTGCAATATGAGTCGCTCAACTGCCACACAAAAACTAAGAGTGACTGCAAATACACATGGTTCATGCTCTGTCTTTAAAATACATATTTTGTTTTTTTCAAAGGTTTTCTTAATATTGGTAATACGAATTAATAGTCTAGTAGTGGCTGTTGCAAACTAGCACAACATCAATTTGACCATTTAATGAAAACCTCAATTAAGCACATCACCCATTCTCCATATGCATTTATGACCAGTTCACCTTCCACTCGCTGCCTACAAGCTTTCTGCATGAATAACCATAGTCCTAGACTCATCTTTGATACATTTACGACATGTAAGGCAGAAACATGCGGCTCTTATGTAACTGTATAATCTAGATGCCAAAAAATAAAAGAAACAAATCTGTACCACATTTGAACCGCTCTGATCCATTGGTTCTGCATGCACTACAAATTAAGCAGATGATGATGGCTTCGCTTTTACTTCAGTAAAACAATGTGACCTTTTTCATTTTCTCTCCATATGACAGTGACTGCAGCCGTCCTCTCATCACTGCTAATACAGTCCTGGTGTTATTAAATGTTTAGTAATTACACGTGTAGGCCCAAGCTGTTCGGCCGATGCGCATTACATAACAGGACGCTCCGAGAAGCCTTCAGGCGCAGTCGACGGCTCTACGTGTTCAAATGTATCATCTTTAACCACACTACACATGGGGACAGGGTACGGCTGGATAACCTGGAGATTGTATATGCTGGAGAAGAAAGTGCAGCTCGACACACATCACCGCCTTTACCAACTTACCAGGAGTAAAACACTTCGTCAGGCAACTTCAATTTTGGCAGTGCAGCCCCTGATCAGACAGGGATGTACAGTCCGGTCTACAGGCCTAATGTACAGGGGTAATATGTTATACACAGACTACATCTTGGGCCTGACTCCCTCAATAGAAACGTGCACGTCAGTGTTTATACTCCAGATGGATCACTGGACGAGAAGAAATTTGTGAAAATGATAATTGTTGTTATTCTGACCATAACGCACACTGTAAAACGGCTCACTGGGCTCTGCAGCCACGGTTCAGTGTAGTGTTTAAAAAAGTGTAACTCAGCTGCCTTTGCTAGAAGGACCTAAGCCTAGGAGAGTGTCCAGTCCTGCATAACAGTTCAGGCTGCTAAACGCCGCAGCGATCGTCACAGAAGAACACTAGTACAAGTCAGCTGTTGGCATTTTTTCCGACCGCTGTATCCTCTTACCGCAGATCAGCCGACATGCCACAAATTAATATTGTGCAGAGCAGTTGCCCAACACAGCCGCGGGAAAAGCTGAAGAGAGGCAGTGGACTTACCATTGGATATCCTCGTTAGAGCAGTAACTATATAACACTGCAGTGGAGCTCCACATTAGCTCTGTGTTCAGTCTTCACGCAGACGCCGTCACACGCTTCGGATGCGGGTTCCGTCCGGAGGGGAAGCGAGGAAAAACTGCGGAATTTGCCGGACAGCCTTCTCTCTTCCCAGCCTGAGCTACAGTACATTCCCACCACCTCGACCTCCGCGACTCTCTCTCTCTCTCTCTTTATCTCTCTCTCTCATACACACACGCACACACACTAAACCTGCATTCCCAAATCTTGAACGCAGGGGTCCCCCTAGAGGTGCGAATGTGTCTCTGCCTGCATACATGTGACTTACATGGATGATACATATTATTTTAAATTTTTCACACTATCACATTATCTCATATTATCACTCACACCATAATACAACACTCAGATCAAAACCACGATGTTCCTCCTGTATTCAGTGGCAGAAAATTATTTAAATAACTATCAAAAATCACTATAGCACCATCTAGTGGGAAATGTACACGATCGCATCACCAGAAGGCCTCCTGAAGAAGCAGTGATGAAACTACTTCACGTTTGTTGATTCATGCGACATTTTAACAGTAAAACTATAAAGAAAACAGTAGCATGTTTAATGGCTGTGCAAGCAGCCAATAAGCAGTCGATCACATGATTAGGCTTAATCTGTAAACCAGTAGGGCAACACTGGTGTTGACACAGAGGAATCTGTTGACTTTTCGTCCTTTAAACATCTACACACCCTCACAGACCCCACGGAGAACATTAAACACTAAGTCACACGAAGCTATGGCTCTAAATTAATAGAAAGAAGAAGTAGATTATTTTAGTTGTTTACTATAATAATTATCATATATGTATTGTAATCCTACAATACAGACCTACAGTCCTACACTGCCACTAGTAAGTACAAGAAGTCCAATTCTACTAATGATAACACAGATTACATACCTGCAGAACAACTGTGTCACAGGAGCAAAGTCAAATATTTAGTAAAAATGAAACTAGAATCTACTTTACAAGGTATTATAAATGACAAAAAACAACTTAATATTACAATAATTACACCATAGCATATTGATCTTGGGAAATAAGAAGGAAAGGAATTTGCAATATTAAAAAAATCACTATTTTCTCCTTTTTGCCCAGCAGTGGGCGCATTTGCTCATCAACCGTGTTAGGTCTCACAGAGTCCATGAGATGAAGGCCTGCTGCTGCTGAACCTCTGCATTGAACCTTAGAGGCTTCAAAGCACAAGAATAAAAACACTGACTGCATGGACAGAAGTTCCTCAACACCGTCTTCACCATTATTCTGTCCTCCATCTAAACTTATTGGTTAGGTGCTGACTGACTTTCTCACTCTTGAGTCTTATTTATGTGGGGTATGTATGTAGGTTTTTTTTTTGAGTGCAGTTTTTTTGTTGTAATGTTTTCCCCTTCACTCATAAATGTCTTTTGCTTTATGTGTGGCTTGCTTCACCTGGATCATGGACCTTAACAGTGCAGAGTGATGTATAACGTTTAATAACATTTTTTTTTGTGGGGGGGAGATTTGAAATTTAAACCTTCCCAGATGTTTGCAACATTTTATTGCTGCTTGTCCCAGATTGTCATCAAACAGCAGCTAATGTGTAACATTTTAACATTTTCGTTTTTCTCAGAAAGATAAGATGTAAGGTTTTGTGTAGGAGCGGAAAAGCTGTTTCACTCTGTGTGTGTGTGCGTGCATGCGCAGTGACTTTGTCCTGTCTTTGTGACATTGGCAGTGTAAGCTGCCTGACTGAAGCCGTCGATTGGCCCTGTGTAGATGGAGGGCGTTTACAGGATGCGAGGGGACCAAAGTGCTGGATCAGTGAAAACTGAGAAGGCCAGCATCCCAATCAAACAAAATGTAGAAATGTAGCAAAAGTAAATGATGAGTTGTCTCAAATCATTTGACCTAGATTACAGACTCGAGTTTTCTTGATGATTCCAGCAGTATATACAAAAGTATCACCTCGTTGAACCTGGGGAGCCACATGCGCTTCTCTTAATCACTGTGTGAAAAATACACGTTCGAAAGAGAAATAGTTTTATTTTGTTGCTGTAAACTTAGACATTGTGGTGTAAAAGTACATTTCTCAGATAGTGAGTTAGGACACAGACTGAAGCGGGCTGTGCCAAACTCAGAGAACATCACCATAATCAAATAGAAAAATAGAAATTAGACAGGCGCAGAAATCTCAGAGACTGGGCTGTGTGAAAAGTGCAGGTCTTGCATAATTTATCAGGAACGCTGTAATCTATCCATTCGTGTGTCCGTGCGTGTGGCATTGTGTACAGTCAATGATCATGCCGTGACTCTAGAAACTAGAGATTTTACAGCGCATATGCCGTCGGAGCTTCACATCCCGACGAAGCCCCCAGTCGCCGCCGACCGGGTTTTTCATGTGGTGTGAAAATGTTGAGACGAGGCGCTGCCTGTAGTTGACGCTTTCGGTTGACGCCTTTATTGTAAAAACTGTGGCTTTTTCACCCAAGTTGGGCTGAGGTGTCCGAGATCCCCGTTAACTGCGGATGTCCCTGACTAATTCAAGCGTCTTTCTGCTTAACGAGGTAGGTTCGGCTTCAGTTTTTTCTCTTGTTTTTTGGCTCTCCAAAGGGGGTCGAGGTAATTGACGACTGGATGAAGGGTTAGAAAGCAAGCTGCACGCGTCGTGTAGCCTTTTATCACACACACACACACACACACACACACACAAGTAACCAGTACAGGTATAGAAGCAGGTCCCCGGTGAGATACCGATAATTAAAGTGGACAAGCTGACCTCACTGGGAATCTTTCACTTCGACTGTCAGTCTGCCAGGAGGAGTCGGAACAGATGGGTTGAGCTGCGGTTGGCTTTTAGATTTTGACCGAAATTATATAACTGGTCAGCTGGAGAAAGAGATGAAAACAATTATCCATCACTGTGGGTCTGTTTTTATATGTTATAGGAGATATAATTAAATTTTGCTTCAGCTACAGTAATTTCACTTTGAACATAATAATTATGAAGTCATATGTTGTCAGAATGTGATATAAAACAATTGAATCAAATTTCAATGAATGTCAACAAAACGTTTAATTCTGTCTGTCCTTTAATTACTGTACCTGTGCATATTTACAAGCTGTACGGCAGTTATCATAATAATATTAAACTTTTATTTTGGCTTTTATGTTTTCTCAATATGTTATGTTGCAATAACATAGGAACACAAAGAGATTTGCAGTAGCATAATGAGTGACAAACTAAGGTAAGAAAATATTACTGGAGGAAATTTAGAATGAAAGTTTCCTCTAACAATATGTATTATATTATCCATGTAAAACATGTGATCTAAATGACTCAAAATTATAATCCCACACACGTACATGTGAAATTTTTGTCTTGTTAAATCCACTGAATCAACCCAGAACTTATCATCAAGCAAAGTGTGATGAAATAACAAAGCAATAACTCACAAAAAAGTCACAAGGCCTTTAATCTTTAATTTTTTGGTTGTCTTTTTTTTTTTTTGCTGTGAGGGTTGATATGTTCTGATCTTGCATGATTAAACTTTTAAATCAGACGTTATCATCACACTTAGGTTCATTTTTGCTCTGATTTTGAGGTACACAGATACAGATACCTTTCATAATGAATATAAATTGCAGAATAATCTGTCATCCGGGACACCATTGGCATGTCCATCTGCATCTCTGCAAGCTCATTGCCCACCCAGAGGGTCTGGACTGTGTTAAAGGTGGATGAAAAGTCAACATACAAGATTTTGATCACGCTGCCAGACTTATCCAGCAGGGAAAAGGTCCTCTAGAGAAGCAAGATGATTGCATCATTTGCTTCACTGTGTGTCTGGTAGGCAAACTGCAAGGGGTCTATTCTGTCTCTCTGCACTAAATTCATCATGTACACTGGGCTGTTAAATGTCTAACATCGAACATTGAAACAGGTTTGCCACATCAAACTAAACATCTCTTGATTTAAGTATGATACAACTCACGGTGTAACTTATGCCTTTTTATTTTAGGAGTAAAACATTTTTTCCCCCATCCGTTCGTCTTTGCATTTCCTCTCTTTGGAGACACAGCAAGTCTACAGCAGCTACAACACATACATTAGGGAACCAAACTTTTGTCAGATATACAGTACAAACCAAACGTTTGGACACACCTTCTCATTCAATGTGTTTTGGGGTGAGCTGGACCGCAGAGTGAAGGCAAAGGGGCCAA
>JAUYWH010000025.1:11546247-11579504 GCA_034779795.1 Ctenopoma multispine | reverse complement strand
AATGTAAATGGTCATGAAAATAAAGAAAACAACATTGAATGAATTGAATGTGTCCAAACCTTTGGCCTGTACTGTATTTTTAATCAATAATGAGGTGGGTTTTTTTGCATTTTACATAAAGGCAATAATACGATCTGAGATTGGTAACTACATTTAAAAGCTTCTTCTAAAATTAAATATCCAAATAGTTTCATCTCTGCTCTGTCGTGAATACTTTCATGGTATATGAGGTATACATTGCCATTTCAGTTTAACATTTCTGGGCAAAGTGTTAAAGGTTACAAAAAACAATTGTGCATGCCTGTGAGCATTTTTGTTATATACAGTATTATAATGAGGTAATGTAATATACTATTATAATACAGCCACTGTTTATTTGAATAATTTGTCATAAAGCAGACACATGTTTTTCATGACTACGGAGTAATGTCATACTGTATATGTCTTTGGAATTCTATTACTGGTAATATTTACACCAACAGCTTGAACAAACTGTGAACCAGACATTATGTAATGCATATAGGTTGCCTCTGTGTGCTTTATCCCTACCTAAACTACATTGTCTGTATGAAATGCTGTTTGGTGACTCTGATATGATGTGAGTGAGAGTTTGTTTACCCCCTCCTTCCTCTCTGTGTGCATACTTCAAACAGGGATCAGGTCTGTATGGGAACACATGCTGTACCTCAAACCTCATGAAAGGATTTGGCAGCAGCCAGGTGTCATCTTCCTCAACTCAAAAATTAAAACGCAGCATTCCCTGTGCCTAAAATAGCCCCTCATCCATAATGCACTAGCAGCAGTGGTGCCCACAGAGGTGCTTCATTTGGGACAGACTGACAGACATCTGCACTCAATGCTTGGATGCAGCTCCAAAACTGCAGCACAGTGGAGTTTAAGTTTCAGACCTTCATTCATTCATGTTTTATTCACATCTTCTGCTTATGCTGAATTCGAATGGATGCCTCCTCCTTCTCCCTTTCTCTCTTCTTTATTTCTTATCCGCCTCGCTGTTTTCTGCGACCTATCCTATGAATAATAAATCTCAACTTTGCTGCAGATTTTCACATCACCCATAGTCATGGTTTTACGGTCTGATATTGGACTTTAAATGCTTGTTTGACACTGAATCTTACACAAGACCTTCTTTCAACAAATTAACACACAGAACAGTTACTGTTTACTTTTCTTTTCTTAAAAAATCATAGCACATATTCAGAGTACAGCCAGTCATGACATCTACAGTCAGTGAGCAGGGGGCTACACTGGGGACCCCTCTACATGTCGAACAGAGACAACTAACATAGCTCACATATCCCCGCACCACCAGAAGAAGTTCTCTTGTCTTTAAACTTTTGACATGTTAAAATCCACAGTGGCTAAGAGAGGCAATGTAATGTGACTGTAAAATGCAAGAGTTTCACTACATGGTTATATGTGGACAACACAGCTTTGGTCTGGTGTTACTTTACCTCTTATCTCTGTTTCGTTCTGAGGCAAGGATCTACTAGAGTGCTCCCTAAAGATCTCTGGATTTATATTCAGCAAGGGGATCAGTAATGTATTTTTATTTTTTATGTAATCTTGTATAGTGATTTGTAAACTGTAGGGGACTGGTAGCCAGGGCAAAGAACTGGGGCGATGTGTTGAGTTCTCCTGATTCTCGTTAGAACTCTGGCAGCATTGTTTCGACTGAGCTAAAGCTGTCTAATGGTCTTTTTGACAAAACCAGACACAAAATTGTTATGATAGTCCATCCAGCTAGGGATGAAAGCATGAATAATATTCTCTAAATCTTGTCGGACATGAGATCTCTAACTCTTGCTATTTGTTTGAGATGTCACAAAGCGGATTTCGTTATGGCCTTAATGTGTCCAATGAATCTCAGACCTGAGTTTTGGTTTTCTTTTGAAAGCATGATGGTGTCCTGCATAAACTTAACATGTGCTTGTGATACAGAGTTCTATTGGATAGGCAAGGTAAAGATGAAGGGAAGGGAGGAGAGGAGAGGAGGAGAGATGGTGGGAAGGATGATATGCAGAGCAGAGAGAGCCTCACTGACGTATTTAAGGGTTGTGTACTGAGAGTGGTAGAGAATATGGAGGGGTGGGGTGGGGGGTGGAGGGTAGAGAAAGAGAGAGAGAGAGAGAGAGATAGACCACTTACAAGCACACTACAGTACACTTCAGTGTTACCCGAGAGAGAGAGCACACAATGACTGACTAACAGGGAGTGAGCAAGAGAGACGGAGAGTGTGCTCTCCTACCTCCAACTGAGTAAGTATGCTGCTATCCTTTCTGCATCTAATCTCTTTGCTGCAAATTGCATTGATAGCCACTATGAATCTAACAATAGATCTGTACATGCTTAATGGCTGATCTGATATGGTGTTATCTTAGAGAAATGGGAAGATATTTCCACTCTCGCGCTCTTATAATTGTGGCTGAAAGTTGAGAAATTGAGTTGATGCAGTGGGAAATGGAACAAATTTTGCTTATAATGAAAAAATCTGATATCCAAACTCCTCACCCTCAGTGCTGACATTTCTGTGGAAAGTCTGAGTTGCACTAAAGCAGAAAATGGCATTTAGAACAGTTGTGTGACAGAGGAGCACTAGTGGGAAGCTGTGGGCACACTTGCAGGCGTTCATGCTTTCTCTGTTGGTGGGGGGAAGGAGTGCATTTGAGACTGCTGGGCTTCCTGTGTGGGGTCAATTAAATACTGCATGAGACAGAGCACTAAAAGCCTGTCCCGTGAGGAACGAAGTGCTTTGTGTGTTAGTGTGTGTGTGAACGTATATGTGTGTGTTGGTGCATCAGTGTGCAGTGCCTTGATTAAATTTGATGAACCAGCAATGTTGAGAGGGGCAAAGATTCCAATTCCAGCTTTCCAGTTCATGTTCTCAAATGCTGCCTTTTTTTAAATAATTTTTTTTAGACTAGAACATAGTTGCAACATAAGGCGGTATGGTCTCTTGTTTTTTCATATCTGTATGTTCATCTCTTATATCTAGGACATCTCTCTGTTCTACTATTTCAAACATCTCCAGTTTATTCATGTGGCTTTCTTGGCTGCAACAGCTGTAATCTGTATGCACAGATGACCTTTACTTTGATAAACTAACCCTATACAGTGACTGAAAATATTTGAGACTCAATCTTGATAGAAAATGCAGTCTTTTTCGGCAGCTGGAATGTGCAATGATGTAGGGCACCATTACATATTGATAAGCCTGACATTCCCTCTGTTAGCTCAGCCTACTAGTCAAGATGCACCAATTAGGCCTAACTCAAGCCCAGAGCCTAAATCAGGTCAGCTTCTAACAAACACATCTGATTTAATGAAGGATGCAGCAGCACTGTGCCATTCTGTGCAGCTCTGTAGGTATGCAGCTTTATGTGGGTTAGCTCCAGCCTCACTGCACTTTGAAGCAGTTTGATGAAGTCAGGTTGAGGGAACCCCAGGGGTATGAAAGCCTAAGTATGCACAGCGTACCCGGCAAGGCCAAGTTGACAGTGTGAATGAAAGATAGATCCTCCAAGCTGGGCTTGCAGCGTCTTGCTCCTCTTCCTCTGTATGCCAGCTTCACTGTCGACCTATCTGTGATGATTTAAGTCACTACTTTGTCCTGTTTATACCAGTAGTATTTCTCTTTGTACCTGGCTAATAAAGACATCCTATATTCTCCATATAAACCCAATGTGATGATTTTGGTGTATGAGAGCACTTGTGCAGCTTGTGTTAAAATGACTTGGAAGTGCTTATTTATAGGTTGCAAGGTGTGCCAAGGGGTCATTAAGGGCAAGAAGAAAGTATCCTGAGGTAACATTAGAGGTGGAGGAGGGTGGAGCTGCTTGGGATATCATTGAAGTATCAATCTGGTTGACGCTTCTATTGATCCACTGCCCACTCCTGGGTACTCTGGTTGCACTGTCAGAAGATTTCTTCTCTCTGACTCTGGATGATCCACCTCTGCCTCTAATGCTGCTTCAGCTGATACCTCTTCACAAGAAGAGGCTGGAGACATGGCTGGAGACATGGGTCGTGACTGCAAACATTGTCTGCTTAATTCTTCAGATTTCTTAGAAAGTCTTAGAAAGCCACTTAGTTTCCAGTTGGCCCAGGCGTCTTAGATCTCTACAGAACAAGAGCAGCCCTTTTTACTTTTGGAAAGTGTAGCATATGGATGTGAACTAAGGTTTCTCTGTGATGCCCATGCATTTTGTATGCCACCATCTACCCCAACCACCTCAATGTGAAACAGATGCAATCTAATATTTGTTTGTTAAAAACACAAAACCCCTGAATATTAACCAGCCAAAGATCATGTGACCAATTTGCCGTTGTAGTTCAGTTTGTATATAAATTTAAATCTTAAGAGCATGGTTGACTTTAAACCGTACGACTCTTAATTGTTCTTACTGACTTATAATAGATAGCAATGCCTTAATGCATTACAAATATAAGATGGCTGACAAGTTACATCAAGGTCTAAATTACTTTGTGAGGCCTGTTTTTCCTTTTCTTGTCTACAGCTACCTCTTGACAATTTTTCTCTTCTCTTTGATTCTGCTCCTATATGAAGGAAAGTGCTAAATAAGGAAACATTATGAAGTACACTGCTATAGCATTATCAGGAGGATTGAACACTGGATGAAATTTGGAAGGAAGAAAAAAATGAATCTACCTTTGCTGCAGAAGCAGTATATGTGTTGTAGAGTGCACAGAGACAAGCCTCGGTGGCTGTCCGCTCCCGTTATACATATAGGCACTTAGTTCACATTCAGATGGGCTATCTGGCATCAGTGAATATAGCTGAGCCAGTCTCAAATCTGCTTTGCTCTTTCTTGAGGGAATTCATCAAAACTCAGTGAACTTTGACAATCCTCCACTATGCTTCCCATTTCCAACCCCAGCATGAGATGGGAGGAGTATAAGGAGAAGAGAGCTATATTTAGACAGACTGAACAGCAAAATATAACAAAAAAGAACAGATTCTGCTGTTAGTCTCTGGTCCTATTGTTCTAGTGTACTACTTCCCTTCCCTTTACTTCTCTTTCTTGTCTCCTTGTTGCCTTCTCACTCTCTAACCTTTTCCCTTTTGTATTTATCACAATGTCATTCTGACTTAAACTCAGTATAAAGGGCTTACAGAGTTTACATTGGCAAACACATGACACAATGAATGTTTAGAAAAGTAAATTTCCATTTTTTTTGTAGAAATCTAAGATCTATCTCTTGCTCTATCATTAAACAATGTATACAAGCGGACTCCCCCCGCCTTTCTGTTCTGAGCTCTCATTTTGTTTCTTCTGTTTTTACTTTCCTCATCTCTACATTTCACTGTTTGAAATGCTGTGTTAGTCAAATGTTGCTTCACGCGCAACACCGTTGGTCCAGAGGCATCTGACAGAGTTAGTGGCTCCAGCTAGAATAATATGTGTACATGCTTGTTTATGTGCTTGCATCCCTTTAATTCTAAAAAGCCATACAGAAATATAGCCCTGAGACATTTTTTGCTGAAAGCTCTGGTGGAGTGCACTTAATTCTGAAGCGGCAAAAGTTGAATGAGGGTGAGAGAGCTTATGCTACTAGCATAATGGTTGCCAAAGTAGGGTCCTCAGTGCCTGGGGCAACCTGGAGAGCAGGCGTGCAGCCCTGGCTTGCCAGGAAGAACGAAGCTGTCTTTAGCAATAGTAGCTTATTAAGACATCTGATGGACTCTAGATTGCTGCTTGCTGACTCACCGCTGCATTTCTTTCCAGTAGGCTCATGCATCACCTTCCTGTCAGGAGGATGGTGCAGGGCAGGCAGGCAGACAGGCAGGCACAGCCCTACCCTCGCCTATCTCCCTTCATCTCTCCATTCATGCTCTCTGTCTCTGTCTTCATCTTTAGCCTTCTTAAACCATACGGCCTCTTAGTTTGTTTTTGACATTATTACTAATGAGCTGAAAGATCACCAACTGGCAAAGGAATACCAGCTGCTGACTGTTGTCAGACAGCTTTTACTTGCTTGGGTGTTGTTATTAACACCTAGCATGACTTACAGAACTGCTCAGTTTTTCTTCTGTTCTATCTGGACCCATTGAAAAATTATAATCTGCAGTGAGAGAGTAAACATCAGACCAGCCAGGTTGTGATTGTTGATTTTACCTCCCTTTTCCATAATTTCTGTGTGTGGGAATTGACACAAGATCAATATATGTTAACACTTACTGGAGAGATTTGAGGCACTGTGGATGTTGAGGGAACTCAGGGGAAGATACATGAAACCAGAGAATAGCTTCTTTTCGTACATGAGGGCTGGCTCCAAGCTGAAGAGACCCGCTGTACTATACCAGTATGCGGGTGTGTACACACCAATGCTGCAGTCAGGGCATCAATTTTGTATAGGAAATGGTTGTTGAGGCAGCGCAGCAACGTCAGCTGTGAAGCACTTAGGATGAGCTTGCCTCCCTCTCTCCCCTCTGTAACCACGTTGCTGACGGGAGAAGGGTCCTGCCTTTCTGTGCAATGGGGGGGGTGAGAGTGCTAGCAGCAGAATCATGTCTGCCTCCGACTCGAGTGCTACAGGACTCATCTGCAACAAGGTACGCTGTTGATGCTGTTGATGCTTTGTTTCATCAGTCTGCATGCAAACTCATCATCTTCACCCTCGAGTCCCATCTTGTTTTCTCTTATTTTTCACTCTTGTCTCTGCAGAAGTCTCTTTTGGTTCACCCACTTTGCCTCCCCACTCCCCATCTTCCCACTTCTCTCGTCTATCCTCTCTTCTTTTCCTCAGCTTCTGTGAACATGCTGGACTGCACACATGTAGTTTGTCTGTCTCAACACAGTTTAGGCTGCTTTGCAGGTGCATTGAACTTGTACATCAAACATCACTGCCAGGCCCATCTGTTGAATGTAATGGATTTTGGCTTTGCTACTTAGGTTGAATCTCATTTTGTGTTATTTTATAAAGTAATTCCTACCTTTAAATAATTTAGTTGACCTCATACTTGTAGTTTTTTACGCTTAATTGATTTGGGTTTAAAAGCTCCTTTTGGTGCTAAACATCCATTTTGATACTGCTTTGAATTTTCACGAAATCAATTTTTTCAAGACTCAGACTCCTTAATTTTGGAAAAAAAAGAAAGCATGATTCTTGCTATGTACAACTCAGACATTAAGGTTACACCCACACCAGTCATAGACTCATGTCTGGAGGAAAGTATCATTCACAGTTGGCTCTTTGATAAAGGTGAGTTGTTTGTAATGTGCACGGTTCCCTCTGCTGGTGAGAATCCAATCCTGCTGCAGTGCCATTATCTCATGTTTCAGTCTCTAATAGGACTTCCAGTATGTGAGTGATCCCTTGTTATTATCCCTGGCTCATAATTCCTCACTTTTATGAAGACAGCTGCTTTGCAATTGGATTTTGTTGTTTCAAAAGTAAAGCGAGTGAGAAAACACAGTGGGCTGTGAGTTTACCAGACACATTAATGCCATTCCAACATTGAAACCTGCATGGCTGTGTTATATTAGATTGCACTATTGATCACAGTGTTGCGTGGTGAAAGTTAAAGCTCTGCAATGAGGCAGAGTGAGTTTGTCTCAACACACACTGTGTTGAAAAACAGTTGGGTTTGATGATTTGTTTTCATATTACTATGTATTACAATGCTGTAATTGTCATAATAATACTTTGTATGGGTAGAGAAGGTTATAAATGTTTTGAAGAAATAATGCCCTTCAAACTTTACAATATGCCTGTGAATAATATTTTGTTGCTGCTACTGGAACTGTTATATAACTGTCAGTGTCTGTTCAGTTGATTTGTCTGTTTCAGAGTCTTTAGTTGGCCTCTTTAATAACCAGGATGGGCTTATACGCTTTTCTTCTTCATTAATGTACATGAAAAGAAATACAAAACATCTCTTGCTGAGAATAGCTGAATGACACAACACCATGTGTGTTCAAAGTTACCAACATGGTGATACGCAGTCATGTGAAAATAGTAAGTGGTTGTAAAATGTAAATGTAAATGTGCTTATTAGCTACAGGGTAGCAGTCAAACCACATTCATTTCCATGACATTAATCAAAACTTTCTGCGTAATTGAAAGAATGTAAAAGCCATTTGGCTACTCAAAGTATAGAAACTTCAGAGTTGATGAGCTTGCTTTCACTGTGTATTGTAAGCTCAGACAGTAAATTTTGCCTATAGATAATAAATCAATAAATGTCTTGAAATATTTATTTTCAGAGGTAGTGGGGCAGTATAGTGTTTCTGGTGACATAATGTACTGTACAGATCAAGTGATTACATAAACTTAATATATCCTGTGTCCCGTAATTCCAACACCCGACATCGCTAGAGGATACTTTGACACTATCGTTCAATAAATTTAACAACACATATAGCGCCAGGTGATTCAGTACATATCTGATTCTCTGCTTCTGCCACGGACATTTTTGCAGGATTTGTGGGACTCAAAAGCCAGCAACCAGACAGCAAAGACAATCTGACAAATCCTTAAAGCTTACAGAGAATCCATGCAGTTTTAAGCAGAGCAGTGTGATCCTTAAGCAAAGGATGTGGTCAAAAATGTCAAAATGTTTTTTTTTTGTATTCTCTTGTAGGCAATATTGTAGGGAATTGTGTTCATCCCGTCAAAACCTTATGCAGCTGTGACAGTTAAAAAGTATCAATCAAGTATCAGGTTTTTTGTGCTGAAGAGACACAGTCTACACTTCAGAATAACAATCCCCTTCATCCTTCTGCAGGGCTCTTTGTGCTTTAATTAGATTTAGATCTTCTGCTGGTAGATTCATCAGATTCAGCTCCACCGCTGGCAGGCTTTGATATTTAAATGATAGCCACAAACTGCACTGCGTTCAACTATTTCTTAACAGTTTTTTGGGGGTGGCAGGGGGAAAAGCAAATGAGGGACAGAGCTGGTGGGAAGGAGGCAACAGTGGAGAGAAGGGAAGGGAAAAAGACTAATTAAGGAAGAAGCAGCTACAGTACATTGAGCTGCTTTATATGTGTGCTCCTGTTTGTTATGTGAGGAGTCTCCCAACCCCTCACCCAACTGGGACTGCAGCAGAGAAACTGTTGATGGAGTGAGAGGACAAATGTAGGATATGGTGAGGTGAGCTTCGTGAGAGTCTGTATATACAGTTTGTTAAGTATAAAGAGAGACTTGAGATTCTGTATCTGTCTGTACTGTATGTATGTGCATTATTATTATTTCAGGCTGCTGATCACTGTTCTACAGTTAGAAATATTTTGGTACAGGCCAAATACATTTTTTTTATTCTAAGTAATGATTTTGAATTTGTGTATGCAGCTGAATGATATGATTTGTTTCCAGTCAATTTTTGTTCTTAAATTCTAGGTTCACAAACTGAAAGTTTTATTTAGTTTTAATTAGAATTGATACTCTCTTGTCTAAAAACATTTGTCTAAAACATTTTTACTGGATATTTTGATTCACTGATCCACAAATTAAATCAGAACACAAACTACAAACCCAAAATATAGAATTAAAAGATTTGCGCAGTCACAAATCAGTGAGCCAGCCATATCTTTTGTTTATACAGATTAATCTGGGGCCTTGCTTTATTCTTGGATTTTGTAGCATTATCAAGTATTATCTATACTCTTTGGCCAACATCTGGTGTGCCTGACTGAGTGGATAAATAGACAGGAGGCTGTTCTGGTTGTTGGTGTTGTTGCAGTACTCATGCACATATTCCCCTGAGACGGCTGCTTTGGAAAGCTGCAGGACCTGCTGGTTGTTGCAGGCTGGATCACATGGCTTCAAGAAAGGACAAGCAGGTTCAGATACAGGTTGAACCAGGAGAAGGACATGCAAGACACAGAGGGAGATGTAGGTGATCTGCTAGGAGATGCATCAGAGCTATTTGCTATAAGTCAGCAGTTACTGCCGTATATCATGAGTACTTCTGAACAGCTGCTGTAAGGTTTAAGATACTGTGTTGTGGTGGGTTCGCCTTCTTTCTGCTGAAACAGCTATTTCTCTCCTTTCCTCTCCATTCCTTTCCTACAGGGTTCAGCCGATTCCTACACAAGTCGACCCTCTGATTCCGACCTGTCCCTGGAGGAGGACCAGGAGGCGTCTCGGCGTGAAGCCGAGCGCCAGGCTCAGCTACAGCTGGAAAGAGCCAAGGTGAGAGCACAAGGGTTAAAGGTCAATGCTTATCATTAAATTGACCTTGTTCTAGCATTCTAGTGTAGAGTTGTATGTAAAGTGCTCACTCTCTCTATATATTTTAATTACATTTTATTAAATTTTTATATGTGTTACATTTGTAGTCTTCTTATGAATCTGTCTTCTTTTTCTTGTCTTCTAACAGTCTAAACCAGTAGCATTTGCAGTAAAAACCAATGTAAGTTACTGTGGAGCCCTTGATGAAGATTGTCCAGTCCAAGGTGCTGCTATTAACTTTGAAACCAAAGACTTTCTGCACATAAAAGAAGTAAGTGGCTTTCTACATAAAGATGGTCACAATTCTGCCCCTTCTACCCTATTTGGATCAACACTACCCTTTACGGCAGCAGCCACTCTTCTATTACAAACACAAAGACATTTTTCATGAAATGCAGTCCACATCAGCAGCATAGCGTTTCAGTCACTGAAGGTGTATTTTACTGTCATGCAGAAATACAACAATGACTGGTGGATTGGTCGGCTGGTGAAGGAAGGGGCAGACGTTACTTTCATCCCGAGCCCAGTAAAACTGGAAGCGATGAGGATAAAACAAGAGCAGAAAGCAGCAGCAAGGTCAGAGGTCACATATCTGTGAGATATTTCTCCATCCCTGTTTTCATGATTTCAGTCCTCTTCTTGTCTCTGTGTCTCTGCCTTCCTGTCTTTCTGCTTCCCTATTTCCACCAGCTTCTCATCTAGCACACTGTTTGAAAACTTTTTTTTTTGTGTGACATAACTGTTCTGTTTTGAAAGCCCTTCTTTCTAAATTGCCTCCTGAGGGATTTTGCGCATAATGAAGCTTTGCATTATATTGCTCCACAGGAAAGGAGGGAATGCTTCATCTGGAGGCTGGAGGTCCACCCCACCATCTGCAGGTAAGTGGGACCGGAGGAGTCCTGCTGCTGTGTCTATCTGCTCTGATTCCAGAGGGCCTGTATGCTCTCTCTGGATCAGGGACTATTCCCTGGTTAAATTGTTCCCTTCAGTCAGTAATATATGTTGGGGAAACATCTTATCAACATATTTTACCTTTAACATGAAGCTAAAATGAATGATTATGAAAAAGTACCACTAAATTTAAATCAATTCTCGTTAGGTAATACAGTATGTACTATAATTACACTATGACATGCATGTGTTTTTTGTTAACAAATTTCTACAGGACTTCAAACTCCAAATTTTCTATTGAATCAATGACGTTTCCCACAGCTATCCTATTAGCTTTTCTTCTCCTTGTCTAATGTTTGATTTGTTTATTCTGAAAGCCAAACAGAAGCAGAAACAGGTATGCTTATACTTCTTCATCTGTGTTTCACTTGATTTTCATGACTTAAGAAGAAGTTCTCATTCTTATTACTGTGGTTGGTAACTGCGTTAGCCACTAATTTTACTTCAACATGTTGTATATTTTCTCCACTTCCAAACTGTGTCTGTGCTTGTGGCCTGTGCAGACTGAACATGTTCCTCCATATGATGTTGTCCCTTCTATGCGGCCAGTGGTGCTTGTGGGCCCCTCATTGAAAGGATATGAGGTGAGACAATCATCAGTACTGTTGTTCAATTCGTACAGATTAGTTCTGCTTTGTGTTTGGATTAATTCTCTGGACTTAGTCAATATGGAGAATTTATCGAGTATTTTTAATTAATTAGTCAATCAAAACAATGTCAGTTTGCTGCTCCACCACTTTGGTCCAGGCTGAAATATTACAATATTTGTTGAATAAAGTGCCATAAATATTTTCATAAACATCATAGAGAAAAGATAAATTAAGACTTTGGTGACTCACCAACTGATGATATAGAGTAAATTTTCAATTTGTCCAACGCTTTCATTTATTGTGCAAATAAACACCAGCTTGTGTTTAGTGTTCATTTTCTGATAAGGGTTTAGCACACTAAACTAAGGTGGTGATGATGGTTAACATTATAATTTCAAAACATCCACACATTAGCATTGTGAGCACGTTCACATGCTGACATTTGTAGTTAGCTCAAAGCACCACTGTGTTTTCATACAGCCTTGGTGGACTGCTAGCATGTACTCGTGTGTTTTGTTAGTAAGACAAATAAGCAATTAATGTTTCAGTTTGTGCTGCAGTGATGAGTAATAAAATCATTTTATACACTCTAGTGCACTTGACTCATTAGAAAAAAAAAGACAAAAAGTAAATGAATCTGTAATGAATGTAGTAGTTTACTGCAGCCATAGATGCAACATGAGTGTTTGGTATTTTTTGGTCTTGTTTGTTCCAGTTTAATCTGGATTGTGCTTTTGGGGCCGAGTATGGACTCGATCTGAAGGGAATCTCTCTTGTGGCAATTATCCTATTACCACTGATACTAAACAACACAGTTACATCCTAATGAAATTGTAGTATACACAATTTGAAATTATACACATATGTTAAACTGTGAAGCACATAACTGAACAAAGTGTCTCAGTGCTTCAGCATTTTCTCTCTGCTTCACTCTGTCTTCTGTGACTGCACCGGCTATGTGCCAAGTCGTGTTTTGTGTGTGAAATATTTATGTATCACTCTGGGATGCTCCAGTGGTGAACGTCAGCGTGCCTCCTTTTTTCTTCCCCACTCGTTATCTTTCTCTCTGCTTTGTCTCACTTGTACATATTATTTCCGGTTGTTCACCATTGTTCTTTAACAGAGCCTCTCCTTTGTCCTCTCTTCCCCTTTCACTGTTTCTATGTCTCTCTGTTACATCATGGAAGAGCAACACTACTGTGTGCTTCATTGGTTATTCCAAAGGCCATCCATTTTTCAAGACTGTTTCAAAATAGACTGCTTCACTTCACGCAAACATGGGGAAACATACGCAAGCAAACACAACACAGACAAATCTACATCATTCTTCTGTCTGTGCTGTTTGTTCTCCTTCACGAGTAATGTAATTGTCTAAATTAAAAAAAATTAAATATTTATTTTGCTTTAATGCATTTTGCTTCCTGTGTGTGAATGTGCCAACTTGTGCCATTTTGGTTGGGTCACTGTTGTAAAGGAGATAATTTAAATCTCAGAGGGAATAGTACTAACACAAAATCACAGCAACATCTTAAATTCTCTTGTTTTGTATTCATAAGTACGTTTTATGTTTACAGTTTACAACATAGAATAATGCAGCTTGCAGGTGTTTATTTTGTATTTGTCAGCTAGTATATCTCCACCTGTGAGGCATCCATTAGTGCTGACTGATGTAAAACAGAATCACAATATAGTTGTAGCTAAAAATAACTTAATAATTTTTTTTTTATTATTAGTCCCCCAGTGGCACATAAGAACAACAATTTACTTCCATTTGGGACACATCCAAACCACTGATTGGTTTGATATTGATGTTATACGTAGTATATCTGTGTTTCGCCAAATCCAGATAGATGGTCTTTTAAATGCACTGCGAGCTTTTGTGCTGCATTGTCCTTAGTGACAAGGTTACCACAAAATTGTGTGTTAACAACAATAAATCTTTATTTAATCCACATAAATGTTACAGGAAAACAGGAAAAGTGAGTGAAAATGGTGTAGGTTTAGGTGTATATTTAATAACACTCATCTTTCTCTCCTCTCTTCCTTCCTCTTATCTGCCACCAGGTAACAGACATGATGCAGAAAGCCTTATTTGACTTCCTAAAGCACAGATTTGATGGCAGGTTGGTATTGCTGTCTGTGTCGCTCAACTGTGTCTCAGTGTGACTGGGCTGCATGTACATAGCTGCTTGTGGGATTTCGCCTATCACGTTTCATGGTCGATAGGACACATGATGATGATGATTTATTTTTAGATCCTAGAGAATGCAAGCTCATCTCAACCTTTGAAATGGAACAGTTGTGGATGTGATGTGATAAGATGCTTCTTCTGTAGGATCACTATTACACGGGTGACTGCTGATCTGTCACTGGCGAAGCGCTCAGTGCTGAACAAAAAGGCCATAATGGAGAGATCCAACACACGCTCCAGTCTGGGTGAGTGAAGAGAAAGTTGTCTTTGATGTTTTATGCTAAAAAAAGATGAATAACTACTAAGAATAGGTGCTTTTTCTTTCTTTAATGTCAAGCCTGTACTGAAAAGCACACATTATTGCTCTGTTAAACATGTACATCTCCCTCTGTTTCTTTGGTATGTTTACAGCTGAGGTCCAGAGTGAGATAGAGAGGATCTTTGAGTTAGCCAAGTCTCTTCAGCTGGTTGTCCTGGATGCAGACACCATAAACCACCCAGCACAGCTCCTCAAAACTTCTCTGGCTCCCATCATTGTCTACGTCAAAGTGTCCTCACCCAAAGTAGAGTAATATCCACACACTACCCACAACACACACACACACACACACACATCAAGACTGTAGTGTGTGTCTATGTAGTTGTTGATTCTCATTAAAATTCCACTTGAAATAGTGGAATAAATGTTTTATTTTATTCTGAACTGTCTCTGAGACTCTTTCTAAGAAAAAAAATAGGCAGAAAGGTTTTTTTATTCTTGTGCTTTATGAGAATGTAGTTTTGTATGCTGACTCTCTTTGCAGCCTACAATAGGTTTTTGTCATATAGCCATATTGATGTGGAAGCTATAGTATGTCCAGATTTGAGATGCTATATACAGTACCATGACACGTTCACTTTATATGACTAAATAACATTTTTGAAAACTATCTCATCATCTCATAGGTTCTTCAGCGGCTGATCAAATCTCGAGGGAAGTCACAAAGCAAACACCTCAATGTTCAGATGATGGCTGGCGACAAGTTAGCCCAGTGTCCACCTGTATGTCACTTTTCTTAAAACTTGTCTTTTTAAACCTCAGAAAAGACTAGAAATGTTGTAACTGTTCTTTTTCATCTCTCATGTTTCTACCTGTGACTCATTAGGAGATGTTTGACGTAATCCTGGATGAGAATCAGCTGGATGATGCATGTGAACACCTTGCGGAGTACCTGGAAATTTACTGGCGAGCTACGCATCTCCCCTGTTCTGCCCCTGTTAACCCTTTACTGGACCAAAGCGTGATCACCCCACCTTCTGCCAATTCTAGCCAACAGGTAAGAGAAACACACAACGGATCCCTGATTTATTAACATCTTAGCTGCTTCAATAATTGTATCTTTTTTTGTCTTCTATGTCCATTCACTAGTTTTCTGAGACTCAAGAGCTGATAGAATGATCACTATCACCGACATAATAGGTGAGAAGAATTTGTTTCTCTTTGTCTGTCTAACTTTGGTAATCATTGGTGCAGTAGTGCTGTTTTCTCTCTTAAAATGTCCCTTCTGTAACCCAAAGGAGTAGCCTGTGCTGTCAGCCAGGGTCAGACTAGGATGTCTTAAGCACAGGGACCAGGGCACCACCAGGGGGCAGCAGCCCTCATCTCTCCAAGGCCAGCCACAAACTCCTCTGGCCACACCTGGGGCGGCAAAAAGAGCAGCACAGTCCCGAGAGAGAGAGAGAGAGAGAGGGAGAGCAGGAGGCTGGTGAGCTGGAGGGTGAGGGGATACAAAAACTGTGAGAGCAAGAAGATCTGATCAGCGTTGCAACAGACAGAAAAGCCTCCACTTCACTGCTGCCCCCTCAGCAAGAGCTCCCCACTCCCACCGCCACGTGACAACTCAGGGCCGCTTTCTCCAGCTGCACTCATATTGGTAATAAAAACCCGTATAGCAGTGCAGTCACTGCACACCACTTTTCCCCACCTTTCATCCCACCCTGACCTTGACCTTGTCACTTCCCTCACCTGGCAAAGCCGAGCCAGCCCATGTGTGTTCAGACACCCAGAAGTGGTCATCCCAAACACAGATAGGCTGATTCGGCCGCCACTGTAGACAAATTACACAACCTGAGCTTTTGAGTATGTTAGCCTACAGTACTGTAGTGTAGCAAAGCTGTCGCAAAACAAAAATCTGACTCTCAGTGTAAGGTTCCCTGGGTTTCCTGTCAATAAACACAAATTCTGTATGTCTTCCATCTTTACAGCTCTTGGAGCTGTCATTCCAGTGAAACCAAATGTTTCTTAAAAGGCACAGAAGTCAGCATGGTGTAACCTGTAACAGGACACACAAGGAAAACTAAAACTCTTCTCTTCCTTTTTTGCTTATATTGTCTTCTTGTTTATCTAGTAGCCTTTTTTCAAATTATTATTTTTATTTATTTATAGATACAGGAAGTATCTATACTACCATCTGTAATTCATATCTGTGATCTCAGCGAATAATATATCTGTACGCAATAGTGATGCAAAACCCATGCATGACAAGCACAGAGTTATACATTAATATGCACATATTGTCACAGCTGTGAATGTATAGATATCAGTTTGTTGGCGTAGGCAGGATTCTTTACAATAACTGTGGTTTGTTTGCAGATGGTTGGTGGCCTACAGGTCCTATAACCTGAAAATGTAAATCAATATTACCTAAAAAAATAGGTTATTGATTTATCGTATAGTTCTCTGAGACAAAAACTCTTCAAAAAAAAGTAACAAATACGAAAACACCAACTCTCACCTGGCTTCACAGTGATGCTACTCATACTGTTTGTCAGTTGCTGCAGTGTAATATGAATTTTTATCCTTTTATCCAAAATTCTTAGACCCACCCAGAAATTATGGTTATCTCATTAATTGCAGTTTTTTAGGATAACCATTGCCTGGATGACTGATAATCTTCACAGACACAAATTGTGGTATTATTACACATCACAACATCCACCAAAACGTTCTGATACTGTACATTGTTCCAGTCTCAACTGTCGGGTGGCACACGTGGTGTCATGTGTTATTTCACGACACCAAACAGCTCATAAAGTTGTAATGTAAATCTGAGAATGATTCAGTACTCTTTTGGGTTAACTATAGTCTTACACATGACTTCATATCCAGCTTCTGAAGTGGACTAAAATATAAACATTATTGAGTATATTAGGATTTAGAATTAATTAAGGCCTATGCATAACCTCAGAAAATGTGATGATTCCTAAAATCAGTCAGAACACCTCTGCATTTTGTTTTCCTCTTTTAACATGTCACTGTTTTTATCAATTATATTTAACACCTAACTGTTGCTCAGTGGTGTAGTAGTAGATACAGAGGTGGGTGGACCACAGACTCCAAATTACTATTTTGATGTTAGGTTGAGAGCTTCAAAAATAAGTTTCTCTGTTAAGAATGTGGATCAGTTGGTGGGGAAGTCGTCTAGGAACCCAAGGGTGGCTGGTTTGGTTCCCAAATTCTGGCCACATGTTGAACTGGCCATTAGTAAAATGATCAATTACATGTTGTTATATTTATTATGTATGTAATGTACACTTGCATCTTTCTTCCACTACACCAGTGTGCTATAACATAGAGGAGACTTAATCTATCCTATATATGGATATTATCTGAGCACATGAAGAGGGTTACTTACTAACAAGCCTAGTCAATTATTTAATTATCTTTTGGCCTAATCAGCCCAAATCAGCATATGTACTACTACAGGACTATAAATATATGGAGGGCGACCTCTGGTGGTGCATCTATGTTATTAAAGGTATCATATCCACAGTTTATTCTCAGCCCATTGAAAACAAACAAGATACATTTAACGTACATCCACATAAATTAATATATATATTTTCCAATTAAATGTCCTGATTACAGTTACAAAAAGCTTCATCCAAACTTTGCATAACCACCGATTGTTTCTAATGTTTATTTAATAGTCTGTCAGCATCTATTTCACATCTAACAGTTCAGATATGATTCCAGAAAAATGGTCAACAACCACTGAAATTCTAACATGATGGCATCTGCTTTTATCTTATAAATTCATAGAATTCAACTAACATTGCACCTATGTAAATAATATAATGTATGTGCATGACATATTGTATTCCAGTTTCATCAGAAGGACTCTTTTGGAGCATCCTCACAAGAGCCATTCACTCATCAGACTAAATCAACATAAACTACATAATCAGTCACATTTATGCATTATCAAGGTTAAACTGTACATACTGTATATTCAATATGCAAATATTATTATTATTATTCTCAATTTGCTCAGAAATATCAAATGCTGACCGAAAGTAGGAGGGTTTTAGTCAGAGCACACAGTTCTATATTCAGCGCCTCAGAACGCATGTGTTTATATGTATTTGCTCTTTTTTTGAATGACACTCTGCAGTTATTTAGGACCACCATAAAGATTGCTTCCACTGACACTCACATTAACTTCTGAAGGACCAGGTTTGAGAAACATAGCACAGAACCTTCTTTCAAAAAAAAAAAAAAAATCAGCTCCTGCTATTTGTTAAAATTTTATTGCAGGAAAATTTCTACAAAGGTTAAATCATTATTTGGATGTCCAAAGCACAATTTTTTATAATTATGATTTCCTATTGCGTTTCACTTGCCTAAATTCTGTATGCAATAGAAAGTCTAGCATTGACAAGACACTAGCTGAGACTATCAAGATATCTCCTCAGTTATGATGGGGTATAATTGCAATTGCACTACTATCATTTATATGTCTGCTTTATGATGCAATACATGCACTGAACGTTATGCTGTACCCACCTCCAATACTGAACAAGCTGTCTGGTCAAATGATGATGATGTCAACATTTCCCACGGTTTCGGACAAATCAACTAGATAAAATAGATGCAACAGTGTCGGATGACGATGGTATGTGTCTTTTGTCAATAGCACATTTGAAAGATGGGGTGAATTAAAAAACAATATTTAAGTAACGTCTATGTCTGGTGGTGGTTTTTATTTCTTTTCAGTATGTAACACCAACAGGTGGCAGAAGTCTAGTGTGTAAATATTCAGGTCATTGTGATGCTGCTGAATAATCACTTCATTGTAAACCAGGGACATAATGCAGTTACTCACTTCTGTCTCACTTTAAAACTTCCATTGAAGAATATCACAACAAAAACAAAAGCATTGTCTCACTTATTTCTGATTGTTTTAGTTATGGTTATATTATATGGCTATAGTCCATATTTTCAGAATGAAATGGTCACTGTTTCTGGAAAGACACTATTGAAAACATATACGTACCACATATAAAACTACTTTCACCATCATTATTTTGGCTGGAAGAAGAAATTGTACTTACATTTTAAAACATGGATCAAACTAAGCCTGGACTAGACACCCATAGATATAAATTACAGTTTTCTGAATGTGTGTGTGTGTGTGTGTGTGTGTGTGTGTGTGTGTGTGTGTGTGTGTGTGTGTGTGTGTGTTTGTGTGTGTGTGTGTGTGTGTGTGTGTGTGTGTGTGTTCCACAAAAAGGTTCACAAGAAGCAAAATAGTACTCCTAAGTTTGGAATGAAATACGAAGTTTAGTGTGTCCTCATATGCTCTGGCCACAACAAAGTTAAGCCTGCACATTCTGTTGTCTATACCTTGGACAAGACATCCCTTCAATCAAATTATACACTGTAAGGAATGGTAAGATATGTCATAACCCATCATTGGCAATAACTGGGGCTCTGTGACATATTCCATACTTTTTTATTAGTCCACGTGAGCTGCAGTATCAGTCTCTTCAAATCATTCATAACTCACTCACCCACTCATTCAGATTCAGAATTCGCTCGTATATTTGACACAGACATTTTGACATCCTTTACTTGTAATGACACATTTCGTTGATTAGCCTACACTTCACTCTTTGATTAGACCTAACATCACACACTAATAAAAATGTGTCACGATAGAAGTCTAGAATGTCAGGTGTGAAATTCATGCCAGAAACCCTGGGTTACAACACCATCTGCTGATGACTTTGTGGAAGGAAAATAAGGAAATTTGTCAGTTAACTGTCTGGCAATCGTGTGAGAAAGATAATGAGTCAGCTTTTGTCTGTTTTCCTGAGGCCGTGTGTAGACTTCTGCCACAGTCTCATTGTGTGGATGTTAATTACCAACACTGTCACCTAATATATGGAGGTGTGATGGTTTGAAGCGTCAATGCAGTGGTGCCCAGCCTCCCCCCGTTTCCTCCCCAGCCTCCCCCTCCTCCTCATGCTCTAGTATCAGCCATATTGGAAGGTGTCACTTTATGCCTGATGATTATTCACAGCCACCTGTCTTTCTCTGTCCCATCAGAGGAACTCTGTGCTGGTTGCACATGCATCTATGTATTCACTGCACTGTGGAAGGTTAGAAAGAGTTCATGCTCTACAACTTTACTTCTAAGCTGTATGACCAATACTTATTTAATACATGTTATGATGCTATATTTCTGTACAAGTCATCAGTAATAAAGTGTAGTAATGGATCAGTGCATTAAGGAAAATCTTTAAAACTTAAAGGCACAATATGAAAAATAAGGTTATTTTTTGTATCACTGATTGTCAGCAACATTATTTAGCAACATTCACTTAGAAGACTGGTGTAAATCACAGGGGTTTAATTAATTAAAGGTTTAATCAGAATTAATGTAAATGAAAAACTAGCATAACATTTTATCCTCAACACGCAGACACAGCCTTTCACAATGTGTATGACAACAAGATATACTGGGCCATAAAACAAAGACAAGTCTCAGCATGGGGGGTGAATGATATGGGGTGGCAAATTGCTTTGACCCACTGGGGGGAAAATCTGCAAGGGCTCAGAGTGGAAACGGTAAATAAATCAGCCAGTAAGCTGCCAGACACAGTTAATTGACTTTTATCTTTTAATTCTCCCTTCAATTGCTGACAACAAGATGCTGTTTCCATACAGTAATAACCTTCAGGGTGTGAAAGTCAGTGCCTGGGTGTCTCTGTGGGCTTGACCAGCACGTCTGAGAGGAAAGACTTGTGACATGACCCTGTAGGCAGCCGAAAGCTGGTCAACTATCAGGGGAGCTCACACTGTCCCACCACATGTCATCATAGTGGTTTTACACTGAAAGACAGTGACACAGGTCAGACTGACCTTTGATCAACAAACATTTGCATGTTTAACTCTTATCTCATTTGGGACAGTTGTCACAGTACGACCAGTAACAAAACTTAGTTTAATAGGAAATCTAACATTAGAGTTTAATACAAAATCACAGACAAAAACAGACTGATCAGTGATAATTAGTTTTATTCCAGAGTCAGTTATATTCCCTTCTTCATAGTCTGCTAAATGTGTCAGGGAATTTCAGCTGGCGAAGATAAGGATTATTTTCACAAAGAGGAGACTGAGTTGTTCTTATAAAGTCGATATGACTCTGTTGTGCCTATTAAAGTAAACTTTAAGATTCTTTTACCCCAATACATCTCTGATCTTCTCCTCTTCTGATCTTTACTTTTAGCTCCTCTCCTTGGTATTCCCTCTGCTCGCCTTGCCACCACGGGTTCCAGGGCTTTTAGTTTGGCTGCCCCCCGACTCTGGAACTCTTTACCACAAAACATCCGTGAGACTGAAGCTCTACCTGTTTTCAAATCACGTCTCAAGGCATGTCTCTTCACATTAGTATATACTACTTAAATTTATTACTACACTAGTTTATATGTCTGTGGTTTAATGTTTTACTGTTTGTGCAGCGTCCTTAGGTGTTTAAAAAGGTGCCTAGAAATAAAATGTATTATTAAACTAATTAGTCCACTGTGAATTGCCCTAACAGTCCCATAGTCCTCAGTGAGGGGTGTGCTATTGATCCAAGAAAGTCAATCTAATCAATCGGTTTCCTGGAAGGCAAGTGATGCGACCCACACGTGAGAAAACAGAAGTCTGCAGTGACTGACTGCTACTTACTACATTTCATAAATATATTAATACCTAAATGAGTGGAGAATGAGCTGAAACGATTTGCTCATAATATCGGGTTTAGTTAGTCTGTAATTAAATATGAAGTATGAAGTAGTTAAATTATTCTTAGCTTAGTTTTGGACAAAATTCTGAACACAATCTAAAACAAAACGCAGCTTATGCAGCTGCTTTGTCGTCCCCGACAACATTACTTGCTTTTGCTGTCTGAGAACCTCTCTGAGTGTAGTAAAGGGATGTTAGGAAGCCTGTGGAGTGGTGAGCTCCTATTGGCTGCTGCTCGTCTGTATAAAGAGCCGCAGTGGCAAATTCAATCAGATCAACTGCAGACATCCTCCGAGAGCCAGACGCAAGGGCGCTCGATCACACTGGGACAATTTTGGGGCTTTTCTGCTGCTTGTTTTTGATATTTTCTGGAACGAAAGCTGTCGTTAACTACTGTCATTAACACCATGAAGGAAAGGAGAAATACACAGCCGCTGGTCGTGAGGTGTAAACTGGTTCTTGTTGGAGACGTTCAATGCGGAAAAACGGCGATGTTGCAAGTCTTGGCGAAGGACTGCTATCCAGAGGTATGCTGTAATGAAGCTCATGTTTGTGAATAATGATCTAAAACGTATGCACACAAATATGTGTTTTGCTGATTAGTGTTAAGTTCTCATAGAATGACTGAATATGGCAGGAAAAAAAAAATCGGTGCGTCTGTTGCAGACAGCACAGTTCACATGCGCATTTACAAGATTTTGTGTTTTTGGTTTATTTTCTGTTCATTCACCGCAACACGTTTAGTTGCACAGGCTTTTTTTTTTAATGATGACTGAAATGTTTTCTCATTGCATTTAGAAACGTTTCGTATTATAATTGGCATGTGCTGAAATCGTCCTGCAGCTGCAGTGAAAGTGATTGATCGATGCAAAATCCCTTCAAATTGAGAACAGTTTGGATTTGGCTCATTATTTGACTGAGCTCTCAGTCTGTTTTTCTTTGTTACACTAGTTAGCCAGATAAATTGCATTACCTGTAGCTGAGTGAGTGACACCGTGTTGCTAATTGCTCCCTAGACCTACGTGCCCACGGTTTTTGAAAACTACACAGCCTGTCTGGAGCTGGAGGAGCAACGAGTGGAGCTCAGCCTGTGGGACACTTCAGGTAACTGATCACCCTTTCCCCTGTCTGTCTGGCATATCACGGCCTGCCACTCCGCCTGCAGCTCTGAAGGAGACTGAAATATTAGGCAATGCGCTGTGGCTATAATTAGTGTGTGTCTCAGCTGAAAGGAAAGCTGCGTTTTTCAGTGTCTTCCCAAGGAATTGATCTTTTTGTGAACAAGAAGTGTAGTTCTCATGCTTCTTTAATTTCCTGTCTATCTCAGAATAAAGGAAAGTGAGCGATGAAAATGAAAGTGATGTTCAATGCCATAATGGCTTATGAGCAGGGCTCACACTTTTTGTTTTCTTATATTGCATCTTTAGCTTTAAATTAAAGCTGGTTCATTTTTCTATTGTTTTGTCAGATGCATTTCTTGCATGTAGCAGGAAGAAGGGTTTTAATTCTATATTACTGTGCCTAATATGTGTCACTGGAAACAAGGCAGAAAGAGAGTGATTATTCCGCTTCACTTGTCATTATTGCTGTCTTCATGGATCATATGTTCATTTACACTAAGCGTGAAAAAGAGGGTCAATGTGTCAGTGAGGATCTCCTCGGGGATCTGCAGTTTAGTGTGTTGACCTGAATACTACAAACACGGGTGTATAGCACCTGTTTGATTTTTTTTTTCATGCTCACTGCACACTTCAGCCCACATTTCTGTGCGTTCACAGTCATGCTGGAACTATCTACAGCCTCACTAGGTCACTGTGGCTGAGCAAGTTGGCTTGTGATTGTGTTTTTGTGCCTGTGTACAACAAATCCTTTATGTAACAGGCCCGCCAGTGTGAGATGATGCAGTATTTACTTTGTTCTCATATTTCTCTTCCTCCATTATACAAAAGCAGCAATAGGAAACAGTAGTAGTGAGTTTAAGTCCTTCACCAGACCAAATCCTGCTTTTTAATCCCAGACTGTGGACCTTTGGTCAGGCCAGCAGGAGTGGGCCTGGTGCCGGGGGATGATGGGCACACAGAGAGACATACTGTTGAGCAGAAAGGTTTTCTGGAGCAGACAGACAGGAGGCAGCTCAGAAACTCTGCTGACCTGCATTTGCTTCCATATGCTACCACGGGTCACCCACTAGAACAGCATGATGCAGGGGATTAAGGCTCTGAATAGGACCAGTAGGCACCCTTTCTGACTGACCCAATGAGTTGGTCTTTCTTTCTTTCTTTCTTTCTTTTTATCACTCTCTTCTCTCCGTTGCCTCCTTCCTCTGCTGCTACCCCCATTTTCCATAAGTGTACCTGTTACTTTTCAGTTACTTTGCATTTGTTGCCCTTTGATATGCACAATGCAAGGCAGAATACATTATATATACAGCTTGTGCTACAGTACACATGCGCTACAGGCAGATGTAAATTAACGGATAAAATTGTTCTCAAAAGGCTAAAATCAAAGTAATTCATGCTTACATAAATATTTCTATTTGTAAAATTATTTTGATTTGATGTAGGGATGTTTCACTTTCTTTCTTCAGGACTGTACAGTGTCTCCATGTTGGTGGTGACTGACAGGCACAAGAGAGATTTGTTGATCACAATGTGCAGTTTCTGCTTCTTACTGTAATTTGCTGTAATTGTGTGGAGTTGTGCTGCTGTGGATTCACCACACCAAGAGTGTCTCCTCATTATCCCAGCTCCCTCTCATTGATCGAACTGACCTCATCACTGGGTCCACATGGCAGGCAGCTCCTTCTCCCAGCTTCTCTGGGATATACAGACCAAAATCAATCCACCAGTTTTAATCAGCCTGGTCTGATTGGACATGAAGGGGGAGAGAGAAAGAGGGCAAGGCTAAAGTCATCCAGTGACTGTAACTCATGAATAGTGAATAATGAGTCTTGCTATAGTGTTGGTGAGTAATATGTTTCAGGTTGAATGCTGATAAAGCCTTTGAGTTTAGAGAAGAGTTTGTATATATAATAATTTCTTGGCATTGATCCAGAATGAACCTAATATCAATTTACGCTGATGAAACAATTTGTATAACTATAAAAGAGAGCCATTGTTAATAGACAATAATCATTTTAATGGCTATGTATAGGCAATTTCTCATGGCTAATCAACCGTTAGTCATTTCAGTGATTTCTTTTTAGGGTCCTGTCTGTTTTAGAGCCACGACTCACGATAACTTTCATTTAGTCTACAAAATGTGAGAAAACGGTAATAATGCTGTCGACAAATTACTTGTTTTGTCCAACCAATAGTAATTATTCAATTTCACTTAAACAATTAATGATTTTTAACTTCTGACTAGGAATTTGTGAAGAAGTGGAAAAAAATACTTGCAGAGCACCACTTTCAATCAAAGCATTTTTAGTTGATATGTATATATTTTTTTACAATCTGTCATTTTATTAAACTTCTAAGCCCAGAGTCTGATCAGCTTTGACAGAGTCAAGTTACAAAGTAAAGCTTGTTAAACGTTCAGACATGGTGATGGTCAGGAACAAAGAAATGATCTTACTCTCCCAGTAGGGGTTTGGCTTCAGAAGTGACTCTGCCTGAGTCTGCCATGTGAAACAAGGGAACAACTATCTGACGCAATGTTCTGTCTTTTTTGGCCGAGCTGTAAAGTCCATAGTTATCGGCTGCAGCAGCAGAGCACCACAGCTCCCAGCTGGCTGAGTGTGGGTGGAGGGGCAGGGCTGCTCTCATCCCCAAATCTGTGAGTCATCCCATCTCTGGATCATTAATCTGTCTGACCCCTGCATTCTCACTGTCACAGAGGAGTGTGCTAATGATGAAGACTTGCTATGCCACTCAGTTGATTTAGCACACATACACAGAGGTACACTCGCACACACAGAAAAGCAGATCCACCCCTCCCCCATGCGTACCATCCAACACAAGGCCTGTCGTCTTGGCCTGTGAAGCCTACTTCTACTCTGGCCCAATTTCCACCTCAACACTTAGCTCTGGGCATCGCACCATCAAGATGGAGTTCAGCTCAGCCGCAGGAATTTGGTTATGCTCTTTTCTTTTCCTTCCTTTCCCCATGCTTCAGAAACTCCCCATCTGTTGTAGAGGCATGCTGTTGAGAGAAAAAAGGGAAGAAAGGAAACATTTGGGCCATGCCTAGGCTCTGCATGTGCACTGATCTGCCTATCCAAGTCATTCTCTAGGTTGTTGCAATGAATAGGAGGGAAGAGAGGGAAAGAGACAGACACTGGTACTCTGATATTAGACTGCAGGGGGTGAAGGATTAATGGCATAGGAGGGCTCTTTGTGATCTGCCTCAGTAGGAAACACTCATGCTTCCCCTCCTCTATTCCTCCTGGCTTTTTCTTGCCACAATTGAAACAGCTATTTCTTGCAGGATTAGAACCTGGGTCCTGGAGTGTCAGGAGAGTGCTGCCAGGACTGTACCAGCACAGCATGTTGAGCACCTTCAAATACTAATATTTACACGTTCTTGTCCATCCATCCCTTGTCCAAAGAAAAAGATAAAATCTAATTCAGTGGAGGGTTCAGTCACAACAAAAACAAACCAACAAACTCCAACTCCTTTTCCTCTAGACAGGGTGACTAATTTGTCAACTTTAATTGCAAAGGCTTTTAGGCCCCTAGTGCACCTTTCTATTGATTGATGCATTTAGATCAGTGGCCATTTAATGCCGAATCACAACTAGGCTGCCTTTTCAGGAGATTGAGAAGATTAAGGAGCACCTTCCAACTCCGGAATGAGCCACGTCTGAGATGTGACACACAGACATCATCCCAGCGGTGCCTTTGATTGTTCTGATTTTAATGTGTGTCAATTTTCACAGTAAGCAAACGCAAAGTTGACTCACAAATGAGAGTGGCTTTTCTACTCCAGCTCTAGGTGTAAAATGTTGTTAGGAGAGTAATGTAATTTGCATTCTTAAGGTGGCGACGTCTGTGCTCTTTGTGCAAATACAGCTGTAGTAAATCAGAATATTTCTGTTAATTTCTTATTAAAGAGGAGATCAAAGTAATATTTCACTCTTTGGTATCAATGGAGCTATAATTCAACAGCCATGTCCCTTTGTTCCTCTACAGCAATGTTTACTTTCTTCAGGACAATGAGCCCTGAGGAATTTCATCACCACAGCTTGTCATTATTCCACTCACAGAGCCTGGCAGCTGGAAAATTCAGTTTTACCCTTTGATAATTTTGAAAATCATTAAGTATTCATGAGACTGATCTATAAGGACACATCCATGTTCTGTGCGCTTTTTCATACATTTTTGTATTTGTGGTGCATTGTTTTTTTTACGCAGTAAATGAATTAGGTTGGTTGTGTAATATCTAATGAGTGAGATGAGACACAGATTGCTTTTGTTATCTGTTGCTATAAGAGGAAGACTGAATCCCTATTGGGATTCGCATGGAGCCTAAAGTAAACATGTTAATCCCATTGAGCTGCTCCTCTTCTGTTTCATCTTATCACAGATAGCGATCACCTCTGAATGCTGCCAAATTTAAATAGTGAGTTTGTGTGTGTCATTAGGTGGGGTGCCGGCATGTTTGCATGTGTTTTTGTGTGATGGATGCATCCCCAACAGTAGGTGGGTGGGCAGTTCACGGTGTAAAATGATTGATTGGCAGTTAAGGCAAGCCTTTATTGAGAGGTGGGAGGAATGCCTGATGTAGACGGTGGATTCCAAGGCTGTTGCTGTGGTAACAGAGGGACTGGAGGAACTGCGTGCCGAGCAAAGGATTTTTTTTGGGGGGGGGGGGGTGGGGGGAGGGGGGTTGCTTCTGAGCATGAGTGGTAGCGTCTGCCTGCCCTGAGCCCTACTGTTCCACTTGCGTAATCTACTGCAAGAGAACATCAATGAGGATTGAATGCTCGATTGTCATCTTCTCTCCTTCTGAAATGCCAGCAGAGGATCTAGGAGCAGGAATAAGGGACAGCAAAGTGAGACTCAGCAGGAGAAGTGATGGCAGTTGCACATAATCCCCGTAGCTGCATTATCTTGCTCTACCCCTGCAGTTTGATCACACATTTGTGCTCTGAACAACTGACTGAAATCGATACCTGGCACAACTTGAAATAAATTAATCAGTGCATTACCTCTTACATCTTTTGCAGTGCAAACTCAATCTTTTAATATAAGATTGTATTATGTGTGTTGTGGGAAACATCTACTAACTACAGTGCCCTGCAATATAAAATGTGTGGTTGTAAAATATTGGAAGATTATTTAAAAAGACGTTTTCCATTGAACATTTAGGAACAACAAAAAATCGTGGAACCTTTCAGAACTACAAAGTTTAGAACTAAATAGGTTCCATTTCACAATGAAGATGATTGAAACATTGACGACTTGTATTTGAAAATGGTTGCTACAAGATTCCTTTAAAATGTTTATCTCACAAATCAGCAATATTTAGCACTTACAACACATTCTTGATAAGCCCATCCTTTTGAAATGTAAAACCTTCGTCATATACTGTAGTTTGCAGAAACTGCATCAATGGCCGAAAGATTAAATCAGAGATTCTTTTTCCACTTCTGTCCACACTGATGTTCTCTTTTCTGCCGTCTAAGGTTCTCCATACTACGACAATGTGAGGCCTCTGTGCTACAGTGACTCAGATGCAGTTTTGCTGTGTTTTGATATCAGCCGCCCTGACACTGTTGACAGCAGTCTGAAGAAGGTAACAACTTCAGTATTTTCCTTCAAAATCATAATTACTATTGCTAACATTCTTCTTTCTTGTAATATACAGTATACTGTCTACTTACAGTTTATTTCCTGTACTTTTTGCAAGCTGGATTCACTCTGATTTTATGTTGAAATGTTGTGCCCACAGTGGAAAACTGAGATCCTAGACTTCTGTCCAAGCACACGTATCCTGCTCATTGGATGTAAGACAGACCTGCGCAAAGACGTCTGCACGCTGATGGAGCTGTCCAATCAGAAACAGACTCCCATCACCTATGAGCAGGTGGGAGTTTTTTAAAGATACAGTTACTGCCAAATTAAAAACATGAACAACAACATATACATTTCACATGACAGAGGCTAGTTTGTCAAATCATTTTGGGAATTTTATTAGTTTTTTGAAAGACTAATTGTGGTCTTGTGGTGACAAAGGGGTCGTGAATAAAATGAGTAACATTTTGTCACATATGTGAAGACTCTCAGTCATCCAGGTAAAGTTATACAAATATATCCTCCACCAACCTGGAGGATATATTTGTGGTCACTAGCCAACTAAACTCAGATTGATAAAGTTCTGTGGATGCAGAACGAAACGTCTCTACTTGGAAGAAAGAAGTCCAGTTGCCATGACTCAATCTTCAGACATTTTGTCACCTAGAAGAGTCTGTGATGGCATGCTCCATCACTGACAATTTAGTTGTGAGAGTATTTCTTCCCAGACTCCACACTACATGGTGACCCTGGTGCAAAGAGAATACAAATGTATTATGATCTTATGAACAGCACCTTTCATCACTCAATTTATTGCAGGGTTCTGCTATGGCCAAGCAGCTGGGTGCAGAGGCTTATCTGGAGTGCTCAGCGTTCACCTCGGAGAAAAGCATCCACAGTGTCTTCCGCACTGCAGCGATGGCCTGCATCAACAAGCTGCAGCCTCTCCCGAAACCCAGTCCCACCCGCCGCCTCTCCAAAAGACTTCTCCACCTGCCCAGCAAGTCCGATTTGCTCTCCTCCACCTTCAAGAAGGAGAAGGCCAAGAGCTGCTCTGTTATGTGAGTGGAGACCTCTTGGGTTACAGTTCTCACATGCGACCCCCAGCCCCTGCCTCTTTGGTCTCGGGGAAGGGGGGGTGGGCATGATGGTTTTATCAGGGCTTCCTGCTGAATCCTTCCCTCACCCCCCCAGAAACCAAACACCCCTCAGAAGAGGTGGACACCTCGCTGTCCACTTGCTCCTGAACCTTTCAGCGCACATTCATCTTTTTCCATCACTCTTTGCTTTGAAACAAACAATATCAGTCAAGGTTTAGTCATCAAGCTGTCATTTTTTCACCTGTAAACAGTATGCAACTATAATGGTGTTACATCTGTCTGATTTTACTATCTCTAGGCACATGTTGATTTTGTCCAAATTGGAAATGTGCAACGTGTGACGTTTAATCTTGTGATGTAAATGCCTCTCAGACAAATCAATGGATATTTTTCTAAGTACAAAAATAAATCTAGCATGAAACTGTCAGGAATTAGCAAAATCCTGTACATCCCTCTTAGTAAGGTGTGTGAGGTGTGAAATAGCTTATGGCAGGTGTCCCCTTTTAGGCCTGCGAAAGCACAGAGTTGCAGAGGGAGCAGTGGAACAAAGCACGGTGAGAGCCATTACATAGTAAGCTGCTCTCATTGTCGCAGCGGTGATGAGAGCAGGGATAAGAGCTGTGAGCACAGGCTGCTGTGTAGACAGCAGTCTAGACTATATCAACCTGCATGGATTGTTGATACATGGTTGTGTAGCTCTGGACAGCGCTGCTCCACCAGCTTTCAGTGGACTAAGTCGAGGAGGCTGAAGTGCCCCATGTGTACAAAATCACTGCAGAAATGAGGACACAGAAAAATAAGTGAATAAGGGAAGTTTAGCTGGGCTTCCAGTGTCTCTACTTTCAGAGCTGGAATCTATTTTGAAATTCTATTTTGGTGATGGGATATTTTAATAGATGAAAAGACACTTTTGTTGTTGTGACCAGGAGCAAACACACAAAAGTGCTGAGCTGTTTAGTGAAATTTATGAAGCTTTGGCTGATTGTTGATGTCAGACAAAGTGTTGTGAGGCATTTTTAAAGCATAGGATAATACCTAATTCAGGCTCACTACTAATGGGAAAATGTAGTTTGTAGTTAAAAAATTCCTCAAAGGATTTGTAGCATTGCACTGTTGACAATTGCATTGTTTCAACAATTCTCAAATGGTATGCAGTTCTGAAAAATGCCTTTCATATCATTTTACCAGAAATCACTGAGATTTTTTGACTACTTTAATATGCCTGTGGATTTATCATTTGCAACAATCCAATGTAGCTCCCCCAATGTAATTCTACTCTTCCAAGATGACTCTAGTTTTTGTGTTTGTACACTCTTCATAATCTATTGACCTCCAATAAGCAGCACTTACTGTAGGTTGTAACAACAGCAAAAATGTCACCATTTTCTAAGCCTAAATCTTTGGCTTCATGGTTATGCGTGTGTGCAGCATTTATCTCTGTGCTTCTAACCATAAAGCAATAATGATTTAAGTGCTTGTGATGCAAGGTAACCTGTGTGGCAATAAAGATGCAGCTTTGTGATTATTGTCATGCTATAAGCGCTCTGTGGACATCCATGTTGCAGACTGACACCATCTCTGCTGTACAAAGAAGCTGATGATCTGTGATTGCCTTTCTTCCTCTGTTTAAGTAGCCACTGATAGGCCTATATAGAATAACCAATGATGATGTTGTGCTATAAAAATATCAGTATGTGAATATGAGAGAACAGGCGTTTTTGAGTTGGACATGCTAGACATATAATCCTAACACAATCTTGATAGAAAGTTCTGAGGCAGAAGAACGTGAGTGAGTTGACAGTGACGTGCTTTTAAATTGGAAATATGCTTCAAAAGTGCAACAATCATCTTGTAAAATCTTTGTAAAATGGGTCGTATGTGGAAAAAAATTGAGAACATGTACTCAAAATGCACAGGCTGGCCCTGTCCAAAAAAAGCTATTTTTCCATTATTCATTTTTTATTTATTTGTTTCTTTTGTACTTAATACTATGATGTGGGTCCCATTGTTGTTTTGGATCTCGCTGAGATGGTTGTAGTGTCTTTATGGAGCTGTGGACTGCCCCTGGTAGTCAGAAGAACTTAAAGTGGTGATTTGCACAAAGGCTTCCCGTTCATGGTCACACCAAATTCCTTGACACTGCCTAGCAACAATTCGGCGTAGGAAAATTAGAGACTGGCCCTTGGGTTGGTTGTGTGGACAGAGAGAGCTGATTCACAAGCAGACATCCCCACATCTATTATTACAGTGTCAGGTATGCATTTATTGCCAGGCTAGTTGAATAAAACATTTCTTGATATTTTTCTTTGGGTTAGGTTGCCAGACTTTCTCATGATGGGATAGATGCTCACAGACCATGTTAATATGCAGCCTTTGTGTTGTAGTCAGTGTGTGATACAATGGTGCAGTCAAACTCCTAAGCATGTCCTAATAAAGTTGTATGATTGTACATACCGTCTGTTGTTTTATAATCGCTGTAAGACATCTTCAAGGATGTCATATGAAAATGTTGTTGTTGATGCAAATATTTATTTGACAGCCTATTTTGCCTTTGTATATTTGTTTAAAATCTGTTTAAATTTTTTTTTTTGTGTGTGTTTTGTTTATTGCTGTGTTAAATAAAGCTTGCCCTGTCTGACACCCATGGTTTTTTGTTATTTTGTCTTTTAAATCATAAACTATTAATTACAGAAAATCTCTTTTTATGAGGATATTCACATCTGGTTTTGCAACTTTAGCCTAAATATATTTGTATATACTGTATTTGGTGTATACTGTACATTCATTCATAGTGATATTTAATATATTTAAATTGTCTCTAATGTCATTGTTTCTACAAAAGGTCTTGGGACCTTTACACCACACCGTGCTCTTGAGATGATTATTAGGAACATTGCGATATAATGATATCAATTTAGACTTTAATCAGGCACTGCCATAGGATTCATTCAAGCTACATGTTTCCAAAAACTCTTAAAATAACCAGATAACCTTTTTTTAAGCCTTTCTGTAATTTTTCTGATCATATACTTGTGAAAGTATTATAATGAAAGTGAACAGACGTCTCCAGTGGTGTATGACTTCAATCATCTCTGTAGGAAGTGAGGTGCTTATTTTATCTAATAATTCCTTTAATAGACTCTGTGTCACTGCATGCATACAGAGCATGTCTCATTAACAATAGAGCAAATTTTAATCAGAATGAATGGCGGATTACTGTCATTTTTTTATTGCTACAAACCTGATCTAAGATCATAGTCTTTAATAATCACAGAGTTGTAATCACAGATAAAAGAAAAAAACATGTCAGAGTCAGATGTGTAATTACTTTATACTTTGTGATAGATAGATAGATAGATAGATAGATAGATAGATAGATAGATAGATAGAAAGATAGATAGATAGATAGATAGATAGATA
>JAUYWH010000025.1:11495908-11546147 GCA_034779795.1 Ctenopoma multispine | reverse complement strand
ATAGATAGATAGATAGATAGATAGATAGATAGATAGATAGATAGATAGATAGATAGATAGATAGATAGATTTTGGAAATCACTGTAGCTTCACTGTCACTTCTAAAGGTGCACGAAGATACTGCTCTCATCTGTCTCCAAACACAGAACATCTGGTCTCTGGCAGCTGCAAAGGCGTCTAAAACTGGTCTAATGCCACTGGATGTGGCAGAGATGCCAGCGGGCCAATGAGGCCACGTGCCTTCGCATTTGCTTCTTCCAATGTTACAAATGCTAACTAGTGCTAATCAGCTGTAATGACTCTGTCTATTGAGCGATGTCTGCAAGGTAGAGTCGGTTTAAGAACACTGAATGATAATGAAGCACCAATGAAAAGTCTCTCTGGTTTGTTTTAAGGTAAAGGCAATAGAAGTTTATGATGCACTGTAAGTGTGTCTACAGGTACAGGGAACAGTATTTCTGTAACTAAGGGCACTTTATGTTCTCTATTGTGTAAAACATTCAGAAACTTACTATTTTGTGGCTCCTTTCACATAGAAATATTATAAAGGAACTTTTTTTCCCAAACATTTTTCCCAAAATTTTAATATTATTGTCAGATTATTCTTAATGTAGCTGTGTATCAACAGAATATGAAATTATTACATTGTAAAGTAAACCTCAGGATATAGGACATGATTGTGTTTGTGAAGACAACTGAGCTGTTACAGAAAAAATAATAAATAATGTTTTGTCCACCTTCCCTACACTATTCTTATTCCCATACTGGTTTGAGGGTGTTTAACCTGGCCTGTCCCAACATCAGAATTCTTACAGAAAGCCTCTTGGTGATTTTTGTTTAATGTACTCTGCTGTTAAAAAACAAAATGAATCGCAGTAAATGCTAGAACACCTGAGGTAGAGGCTGACATTGCAAACGTGATGGCACACTCTGGGTGTGAGGGCATGAAAATGGGCCACATACGCTGCTAGTCGTAGTAAATTAGGGCAACATCTGGGCGGGCACAGAGACTTCAATTGCCCACTCAGCTGTAGGATGACCTGGAGGGTTCAGTTAAATAGAAATGGTATTATGACACAGCCCAGTGAGCTTTCAGAATAGACATGGCCATTTTTAAAACTCATAAAGAGCAACCATAGAATAGTTCTTAATAAAGCTGAATAAACAATGGCTCACTTTTACCAAGGATTACTGTGTTGTCATGAACAAAAGCTGGAAGGAGAGGGCACTTTACCCACAAAGCCAATTTAATGGCCTGTAGATCACAATGGATAAACTCTGATTCACATTTTCAACTAATCAGAAAATCAATTCACATAACAGAATTAAATTCCTAAGAGCAGTATAATCATTATCTTCCTGGTGAGATTTAAATCAATTAATTAAAATCTTGACAGGCACTAACAGGCCTTCTTTTGTTTTAGGTAGTTATGTAGTGATTATGTAGTGATGTTCCAGTTCAAAAGTACGTCTAACCAAAGGAAATAAAATGCCAGAGCTGGACTTGGCAGTTTTTTCTGCAAATCTGTACACTGGTGTACAAAGTGTGATTTGAGTGGAATAATGCAGCAGTGAGTGGACAGACCCCACACATTGTTATGTAATATTAACATCATCTGTGTCCTCAGATAACTCTCTGCAAAGACACAACAACACATCAGCAAACAGCAGAAGCAACCTGTCACTTTGTTTCCTGTTAATGTGCAGACAGATTAAAATCTGCCATACTGAGAACAAAGGTGCTCATGAATGCCACACCAAAAACTATGTGTATACATCTACATGCATCTGTTCAAATATGTGCTAATCTTTGATTACTGATGAGGTGTGATGAGGTGTCGAGTCCTGCAGTGTGTGCTCTCTCACTCTCTCTCTTGCTCTCACAGATACACAGACACCAGGTTCTCTGCCTCTGCCGCAGTGCAGGGCAGGGCCAGAATATCCAAAACCATATATTTCTTATTCAGCCAGTTTTACTCACAAAACTGTGTAGTGTAACATGATTCACCTGTAATAGGACAAGATCACAAATGTTCTTATTTTGCTTTCATTCTCACAACCTCCTGCAAAGACTAACAATAAAAGCTATGTATTTGTAAAATCATGTTTTTTTCTGATACACACTCTCAGAGAGGATTTTATATACATCTTGCAAATACATGTTGATGTTCTCTTGAAAAAAACTTCAATGAGGACTAATTTGCTGGAGCTTCTCCACCACCCCCACCTCACTGAGTGACCCCTGACCCTAAACTCCCTCCTGTGGTCAAACCTACAGCCCCCCTAGAGCTCTCTCCTGACCTTGTGTTTCCCTGGCAGCACCTCCAAAGAGCTCAGTCAAATGTGAGCAATTGTTTAATGTTGCCTGTGGCCACAGTGAGAAAGAACAAGTTGTTTCTCTGATGCCCAATGTTGATTTTTTTTTCATCGTGTTGTTTGGGACACATTCTTATACAGTAATGGGCCAGCTTGGGCCAGGAACATGTTAGTAGCACAAACCATGCTAATTGAACATATGGAGGTTGGGTGAGTAATCATCCATTTATTTTAATCCCTGTACGCTATTTACTGTATGTGTAGGAGTATTGCCTCTTCTATATTTACCTGATCTTATTTGCCAGAAAAGGACAATTCAAAAGCAGGTACTTGTTGGAAGAAAAAAATTATTTTAGTCCAACAAGAGCTGCAAGAGCTATTATCAGTGCCAAGTTTAGATGTTTTTTAGAATCATTTATATTTTATTCTTCTGGTGTAACACACCAATGAGCCTCAATAGCAAAATCAATGACAGATGAAGTAAGTAATACTGATTATCTTGTTACAATAAAAAAGTGAAGGGGTAGGATGTGTTAGAGAGCAAATACATTGTTGGAAGCAGGAAAAATGGGCAAGAGTAAGAATCCGAGTGACTTTGACAAAGGTCAAACTATGATGACATATAAGACTGGATCAGAGTATCTCCAAAACATGTCTTGAGGGTTGTTCCTGGTATGCAGTAGACAGTACCAACCAAAAGTGGTCTAAAGAAGGACAACCAGAGACAGGGTCATCATGGGTGCTCAAGGCTCATCAACTCTCCTAATCCAAGTGGGGAACAAAGAGCTACTGTAGCCCAACTTGCTGAAAAATGTAATGCTGCTGTGACCGACAGGTGCCAGAAAAAACAATGTGTCACATCTTGCTGTTTAAAGGCCACAGACCAGTCAGAGTGCAGGTTTTAATGTGACTGACAAGTGTATATTAAATGACATTGTGTATGTTTAATTTTGTACTGTACACAAATTATGACTATATTTCCTAAAAAAGATGTGTTTCTGAGGTTGTTTATAGGGGGACTTGATTGCGCACATTTTACACTGAAGCTGTTCCCCACAGTAAGTACACGAATCCAAACCTTAGATCCAAACACTAGACACAGTAGACAAACTCACACACAGCATGCACATGCTCTATGCTTTTCTTTGTAATCACTGGGCAACCGCACACAAAGGCAGAGGCGTGCTCTGTTGTGCACAATGTCACAGTGTCTCACAGAGAGTGAGGAGGAGCACAGGGCTGTACCCTTTAGACGTACAGACAGACACAGAGAAATACACACACTGGATCTGGCTACAGGCCACATCCTACATGTGTCTGCACAATCAAAATGATGGCAAGATCCAGTACAGCGCCCATATGGAAGGTTCAACGGTTTGTCCTTCATGCTCATTTAAAATGCTAGATTAGGTCAGCTGCAGCAGACTGAGTGCACAGCAGTGATAATTACTCCATAATTACACCATATTGTGTCTCTGCTGTGTTTCACCACTATCATTTTAGTTTTTATTCAGTGGTCATGAGCAGTGTTTTAATTGCACACATCAAGGCACTGAATCAAAATCTGGCAACCTAAACTGATGGATGAACCTGCTCCATTAATGGGGGAAAACATCAGCATCCATTAAAAGGACCAGTATATTCCTCTAAAGAGATCATGTCTCCATCAGTGATCAGCGTGCCTACATATGCGTGCATGTGTGCAACTATTATCCTTAAGGTCCCTGCAGCTATGAGGGAAGTATTAGAGGTGGGGGGAAAGATGGGAGACAGCCAAAAGGGAGGCAGAGGGAACTGCAGGCAGCACTCTGCTCATTTTTTGTCTCCACCACTCCTGTTAAGGGAACCATGGCTACAGGCATGTGCCTTTAGTGGTTTGAACAAGTGCAAGGTGTGTGTGTGTTGGGTTTAGTCCTGGATGCACTGAGGGACGAGGACCACAGGGACCTCCCACTGAGCAATAACTCTTGACCTCTTTTTTGGGGGTTGGGCAAAAAGAAATAAGAAGATGGTGAATAAGCAAAGGCCCAGGGGGGGGTGTGTGCAGTACTGGAAGGATGTCTTTTAGTCTAAACCTCATCTGTATTTGACTTCAAAATGAAGTGGAGTTCTGATAAGAAATTATACACAGTATGCTTGTCCCGCTACAAAAGAAATGGACAGTGGAGTGTTAAAGAAGGCGGAGTGGATCTGAAAGGAGAGCAATGTCATTGATCCGTAGTGACAAGGAAGCTGTAAAAGCACAGAGAATACTCACACTGGAGGGATGTTCTTACATACTCAAAGGAGGAACTGAAGCATAGAGCCTATGTAGATTACATAAGCACTGCACTGGGAAGAGGTCGCTGCTGGCTGGCAGTATCCACAGGAAACTAAAACAAGCTAAGATACAGTGAAGATGTGAAGCTCAAACAGACAACCTCTGAGGAAACATCAGAGAGGATTTTATGGTTCCTTGAGGCAAATTTGTGATTCAAGATATTAGGCTATGTAAATAATTTGATTAGACACACTCCGACAAGGCAAACAAGCTAACCAGGCTTTGTTAAGATATAATGTAACGTGTATTTGTGCGATGTGGCATCACACAAATCCATCCATTTTCATTGCATGCATATGTTGTCATGACGACAACAGGTAGCACATTAGTGATAAAAGCATGCTTCTTTACTTTTTTGTTTTTTACAAATGGAAGGAATAGGCAGACACACAATGTGAGGATTTTTAAAGGAGGCGGGGGAGCTGCACACAGTGTATTCAAAGAAAATGTGTCTGTCTTGTTTTACCATCTACCAGCAGTATGCATCATCTTAAAATCTTATAGTATAATAGCGGTGTCAAGTGCTTGGTTTATAGTATAGATTGACATGCATGAGTCTGAGATACTGACTAGCAGTATTGTACCCCATGCAGCACATGCAGGACAATCCTGATGCAATCTCATGACACAGTAAACATGAGTCCTGAATGCCAGTGTTTGGGGGAATATAGCCTTGGGCCTTGTGCCAACCTGAGCATTCACAAAGCCTTTGCCAAATCCACTTTGTTTAAGGAACAGGAAGACAAATAGTAGACCTGATCACCATCATAAATACAGCAACGTTCTTGTTTTGGTATGCATCAGTACCTTTTAAAATATATTTAAAAATCTTTAGAAAAAAGAAGAAAAAGTTGTAATCAATGTATGGTATAGATACTTGAATGCAGTATGTTACTATGCAACACCTCAGCTCCAAAGATATATCTGTGGAGGATTTTCATCCACCCTCTCTCTGTATCCTCCCTCCCAAAGCTGTTTCATTTTTCCCTCTTTATTCAGCTTCTCTTAGACTCACATATTCCTGGGTTTTGATTTGCAGCTGCTTGGGGAGAGGTTTTAGTAAGTAAATACGCATTTTTTTCCCAGTTGCTATCCTCTCTGCCTTGATACTGACTGAGGGCTTGGAGGCACCTTTGTGAAAAGAACATGTCACACTGGCAATCTTTAACTGCTCACTATCTCCCTTCTGCCCCTTTCTCCATTTCTCTCTAATTACTGGGATGGCTTTTGCTGTTCAAAAGATCTCTTGAGTGGTTACATCATGTAACACTATTTTCTCATTACACAAATGGTTTATGATATTCAGTTTAAATAAAATAACAGCAGTAAAACTAATATTATTAGTGTAGCAAATCATGCAATTAAGGAGGCAATGAGGCTTAAATTGTGGTAGCTATTAATGTAGGCATGCGTACCAGGAACTTTGAATCTTGAATATTTTAAGACACTCTCAAGAGTTCATTTGGTTTTTGAGGACTATTCCATAGTCAGTAATGAGGAAACATTTAATTTCTTATTACTGAATTGTTAGTATTACCTGATTTCTTTGCTCTCTATCCAGTCTTAAATCTTGATTTGTGTACATGGTCCAGATTATTCTCTTGCTATAATTGTCTGACATGATTAAGCTTTCTGTTTACTCTTATGATTCAACATCTAAACTGCTGAGTAAGCTACGAGTTGCCATAAGGTGCAGCTGTTCCATTTGCTAATTGTATGAACTCCTGCTGAGCCCTCTGGAAGTGTGATGCCTCTGCATCAACACACCACAGGTGAAGCAAGATGCACATTTCATAACTGCAAGGATTTTCCCACTTTCACTCCTGTAACCTTCAAATATTTAAAAACAATAAAACTTTCAGTCAAAGTTAGCGACTGATAACTCACAGTCACTAACCAGTGATGTTCTTTGGATCAGATCCGCGCATGAATAGAAATGTAGTACAAGAAATAGTTACATCACATATTGTTAAATAAACTCTATTCGTTTCCCACAGTCTCTGTCAGCAAGTGCACTCAGCCGCAGCAGCCTACACTTGGCACAGCAATATAAAATATGCAGTTTTTCATGACCAGAATCATATTTATATATATATATTTGATTTGTGAAATCTTAAAAGCTTGTGCTGTACCTAAGCCCAGTTCTTCTTGTAATCACAATGCTTCCTCTGTGACAGCTGCAGTCTGGCAATTCTGTGGAAAACAATTGGTCAAGTCTTCTGTCAAGTCTTCTGTTGAATCTTCTGTCTTCACAAATACAAATTTCTGCCAATCTCAGTCAACATTTTATAATGTAAACAAACACTTTTGCTAATGTGAAAAAGCTCCAGACAGCTGTCATAAGTAAGACAAGTCTTGGCTGAGATTCGTATTTGTAAAATGCTAGAAAGGTCATGCTAGTTGCCATGACAGCCACAGCTAATTGTCTTACATGAGGCAGTCGGAGAGTGGATGGTCAAGGCTGAGGATGCAGACAGGAAGAACAACAAAAGTGTTTGGCATTCTTCAGTGTACGCAGAAAATACTTTCCACACTATATTTGTAGGGTTTGTTGTTTTGTTAGTTATACCAGTAGTTTCATGTTGCTGAATGAATGAGACTGTGAGGTTGAGCGCTATGTGTGATGTGACCTGATTTAACTTTGGAGAGGTAAGAACTGGTCTCTCAGAAATGACAGATGATGGAGCTCCTATTCTCAGATCATGGAGAAACTCAGCTGTTGCTAATGAAGAACAGCTTGCGCAGAGACTTCAATCTGTGAGGCTGACAACCCAGCCAGACCCCGTTAGTGAAGTAAGTCGGTAAATCTGTCAGCATTACTAAGAAAAGCCGAAGGTCTGTTCTGCTAAATCAGGCAAACAAAAAGCCATGTAGCCCCAGTTATGAATCAGAAACCAGAATGTGAGAAACTGCCTTGACAAACACACACACTCATGCATTCACTAGTGCATAATCGTACATACTGTCTGCACAGATGCAGTCAGGGGCGCAGACAAAAGCCACAGATGCACAAGCCCACATACCCACCTTCACTTTGCTGTTCTTAAGCAAACAGCCTTAGGCACAGTGAATGAGCATGTCAGTGGTGTGGGCTGACATTCTGTCACACAAAGAGTGTGTACGAGACAGATGCCTCCTCAGCCTCCTCCTGTCCATTTACCTAACACAGAAACACTGCATCAAATATCCTTGTTTGTTCTTTATTAGGTAAATATAGACATTTTTAATTGAATTGAGAAAGAGAATCTTTATCTCTGTCAGTGCTGGCACTGAAAGAAAAAAAAGGGTCAAAATATAGTATATATAAAAAGCAAAACATGCTTTGGAAGGTATGCAAAAATAGGTTACGTCTGGAGAAGCTGATCCTCAGCAGCATGCCCTGCACTCAGATAGACAGGTATATCTGTGATTGGTTGACTTTAGCACCAGAGGATGAGAGGATGAGGAGGCAGGCAAGCAGGCAGGCAGGCGATGTGCCAGGGTTCTCCCCACAGCCAGAGACACGCTAATTAAGGAGCACAGTGGGGAGAGTGGGTGAGAACAACAGCAGCTCTGCATTGTCACATAATGATTTTCTTATCATCTCTAGTACAGGAAACACTGCACATCTCTCCCCTGATGGGTATGCACGTCTGTGTGTTTCTGAGAGCCCCTCCTGAGCAGCCGTCTAGTCACACCCAGAAACATGAAATCAAGAGTCTTGGTGTTATTTTCAGAGCCTGATCGGAGAACATTCAAGCTGCTCTGCCGCAACAGTGTGAAGCTGTGTTTAATGGAAATGAATGGATGCAGCTACAGATGTATTGATTTTAATCCATTCAACCATCCATTTTATAGGAATATTTGTCACTAACAATTTATGCTTAAGCCACCCACAGTATTGCGGTGCATAATCATTAATACATATTTATATATCCTTTACCCTATTTCCAGATGTCCAGATGGAGGCTGGCAGGAAAGGGAAATACCTGCAGAGAGGGGCAAAGAGTCACTCAATATAAAATCTGGACCCAAAGCCTTACTTTATAAGAGAGAGAGCAAACAAAATTCAGATAGTGTACAGAATGTCATTTTCAACTTAAAATAATTTGCATTTGAACAAAAATGCCTGAAGAAATAAAGTCTGTCAGCTTTTCACATGGAATATTTTATTTTTAAATGTAAGTTACATCCACCAAACTAAAGGAAAATAAATGTTTGTTGTATTTCTTCATTGCTTCTGTGTTACTTATGCTCACTGCTCCATTTTTTTGCCTATCTCAAAATCTGCTACACTACCTGCTACACTAACCTGCCTCTATAAATTGTCTCAACGTTAATTGACAAATACATAGTAATTAATAACAGAAAATGCAAACACTCACTCACACTAATTCATTTACATCAGATGGCGCTGTATATCATTTCCCAGCATGGCAGAAAAAGTGGCAACAAACAAGTACAGGACAGTTAGTAGTAAACTGATAAAGAAACAAAAGAGGACAGGAGATGGCTATGAAACATGGATGGACTGGACTGATGAATTATGGGAGAAAAAGCAAGAAGGGGGAGGTGGGTGTCTGATATGCTTGACCAGATGGGTCCAGGTCTGCTTTGTGAGAGCAACAGATGCCCTGATATCCTATGCCACAGAAATGCCCCTAGCCACTAAACACCAGAGGACTAGATACTACCCCCGCCTTGTCACATGTGCATGAAATAAAACACACTTGCCACTTTATTAAGTACACATGTACCGCAGGTCTTCCATTAATTCTACTTTTTATTCTACAAGTTTGTTTTGGCCACCCCATTTACATAAATGAGGGTACCAAAACATTAGAAACACATAAATATAGTGCATTCCAGTACAACTGAGAAATTATAACCTTGTAAAAGTAGATTCATGGCAGATCTGCTGTATTGGATTGTATTAGATTGTACCTAATGAATTGGCTAGTGGTTGTAGATTAAAGGTATTCCCTCAAGTATAGCCATGCAAATGACTTCAGTTAAAAAAAACAGCAGGTGATTATTTTGTCTTTATTAGTCTTCAACTGAAACTGTGCACTAAAGAATACAGTACAGAGATGATCAGGCAAGCACAAGATGATTTTGTTGTTTTCCTCGTACACACAGTATAAGCTGCTACTGCTTCAACTGCCCTGAGTGCCATAGAAACACATGACTCATCATCTACAGCAGATGCTCTGCTGCGCTCACTGACTTTGGGCAATGAGGTTTGGGAGGTGCTGCAGAACTGTGGGTTTGAGACAATGATACAGCTGCATACCAAGCACGCACCATCACTGTCTTCTCTGAGGAGAGCATCCCCCTCTAGTGGACAAGATGGTTAAAAGCCAGAATGGAGTTTGGAAGATACATGACTTCAGTAGCAGCCACTCCCTTTGCTTGATATTTCTTTTGTTTGATGCATATTATATACAGTGTATTGAGTAATGAAAGTGCTATGTGTACAGCCTATGTTTTATCATTGTAAAGAGATATTGTCAACAAATGCTCACATCTAAACCTCTTAATCATTTTCCAACTTTTCCAGTTTATCTGTCTCAGCACCAAGCACACTTCTTACAAATCAAGATGTAAGTTAATAACAAACAAATACTTTCAATTTAAAAACTAAATAGTTTGCTAAAACAGCTGGGAACACTAGTTTTTAGTAAATGTTTCTCATCCTGAAGAAAATTTGGCTTTGGGGTAGTGAGCATTTATGTCACAATTTATTAGTCTTTATTTCAAACTAGAATGCCCTTATTCATCTTACTGATAAAAATGTCACCAGTTTTTTCAATAATTTTTGGGCAGCGAGGAATAAGCTGTTTCTACAGTAATTTGTCTTTTAACGGGATTGGTTGACAATAAAAAAATATATACATTACCACCCTTATCCTGTATACACATCACTTATGGGCTCTCATTTCTCTGTGAGAACCTTCTATTCGTTTCCCGAATATCATGTGTTGTGCATCAACTATACAGTACTGTACAGTATGTTGATTTAATGCCTGAAAAGGATACAACATGCTTACATATAGCACCTTATGCTTGCTTTGTTGGGTTACATAATACACAGGCTTATCTTCGAAGTAATTTTGCATAGTCAGTTAAAAGTTGAAAAAAATCTTTGGGAAAGTCACTAATCTCCATCTCTCATATTTAATAGCCTTACCATGTCCCCAAGTATCAGTGATGAAGATCCCTGCTTGAGGACTTCAAAATGTGCAAACTCGAAATACAGAACTCTGAAACAATACACAGTATTAAATCTACTTGAAGGCCGTCTTCACCCCTCACTAATCCTCTGTTACTCCTTTGAGATGAAGCTCCTCTTGAACCCTGAACAAGTATTCTGGATCTGGATATCCAAAGCTGGAATGGAGAGACAGAAACGTGCAGTAAATGTACTACACGTGTACTGGAACAAGCAAATTATTAGTTTAATGTACCTGTACTTTTAATTTCTTCAGAATACTTTAGCTATAAAGTACCCACTTCGTATTGAAATCATGCGTCTACATTTTGTTCTTATTTGTGTTTATGTTTAATTTCTTAAAATATTTAACCATATCTGTTACTAAATTATTGGATTAGTGCTCTAACTAAAAATGAGGATTTATAAGCATCTAATAAGACTACACCAGATTATGAACTGTACACTGCATTAGCCTGAAAATCAGGCTGAATCTTGATTTTCTTTTACTATTTTAATATCTGAACAAACCTGGGATTTTGGAATGGAGTCAAAGACTAATAATTCATGTGAGTTATTAACCCTGAAGAATATCATACCAGCAAAATCACTGCTGCAACAGCAATAATATGCATACCATTGTGGACCACCTCCCATGCTGGTTTTGTGGTGAATATCGTTCCAGGTGATGACGTTGTTGAGGCCTGTGGTGGCAGATCGTCCAACAGTGAAGATGAGTCTCCTATCAAAGGCTTTCCTTAGCAGCTTCAGGACTTTCTCTCCCTCTTCACAAGCTGGCAGAAAGGCAGTGCGGGAGGTACTGCTATATCTAGTCCCAGGGTTTGGGTGCTCAGGCTGTAAGATTGTAAACAACAGCCCAAATGTACGTTACAGGAAGTTACAGTAGCAGCCTTGGCCCATTTAAATCCAGCTAACAATGCTTCCTTTGGGACCTGTGGGAATGCAGTTTGTACAAAATCCAAAAATATAACCTTTACATTTTTTCCTCGTCTTCACTTTATGAACTTATAAAAACTGGGCTGAGGTTTTTTGTTTTTCATTCACTGTCGCTGTTATCTTTGCTTGTTTGAAAATAAATTGTAAATATATCTACTGTCACATATTAAGGGAGAGTAAAGCTAAAAATGCCATTTATGTATGTATTTATAATTATATCTATACGTTTGTTTATTTAATATTAACTATCTTTCAATAATCACAAACACATAAATATTGGCATTTCGTAGGCTGAGTATTTACTGATTAATCAACAAAATAACAGACAAAATCTAAATAGTCATTATTTTAGGTTCTCTGGTCATCAATCTATCTGTGAGCATATGGAAGCTTATAAGCAAACATTTTGTAAGGCCTGGGTAAATGCTTTATTTCTTTGATGTCTGAAAAGAAGTTAAAAGAAGTATTGACAGCCCCTGCAGGAAACAGACACCTTTCTTTGTGGCATGTGTTACAGATCGAACACACTGCTAAGTACTTAGTGACCCCACCCTCTAGCATATATCACAGTGTGCAAATGTTTCTCTAGCCAGTTAAGAGTCTTCCTCTTTTTACTTTTGACATTTTCTCACATTCTTCCTGCAAATCACTTCAGGTTCTGAGATATTGTTTCTTGAAGTAATCTTTAGTGGAGTTTGACAAAGGCTATGGATCATTGTCATAATCATTGTTATAGAAGCTAGCCTTTCACTTTCACTGTCTTGATGACAGCATGACGTTGGTTTCAATGGAATCCATTACTCCCTCTATCAATGTACTCCTTACTGTGCCACTGGCTGCCAGACACTACAACACTTACCTAAAAGCCTAATGTTGGGTGTTAATAATAAGAAAAAGCACATGCATCATCAAAATGTCTTTTTTAAAGCATATAAATGTCACTCACAAGGGGTGGTAGCTACTTTCTTGGTTGTGGGTATGCATAATCAGAAAATAAAGCACATTGTGCTCTCTCAGAACCAGTTTCTATGGCAACGGGGGGATGCAACTCTCAAATCACTTCCTCGTTTGTCCATAGGATTCCCACACCAATATAAAGGGTCTAAAGAGGAACATTTTACAGTTGCTGTTGCTTTATAAAACCTAAGACGAAATCCTTCGTGTGCATAATGATTTGAAGGTCGCCATGCCTCGGCTACAGGACCATTTTATCAACCTAATCCACCTGTTTTATTGTGTCCATGCAGGGACGTGAGCAAAAACAAACAACACTGCCCTCTGCTGGACAAATACAGGCTAAGCTAAACTAATTCTGAAAGATGCACAATGATAACACAAGCTGGTGTCTGATCATTTGTAGCATACGTCTGTGGCCTCTGAGATTCCGTGAAACCTCACCCCTTGGATCCCTGCTGGAAACCTGTACTCTATGGTGATGGTTCCGCAGTGCTCGAAGCCAGGCAGGCGCTGCCGAGTGCGCGTCACCGTCATCGTGCCCGCGGGCTGGGTCCCCGTGTACACTCCGTGATAGGTATTGCATATCGGACAAGCGGGCTTCAACTTGAAGAATGAGTCGATACACTCAGAGCAAAAAGAGTGAAGGCACCTAAGCGTTTTCTTCCCCTGAATTGTGTCCAAGCAAATAGCGCAGTCCTCCGTACTTTTGCGAACCACACAAGAGTTGCTGTTGGACGTATTTTCCATCATTCTCTGGCATCTGAAGACAAGTATGTTCCCTTTCCTTGTCCGGCTGAAAAGAGGTTGGTTCGCGTACGTGACGTCAAAATAAGGAAAGTACCGACTCATTTCCACTAGGTCACATTGATCCATGTGCAAGGAAGTGAAGCAAACATGGCCTCTGATTGGTTTCATTTTGTTATTGAACGCTCTGACGAGAACATTTAACCCAGATGCATTTTGTAAACACTATGTGTCTATGGTAAATACTCCGTGTCACTGACATTAAAGGTGCATTTCATGAACCACATGGAAAGAAAAGGTTTTATCACAGAGGGAAATGTACATTACCTCTACAATTCTGAACTTCTGTGCTTATACTGCAACATATACTGTTTAATGTTATTTAGTTAGTTTGTTAAGTCTACCTCACTGTTTTGAAGTAATACTAGTAGTAACTTTACCTTCTGCTGTCTTTCTAAAACTACTCCAATGACTATATTTTTGTTGTGGTGGTGGTTTAAATGGCCTGCAGACACTAGTCAGGAACCCATTCTGAACAATTCTTTACCATTACTATAGTTTATAATTATCATACAATCACAGGCTCTAAAGGGAAACCACAAACAGCCATGGATATGCTTTTCTTCCAACTTATGATTGACTGAACACCCGAACCAGGCAATCACTGTAGGGTAGGGACTGTTGGAAAACAAGCAGGGCAGTGGCCCCCAAGGACTGAATTTGCCCACCCCTCTCTACAGTCATGATGTTGTCCACTAGATGGCGAAACATACTGAACTCTGTACATACTCTACTACACAGAGTTCAGTACCTTGGTGTGAGAGTGTTGCAGAACCATGAGGGCGACTGAGCAGATCAAATCTTGATTAAATGTGGCAACCTGAACTCACTGGAAATGGACACAAGGTTGACATAAGGTTTGATTGATGAGTGATGCAGTTGCTTATGGTGCACCTGAGTTATGCTGAATAACCAAAACAAACTCAAACATAACTTTTTATTCAAGTATTAAAATGTAAAGCACATTATTCTGAATATCAACAAAGTACGAATCAACACAATTAGAAAAGCAAAACTTCAACTTTTCCTTAACAATCATTTTGAATATGTGTACACAACTCAACTATCCATTCTTCTGGCTCCTCGTCAGTCATGTAATGCATAGAAATGTTTGCACAGTATCTTTAGTAAACTACAATCCTGTGTCCCAGAAATATTTCAATTGGTCCCTTAACTAAAAGACAAAGGGGATCAAAACATAATAAAAGGGTATCTGATGTATGGGTCTGACCAATCAAATTAATGACAGATTTATCTCTAGATAAGCATGTTACTGCACTTTGCAAAGCACTTTAACACATAAGCTTGATCAATTCTGAGGTTTTTTTTCAGCATTGGGACAACAATAATGTTAATGAAGGAAAAGCTAATGTTACACACATTAGTATACATATATTCATGAACTGTGTAGTATTTGTACCTAAAGTCAGATAGTATAGTTACAAACATAATGCTGCTAACCTATCAAATTACACTGAAATATGCCCAGACTGCTCACCATTTATTAGTAACATCATGCTTAATTTTTATCAAAAGTGAATATAAGAAAGGCACAACAAAATGAGAACCCACCCGCAGGAAATAAGATCAATTGTTCCCACACTATTATCTTTTGTTATTTTGTTCGCTGTATATTGAGGAATTTCTATTAATATAAACAAATTTACAACTGTTACCTCATTTTAATGAGAACCCTCGCAGGAAAATCTCCCAGTTTGATAGGGACAGAGGCATAGATATTTAAAGAGCTTTTGTGCCTTTGATTTGGTTTAATGGTCTATATGCCCTTTATATTTGACATCATCTTAAATCTAGTAATTAGGTGAGCACATTACTAACAACTTAGGTAATGGGCTCAACACCTGGGAGACATCTTGAATTAACAGAAGTGACCGATGGAGAAAAAAAAGCCACAGGGGAAAGTCCAAATGTGTGTAATAAAAAAGTGCTGCAATGGGACATCATTTAACATTCTTTCTGTTTAAGATGAAAAAAATGAAGATTACACACAAATGAATACCTCCAAGCAATTGACATCGACTTGTAGTCACCAAGCTAAAAGTTGATGGCTACGTGAAGCTTCTCCTCCCCCCCTCGAAGCGCTCTTCCACACAGAGGAAGCAAAACCCATAAAACCAACTTTGCTGAAAACAGACTGCATTACCAAAGTGCCTGTGAGTGCTTTAGATTGCAATGACTTCAGAAAATGAATTCTTTCTATTACAGCAGCGCTATTCTGCCATATAATCCTTACAACAGGTAATAAGTAACAACCAAATCAGACTTACTCAACAAACACTTCTGGAGTGATAAAACCAAGAATACAGTATGTGCTTGTAGGAAATAAGGACTCCCCAGAGTAGAGTAGTAATATAACATAAAAAGTTTTAGAACATTAAACTTAAAATTTTCTAAATAACACATACCATGTACAATGAATTCCGGCACGCCACTATGATTTTAAATAAGTGCATCAAACATGGGTCCTATTGCCAACTGTGACAGGTATAGGATTGTGTAATACAGGAATGCACTGCACTCAAAGTATTTTCTTCCACGTCAAGGTACGAACTGGTTTTAACTGAGCTCTGGAGGAAAATGAACAAACGAAAGAACAACTAGTGAAGTGATGTGGGCTCTGCTGCAGCATTAAACACCTGTCTGCTGAGGGTCTTGTCCTCAGCTATCCTTTAAGGATGGGCAGGACCGTCTCAGGGAAAAACCTGGAGCGGAGTAATGTCAACCTCAAGGACACTGGGAAAGTCTCACAAAGTCCTGGAAGAGTCTGTAATGTTCATGCTGTCAGTCCGCCGTAATGCCTTTCTCTCTGAGTTCTTCCGTCACTCGCACCAGGTAAGTGGGGTCTGGGTATCCAAAACTGTCAGGAGAAATTTTAAAAAAGCCATCAGTGCATTTGTATGAGCTTAAGCAGCAGTAGTGGCATCAAGCCAATGCCCACTGAAAGACTTTTCTTGTCAGGACCCTGAATAACAACTGTCAGTCTCAGTACCCAGTTCTAAGGTACCACACCTATTGTTGAGGTTATTATCAAATCAAATGTCAGTAGTCGTTCACTTCCAGCTAAAAGCCCATACATACCAGCGGGGCCCGCCCCATATTGAGGTCTTGTGGTGAATGTCATTCCAGGTGATGACATTTTGCATGCCTGTAGTCATGGAGGTACCAATGGTGAAGATAAGGCGCTGTTCGAAGGCCCGGCGCAGCAGGCCCAGCACACGGTTCCCCTCAGGGCTGTCAGGGAGGTAGGCCACACGGTCTGTTCCTGGGTACCGAACACCTGGGTTTGGGTGCTCTGGCTGTTGGGAATAAGGGTATTTAACAAAAGGTCATACATGGTTTAGAAACAACTTTCTTTTTGGACACTTAGCTATGACAGTTATTGTACAGTCATTTTACAGTAACTGTGTTTGATGTAGGTTCATGTTTCTTATATGCATTTATTGTCCATTAATGTGTAAAGTTTCCTTCAATTCAATTTACACTTTTGAGAAACAACACAAAAAAGTGGAACTTTGAGGTCAGCAATAGATATGGGATACTTCTGGCATCATTGAAACACCTGCAAGCTGTCTATTTAGTGGGAACTCCACTGATTTGACACATAGGGATGTTGGCATGTCAGGGGAAGTTCTAATCAGCCTGTAAACCTGTTTTATAATGTCGTCTGTGGGGGAGGACAAAGTCCTACTCACGTCTTTTGAAACTTTAAGGACAAAACTATGCGGACAGTGTAATATCACAAGGAATATGCCAGTCTACCAGAGTAAAGTCCATCTCAAGCAGCATTCCTTATTTTAAGGCCTAATCTTGTATTTTTTCATTTTACATTCATCAAATAATTGAGGAAGTTATCATAATGAAAGAATTTATAGATTTTGTGTTTGCCAACTCATTATTTCAAATACAGGTCAATTAAATCAATTTTAGATTCCAACTCATGCTAAAAGGTATTTTTTTAATTATTCTCTGTATCTATAATTGAAGATGTTTATGATCTGTATTTGTTACTTGAAACAACAGTGAGTTGCATTTAATTACATCCATAGATAATTATCAAAAGTTATTCCAGTAACACTGAACAGCACCTGCACAGGCTCTTGGTCAACTCACCACCTGTAGGCCAGGAGGGAAGCTGTAGATGATGCAAATACACCCATAGCCTTCATGGCCAGGAAGCTCCAGATCAGGGTCTCTCTCTACAATCATTGTACCATTGGCAGGTTGGTTTCCAATCAACTGTCCATACACTAGCCGACACACAGGACATGCTTTCTTCACCTTAAAGGCTTGGTCCAGGCAAGAGTGACAGAATGAATGACCACACCTCTCCAGGGTAGTCTTCTCCACGATGTCCCCCATACAAATTGAACAAGTATTGTTGTCCTCTATCTCACTGTGAGTGGCCATGCTGGAGTCAGTGTCCTTCCTCTGGGCTCCCTCGTGGAGCATGGCACAGGCCTCCTCATCAACAGGCTTCCTGAATCTCTGCTGCTGTCTCTGGGAGCGCCGAGGTTGGGGAGGTGGAGGCTGAAGCAGGCTCCCTTCTCCGTTTGGCTGCAGGACCCCCACACAGGGCAGCAGAGCCCTCTTTCTCTTTGCCCCCCCCTCCTGTTTGCTCATTTCTTTGCGGGCACAGCGGCATAAGTCAATGAAGGCTTTTCGTGTCTCGCTGGAGATGGGTCCATCCATCACCCCAGCTCCAGCGCTCCTGAAGCCCTCCACCGGCTGCAGCCTCACGGCACAGCAGCCCCCCCTCTCTCCTCGCCTAACGATACCAGCGCTCATCCCTTGCTTGTGCTGGAAGTCAATGAGCCAGGGCCGCCCAGCTGCAGCCAGGTAATCCCACACTGCCTGTGAAACCAGCACCTCATCACTGCCCTGGCCAGCACGCACACTCATCTCATCAGAGGAAACTGCACAAAGAGGCACAGAGAAGTCATCAGCAAATTAATGTTTGGACAAGGGCATTCAAACAAACACAACAGTTTGCACTTGTTTGAATGTAAAACAAATTGTAGATTTAGGCCCAAGGCTATTAACCAGCTCATGTCGCTATATATTTAAATGTATTATGAAAAATAACGCCGTGTTTTGCTCAGGCATGGCCTGTTATGTGACCGGCTTTAGTTGTTCTATGCGCCCAAACAGCTTCACTGCAAATAATAATCAACTTGACCTATTCTCAATCTAAATCTATTTCAATTGGTGTATTTGCAGTGGACGTGAATGTGAAGTAAACATCATATGGCTATTGTCTATGGCTAAGGGCAGCTATTTCCAGGACGTCAAAAAAATATACAACAGGCAGTATCGCGGCACTGCTGAAGACGTATCAGCTGTTCAGAAATTCAGACTGTAAACAAAGGAAACTAAACCCCGTCATGCGCGGAAACATGAAAACACACGGACAGCCACATGCAAACCCAAGAACCCTGGGTTCAAAGTTACCTTGTGATCCCATAAATTCCTTCAATTGTGAATAAAGCGTCCTGTTGAACAGAAAAAGAGAAGAAGAAAAACTGAAGGACTGGAACAAGCGTTATCACAGCTGCTCGGCGATATTCAGACTCAGCCATTCTCCGCATCAGCAGCAGCAAAGGGAATATTCAGCGATTTTGCAACATTATCTTAACCTTTGATATATTTGCGTCAACATTTAGCTAAGTGCCCCCCCCCCCCCCACCCCGACTGCTTAGATACCTCACCCTTTGCCGTAGCGCGTCGCTGCCTGTCAGGGAGGTTTCTGGCTGGATTAAAGAGCACTGTGCTCCATCAGAGGAGGCCTTTATTTCTGACGTGCTGCTGCAATTTATCCGCGGATAATTAGTCTTTTGTAGTCAAGGCATGATATCCAAACGTACTCAAGCTCGTATCCCTGTTTAGGATTTCAACAGCCCTTCCCCGGCTCTGGTAAATGCCATCCAAACCCCGCACCTCGTCCCCAGTCTCGCCTGTGTTTGCCTTCCTCGTACGTCCTTGGGCTATGCGTTAACACAGAGTAAATAGCATTTGGAGTTTTTTTTTTCTTATCTGGCTCCGACCACGTCAGCTTTGTGGCAGCTTTCTCCAGCAGATAATTTACTCTTTCTTTTCATTTTGACTCTTGCGTCTTCGCTTTCACGCCGTGTCCTTCCAATACCCATTAATAAGGCGCAACGGTTAATACAGGCTTTAAGTACACACAAGAGTCGCGCCTACACGCCACAGAGGGAACACCCACTGGCTCAGTTATGATGCAAATTAAGCTGTCTGTCTGAATACGATTACTTATGGACAGCAATAATACAACTGTTAACTTCTGACAGAATATATTGCTGGGGTGTAACTACAGCTTTTTATGTGAACAAACTGTTTTTTTATGTAATACCACTCTCTTATAATAATAATTACCTTTTAGCACACCACAGAGTCTAAAACATGCAATGATGTTGGTGTCTTAAATATCCTACAATCTAGAAGCATTGACTGACTCTTGAATCATTGGGATATTAGCATGTTTAAAATGCTGTAACCAACAAATATTTGGCATTTGAATTAAATATGCAGTGTTTTGTATTTCAGGTCATTGTTGTTTTGGTATTCTCTAGCTCTGAGATCTAATTTAGTTGAATGCAAAACAAAATTGCATTCACAAGGTACAATAGAGAAAATAATTTCACCAATATGACAGGAATACAGCATTCCAGCACATCTCTCAATGAATAAGTATTGTCCATTTCATTTTTGCATAGATTTGAAGGAAAAACATGATATAGACAAAAGTAACAAAATCAGAAATTCAGCGTAGGAGCAAATCCATTTGGGTGGTTTGAATAAAATATGTGTTTGTCCCTTCATCTCAACAGTCTCTGTTCAGCTTTTCACTTAATGCAGGGCTGAAAACCTGACTTTTACTACAATATGAGAAATTTGCTGTGTTCAAAGTGAATTCATATCACACAATACATTTTCTTAATCTAACTTCAAACAACTGACTTCTCATTGACTAATTGTAAAAATTCCTACTGCATTATGGTTCAAGTAATATTATTGTCATAAAAAAACAGGGTTTTTTGGTGAATCTAGTTTCATATTTCTATAGACGTAAAAGTGGAAAGGATTCATCAGTTTTGCCTCTTCCAATTATAAACACTGCTGATAAAAATTCTATCAGTAAAGTTGCAGATCTCTGTCCAGTCTGCTGCTGGGATAAAACGCATCAGCAAGGCTTTTACTGAAACCATGCTATAATCTGTTCCCCATCTATTTTGGGTTTTTGGTTAGATGTAGGATTTGCTGATGTGACAGTTGGCCCTGGCTGTCAGAGCACATAGACTTTGGCACGCCCTGCTTGAACAGCTTAGAGCAGCAACATCACGCAATATAATTCACGTCACATCGCTGACATTCGGTTATTGTTATTTCAATTTAGCAAATTCCTGACAAGTGGTGGTCTTACTCACTAACACATAAAAGTTAGATTACACTGCCGAGTTGCTGAGCAATTTACCCTTAGCAGAAAAACAAAACCATTTATATTTATGTTGTGCAATTGAACCCTTCATTTATTTGTTATAGTTGGCCTAAGTCAATATTAGTGAAGGCATATTCAGTGTAACATTTTAAAAAATTAAAGGCTGCTATTTATTGTAATGAGTTGATTTGAGGTTACTTTTTCCAGCACATATCAGCAGTAACTATCAGACTATCCATCCACTGAGCTCTCTTCTGCGCCGGGCATATCTCAAGTTTCTGACTCACAAATTTATCCTTTCAAATATTTTAATCAAACAACAGTTTCAGAGGCAGTCTTGTTATTCCATCCAAGCTATCATCAGTGTCATCTGTGGCACAAACCACAGCGAAGGTTTCCCACTCATCTGAAGATGCTGCTCTCTTTCCTCGCTATGGCTATTGTTCATCTTTCTCTACTGGCAACTGAGTCTTATAGTGACACTGCCTCTGAACCTGTCTCCTTTCTTGTCCGCTTGAAGCTGGCATCAGCCAAAGCCCCCCCCACTTTCCCTTAAAGTAATCTGTTGGTTTCCATGTCATTTTCCACTGCTTGAGTGCTTTAGACCACAAAGAAAACCACAATATGTCAAACATCATGGCAGCAGGTGGACATGACAGCCTCCGCTCCTATGGGGACTTAAACTGATACAGCTTGACTCTGATATTATAGCTGACAGCAATGGTAAAAGGCATCTGTTAAACAGCCAGCTGAGAAGCAAGCTGTAAAGGGAGAAGCTTTGGCTTCCACCACTGCATCTGTGTTCATCCCTATCAAGAAAAACAACATAAGCCAGGATCCCATGTCTTTTTCATCATCTTCAAATGAAGAAATGCCATCAGTTTTCTGAGATGCCCCTGTTACTGTGAAAATTGATAGTGCGACACTTCCTCTTTATGTGTATCTATTTGTAAAAATGGCAAATAAACAACTTAGCTTGATCTTGTTCTGCATGCGACTGCAAGTCAATACAAGTAAGGGCTATGGCGGAGACAGGGGTGGCAGCAGTCACCCTACACGAAAGCCTGTCTACTCTGCTGGCCACCCCACACAACACTAGCTTTCGAGCCGCACTGTTTTCCTCCTTGCGGAACAATTCCTCTGCCAATGTTCCTCAGGGGGAGCCTTTAAGCAGCGCACCCTTCTGGCTGAGTGTCCTGAAGTTGGAGAGAAAACAGATTTTAATCTCAGAGTTCCTTAGATGTGAAATAAAGTTCACTCACGGCAGTACAACTGCAGGTAAGGTTTAAACATTTAACAAATGTATTTGATGTAGTGTATCTTAGTAAGTAAAAGATAATGTCCACTAAAATGAACCGTCTGTGTTTGAATGTTTATATTTTAAGAAGCCATAGAGAGTTTCTAACCATCCAGGCAAAAATATATATATATATATATATCCAGGACCTGGATGTAACGATCAGGTGATACATGAGAGACAAAAAATGTTGGTGTTTTTGGTGGGAAACATCATAAATAATCTCACTGTGTTGATTTCTTCTCCTAACAATTAACTTTGTCCTCGTGATAATTAAAACTGTTCTACTTTCAAAAGGTGCCATAATAGTATTGGTATGTGTGACATGTAGCACTTGATGCTAATCGAACCCGTTGTGCATTCTTCGAGGCTGTTTCATAATAAAAGACTCCCACTGTTTTGCCAATTGAACATTTAATGTGAAAGAATAACATGAAATGCTTGATTTCAGTAATACATTAACAGTCCCAATACGTTTTATTAACTATTATAAACTCATTCTAGTATGAAAAGTAATACAAGTGGATAACTTTAATCACCAAAGCTGGCATTATGACCTATTTTAACTCGTGTCTTTTCTGACAGATGAAAGAGCTACAGATTCAGAGAGTGACACTGATGGTAAAGCAGCCTATTTATCAATGTGGGCCAGCAGGTATGACTCACATTCATGGAATTGCAAATATATTATATAGATAGATTGATTAAAATACTTTAAAAGTAATTGTTTATTTATTTACTTTTTGCAAATGTGCCTTGCTAGTTTAAATTCATCTTTTTATAAAATACAATAATTTTCACGTAACTTGGGTACAACAAGCAGCCAGACGTAAGTAATGTTTTCGGAAAGATTAACAAATTATACTAGAAAAGTGAGATGATAAGGACAGCTTATGGTACAGGCCATAAACTAAACTCCTACACGCGCGGGTTTAATATTTAAGGCCCCAGCTGACCTTAGTGCAGTACATGGCAGTGTCATTAGCCTGTTAGTCCCTGCAAAATTGCGCACATGCTATATAGTGCACATTATAGTCAACGGGGAGTGATTTCAGACACAACCTTGGTAACTTAGCCTTGCTTTCAAGTATCCTACCTGTCACTGTGTTTATCATCAGAGTTTCACACTGCCTGTTGGAGTTTGTGCGCGACACTGGGTGACTGAGCACGAGCACACCCCCCTCGTTCTGGAACTGTCTCCAGCGAGCACCGAGGCGCTCGTGGCAGGCGGAGGAAATTGTACGTCACGAGAGAATGAGGAAAGCACGCGATGTTTAGATAGATGCCAGTGCATGGTGGATCATTTTTGCCGGGCACTACAGCTAGGTATCATTATCTATATCGTGGTCCGACGAGGGAGTTTGATTGCTTAAACAGTCAAGATGTAAGTCTTGGGTTTACTAAATAGTTTTAAACGGTCGTGGCTAACGACCTACAAGTCGTGTTAGTATGGTATACTGCAGATCAACCAGTTAGCGTTAGCTAACTGAGCTAGCACACTGAGGGTTAGCCTCAGCGCTACATTTAGACTTACATGGCCTTCAAGAGGCACAACACATCGTTAAATCCACCGACAGCTAACTTTCCTTTAGCTGTACAAAATATATATCCTGTATGTCCTATAAGAAACTAGGTTACGTTTCTTGCTAATTTTGTTTACGCGCCTGAAAACAGCTCAGTTATCGCTAGCTAGCAGGCTAATGTCAACGAACAGGACATGGGTAATGTTAGCACTGAAAAACACAGTGTCATCATTAGCTTAAAAGATTTTACTTTAGCTAAAGTTTGCCCGAACCTGCACACGCTGGTCAGTGATAACATTCATGTTATTGGTGACATAAGCATCTCTTATTTCAGTCAAAATTGTCTTTTTTGGCTGTGTTTCACCTCCAAGTAACGATCCCCTCTCAGTGTCAAAGTTAATTGTTGCGCTCCTAAATGCGTAACATCACAGTGAGTCTGCAATGTAATATTACCAGGTGCATAATTTGTAATAAATGTTTTATTCTTGAGTGTTTTTTCCTCATAACAGTTATTGCTTTTTGGTAAATCGATACTTTAGAGGCTATCTGGAGGCTAATCTGAAATGAATGGGCGAAGCTTTCATTAACATGACTGATCGTGACCTTAGTTACAGTATTACTGCACCTTGTACACGTGGACAACCAGAGCAGAATGATAGGCCCTGGCTGGCCGAGGTCTTGAACAGTTAACGTCAAATCAGAATGGAGCATGGATGATGTAGCATTGTGTTAATGTTGCTTGTTCTCTTTAACCCTGTTCCACTAGGCAACCTGCAACAGCTAAGTGGTATGACAGACGGGATTCTGTTTTTATTGAGTTCTGCGTGGAGGACAGTAAAGATGTAAAAGTAAAATTTGACAAGTCCAAAATTGATTTTAGGTAAGTGGCATTAATAGCATGTTGAATGTTTAGATTTCTGACAAAATATTTAGGGCTAAGTGAGGAAATAGTCCTCTGTTTGAAGATAGAAGTAGTTCTGTATTGAGTAATTTTTTTATTGAGATTTATTTCCCAAAAAATCAGTTGGCCTGTTAAGAAATACTTTAAGATCTAGCCTCCTTCCTATAACGAAAAGTCTAGAATCTATGGAAATGCAAACATTTGTTTAAAAACTTTAACTGGACACAAGAAGTCTCCTGTGTCAGTGAAAAGTCAGTTTTAAGTGTATGTGTACCAGAGGTATTTGCACTTCACATCTGTTAATAGCAAACTAGACCCCAGCTTACAAACTAGTTGTGATGTCACAAAATAATCATGTCTGTACATCTCCCTCAGTAGACAAAATTGAAAATAGTACTCTGTACATACATTATTCTACAGCATAGGCCACACCTTTAGGTCAAGTACAATTAGAAAAACAGATTTTAAGTTGAAGGTGAGGTCTTTTTACAAATAAAGCTCTGTATGTTGCATTAGCTCTAAAACAAATATTATATAACCTCTGTTTATTTCAATTTACAGTTGTGTCAGTGGAACAGATAATATCGTGCACCAGAATACCGTGGACCTTTTTGGGGAGATTGACCCTAAAGTACGTTTGTCACCTACTGGTAAAGTTCCAGTTCCAGCATGTTTGATTTATAAAACCTTTAACTGAGTCTCTTTTTTTTTTTTTTGTAGGAATCCAAACACAGACGCACTGACAGGTCTGTGTTGTGTTGTTTACGAAAAACAGAGGCTGGAAAATCATGGCCACGGCTTTCTAAAGACAAAACAAAGGTGACGTCCATGGTTTCTATAGAATTAAAAAATTATATACAGGCTGGAGAATCAGCTGTATTTTAACATAAGCTTAGATATTCTTACTAACTAGGAAATGACTTACAGTACACTGCTGTGAAAAAGTATTTCTCCTTCCCCCTTCCTGGTTATTTTTGTATATCTGTCACAGTTAAATGATCCAGATCATCAAAGAAATGTAATTATTAAACAAAGATAACCTGAGTAAAAAACCAAATACAGTATTTAAATGATGATTTCATTTATTAAGGTATAATAATTGTCCAAACTTGCCTGGCCCTATGCAGGTTATCTTTGTGTAATATTAAATGTGTTATCTTAATCATTTAAATGTGCCAAAAAAAAGATTATTTTTAAACAAAAAAGATTATGAGGTTGTCAGTAGTGATGGCGGGGTGAGGTTTCATGAAGTCTTGAAGCCTCCCAGCCAACTGGTTCGCAAAATGGTTAATTTCTCAAGGCTTTAGCTCTGGCTTCATGCACACACAACCCCCTCCTGCTGGTCAAAGGCTGCAAGACAGGCAAATGTGTTCGCTGTCTTGCCACAGTCTGACATGGGAATAATGAGTGCCAGGAGCTAAATATTTTCATTTATGTGATAAGCTATTAGGACATCAGTTTTGTGTATTTCTCATACATTTTGTAAATTACAATGGTTGCCAGGGAAATTGGGGGAAAAATACATGCTCAATACACGCTTCAGAAATAACTCCCGAGATTACTCGACAGACGCGCCGAAGCCTCTGCATGGCAAGTCACGTCACTAGTTGTCAGTGCTGATGTAGCAGACTTCCATGAAGAAATGTGGGAAACACTGAACTTTCATTCTTTAAACGATGTATTAATATGTTATGCCTCACTTTCCATTCAAACAACATATTGATAAAACATGCTTCTGACTTGTAATGGTGATTGCTACTTTTAAAAATGGTGATAATTTGCTGCTTTATTTAAACTTGAATCCATCTTCTCTTAGTGCAACTGGCTGAGTGTGGATTTCAATAATTGGAAAGACTGGGAAGACGACTCAGATGAGGACTTGTCAAGTTTTGACAAATTCTCAGAGGTAACAAATTGAAAGCACACTGCCTATACTGTGACAATATGACCAGATATATTGTCAAGGTGGCATCTTGATTGCTTTCTCCTGTGCATTTCTCCAGATGATGAACAGCATGGGAGGAGATGATCTGCCAGATTTAGATGGTGCAGATGATGAGGTATGTTTTCTATAAAACCACATACAGTAGTACTTTTTATAGGGCTTGTGTCCTCTAGTACACAGAGAGGTGTTTGAAGAAATTTCAAGGATAATATAAATGAGTGTATGAGTAATTATATAAATACAATTAAATAAATATTATTATAATGATTATTGTTGCTTTGTTTTGCAGCATGATTCTGCAGACAGTGATGATGAAAGTAAGTACTATTGTAAAAGAGTGGTCTTGTAATTATTATTGCTGGACATTGCATATAAACTGATAGTAAACTAAAAATGTGGGGGGAAAAGAATATCCTATGTGAAAGTGACAGTATTTTAGCAGAAAGTATGTATCTATTAGTAATGTACAGTATATTAATGTTTTAGTATGTTGGCTATTAGTTTGGACATAGCTGTACTCCATCTAAAAAGTCTCTGGTTCCTAACATAGTATTAGTATTTTTATTTGTTATCTTATCTTTAAATGCTTTCCTTGGTGCTGTAATTTTCATAAGAATACTAATAGGTGAGTTATATTCAAGTCAGAGCCCACTCACATATCACATTTAAAATTTTGTCTGTTCCAGAAATGCCTGACCTAGAGTAGATAAATGTGGAGGCCACCTCAGTAGTAATTGCAGCAAGTTGTAAGTGGTGTGAAAAGAGATTAGACACGAGATGGCAGCCACGATGGAGATTAAACCTCATCTCCATAGCAGTTTCCAAAGCGAAACCCTTGAAAGGAGTGACAGGGACTGACTGCTGAATACAGACATGCACAGAGATCCATAGCGACATACAGTGCTGTGCTTTGCTGTTCTGCATGGACAATTCTGTTCAAATGAAAATGTTATTGTTCATTGACTTAAATGACTGTAATGGGATGTGCTGATGTCTTACAACTTCTGTTTTTTTTTTTGTTTTTTTTGCGATGTCAGGTTATGTATTGGACATTGTGATTTCTTATGAAAACAAAAAAACAAACTCAAAATGCCTATTTTCCAAAAAAGGTAGATTTTTTTTAATTGATAGAGTTCCCCTTTAATGTTTGTATTGTAAATTGCACTCATTTTGTTTAATTTAAAAAGCAGATGTTTTGCTTGAAATGGTTTTTCAAATGTATGCTAATATCTACAAATATTTAACAATACTTTCATATTTTTAAACATTTCAGCATTTAAAATAAACATGCTTGTACAACTTGTACAACTTACAGCTTGTGTTGCGGTCATGGTAGTGATGCAATCTTTGCTTTGTCATACCATTGCAAAGTTGACTTTGTTTCTCTATGCCAATGTACAAAACACTGCACATTGTAGCAGGTACAAAATTAATTTTTCTTCCATATGCATACTGCAGTGAAGGCAGAAATCCTGAGTTTCCCAAATAATTTATAACAGTATAGGTTATAAATGTTAATCACATACACTATATGCTTTGGAGGCTTGTGTGTTTTATTCAGTATGTGTTGAACACTTTTGCATTTGTCTTATGCTGTGGGAGTTTGGGTATACATTTCTAATAAACTCTTTCAGACTCAGACATCAATTTGTCAACATTAAATTGAGGATGGGATGAATATTTATCATTGCAGGCCGTATTGAACAGATAAGTTTGTACTTTTTCAAGTCCGTCTAGTAGAAGTACTGAAATCCCCATGCATATAGTGCATTAAAAGAACTACTTTTGATATCTGTAATTGTTCCTCATCCTTGACAGAGACAATGAGAGTCATCCATAACAGTTCTAACATCAGAGGAGGAGAAAACTATCAATCGCTGATGTATGTATGTATGAAAATGCTTTTTGAAGTAAATCCAAAGCTAAAGTGGCTTTAGTAGTCTCGGCTACACAGGTCCTTTCCGAGAACTGGATTGTGTCCCTATCTCTGGGAAATATCTAATAAATCTAATTACATTAGATAGTAATATCTCAGATATTTCTATTCACGAGTGGCCAAGTATTATTTTAAGTTAAACTTAGAAAAAATTAATTTATTCTTACACAAATTCCCATGGAATTATGAAATGTCTGTTTGTAATTCAAATAACTAGTCTCACTTCTCTATTATGTTGAACAGGGAATTTTAGGGGCTTCACATTTCAGTTTTATTTTTGTACTAAAATCACAAATGAAATGGAAGACTGCATGATCTTTGTGCTGTAAACTTCCAGTCTAAATAATTCATGCTGTTGCTGTGTCATTCTTCAAAACATTTCAACTGAAGTAAGTACTTGCAGGCAAACACAGACGTAGCAAAAATACTATTTCCTTATTGTTAGATACTCAGTCTGCCTACTATAAGATTAGTGCAGATGACATATTAATCATTAGCAGAAATAAAAATCTATTCCTTCGTCATCTGTCTCTTGTATTCTGCAATACATGTTTTCACCACTGTGTGGTGTGTGCGGGTCAAACATCTCCACTGTGAGATTTGTAGGGGCTGCATGTTGTGTATGTGTCAGCAGTCTGGACCCAGGGAACAGGAAAATACTATGAAAGCATCTTTTCAATGCCCTCCCCTGTAAAACTAAACTCTGGGCTTAAACCCACAATAGATGACTTACCACTGATGGTGTGAGTCATGAGAAGAACATAATACTCATTATAAAAGAGATCCACCAACTGGCAAAGTAATAAACTATCAGGATCAGTGCAACAGGTTCAACACAATTTAACCTATATATGTTTTAAAGAAGAGTGTTATTTGCATCAACCATCACTGTTTATCATATGGCAGTGGCAGTGTGCTGACATGTTTTCTGTGAATGTGAGGTAAACAAAACATCCAAACATGCTCTAGTGAGATCGATATGATAAAATACAGTGATAATAATATACAAGGCAAATAACTTACAAAATTACCCAAATCATTTGATGTCTGCTGTTTATATTTGTCACTTCGTCTGACACCGTCCCAACATAACCTACTGAGATCTCTACAGCACAAGGGCAAAAATATACAGTATATATAGCCACCCTGGCCTGTGGAAACGGGAGCTCAGATTCAACAGTGATGGCAAGACAAACAGATCATAGAAACCAGCAGAAACTGTTACTGCCAGCATTTTGTTTCCAGCCAAAAAGAAGAAAAGCTGTGATCTCAGCATAATCCTTTCAGAGGGCTGCAGCTATCCCTCTGGCTGCCCTGGTCAGCATGATGCTCCAGTGCAGAAGCTCAATGCCAGGCCCTCCTCTCCCCTCTTCCTCTCCAACCGTGGATTTTCCACCGCTTTATCTGACCTGAGCCTCCAAACCCATCCAGCACACACAATGTAAAACTCTGCCTAATCAGTTCTGCTGCCACAAACCTAATTTGTACCAATCCAGGGCACAAGTGGAGAAATTGCGAAATTGCTCGTGCTTTGGCACAGCTTTGATTTGAGTGAATGTGAACTGTTGATCATACATTACAGAGGAGACAATGAAAGCGAGGCAATGGAAAATGAATGGAAGGTTGACAATGTAATTTCATTAATATATTTTTGTAAATCATGTCAAAGCTTTGCCTTTGCACCACACTTCTCCAAGCTGGCAGACACCACCCACCACATGCCCACTGCTTTTTATTTTCAGGTTCAGAGGTCAATACTATTTCTAAGGGATTTCTAAGGGGATTTTGCAATTAGTGCTTTTATAAGTGGAATTCGAAAGCACTTTCTTCACACAGTAGTGTTTAGCTACTAGATCTCCACCTCCTTCAGTAACACTAGAAGTTCCTGAAAAGCTCAAAAACAGTGAGCGGGAGTGTGAGATGATCTAAAGTGTTTTGTTCATTACAGCAGATTATTGCTACATCAACCAAATTCTTAATTACTTTTCTGCATTCTCGAACCACAAGTTTTAATTTCACAATTATCTTTCAAATGAACTAAGCGCAGTCTTCCTTTAATGTTTAACTAATCAAACTCTACCCTGAGTCACTTATTGCAACCTGTTATTCTAGATTCAAATTGATTTGTACAGTGAGTAGATAGAGAGTGGTCAAGGCAGGAGAGGGGTTAAATTATTTTGTTTTGATATGGAGTATTGTGCCATGGCCCCTCCCTTGGGCTCAGTGGGGCTGCTGTGGCCCTGGGGTGTTATAAAAACACCTCTGAGCTCCCCCTGCTCTGGTAAAGAGGCTGAATGTCTGCAGGACATGCTTAACGTTTGTCTACCCATGTTCTTCTACTAACAACCAGCGGGGTTGGCACATAGATGCACAGAGACTGGCGTGTCGCTCCACTCAGGAGCTCTCTATGACAGAAATCAGGATTGAGAAAGCAGAGCAGCAGATTATTTACAGTTACATGAGGGTTACATGTTGAGCATCTTATGTGTTGTTGCATTTAGCTGTAGAGGGGCAGTTTCTGTTTGAGGTCAATTTATGGTAATTTTCTTTTGGTTTTTTGGTCTCAAAGTATAATTGTGGAGAAACAGCATCTCCTTTTAGTAGCTTTTTCTGTTGACTTTTCATCCCTCCATTGCTTCGAGGTTGTTTGACCTTTTGACACCATGTGGGAGTTCAGGTCCATGTCTTTCTGGCGAGCAGTGTTTGCCGAGTTCTATGGCACCATGTTCTTTGTATTCTTTGGGCTGGGGGCAGCCCTCCGCTGGACCACTGGGCCTCATAATGTCCTCCATGTTGCTTTTTGCTTCGGGCTGGCGGCTGCCACCCTCATCCAGTCCACTGGCCACATCAGCGGAGGTCACATCAACCCAGCCGTTACCTTTGCTTACCTGATTGGCTCCCAGATGTCCCTGTTCCGTGCTTTCTTCTACATTGTGGCACAGTGTCTTGGAGCGCTGGCCGGTGCCGCTGTGCTCTATGGGGTCACACCCAGCAACATGAGAGGAAATCTAGCACTCAACACGGTAAGATTACCGCCTATCACTGCTATATGCCAGATCTATTACAAAGTTAGAAGACTAGCTTAGACTCAAGCATTTCAAATGTTGCTTTGGGTTTTTTATATATACTTTAATATTAAAATTAAAAGCTGCAGAATTTCTGCCAAATGTTATAAATAAAGCATTGTATGTATATCATACATGACAAACCTGGCAACAGTTATTCAAAGAAATACAATTACAATGTTTATCCAACAAATCTCTGGATAATATATCTTTGACAATTAAAACAATCTTTCTTCCTCCCTTCCATTTTTCAGCTGCAGCCAGGCATCAGCCTTGGCATGGCCACCACCATTGAGATCTTCCTCACCCTGCAGCTTGTTGTCTGCATCTTTGCTGTGACTGATGAGAGGCGCAATGGACGTCTGGGCTCTGCTGCTCTGGCAATTGGCTTCTCTGTGCTCATGGGTCATCTTCTCGGCGTAAGCATCAACCTAGGGTTGATTTGAAACAGCTTACTAGTTTCCTAGTAGTATTGGATCACACACTGTGTGCACATCTACGGTCTTAGCCCTGAACTACTTTCTCTGTCTTTGGCATAGATGTACTACACTGGAGCAGGCATGAACCCTGCAAGGTCCTTTGCCCCAGCTGTCCTGGTCAGGAATTTTGTCAACCACTGGGTAAGATCTGAAATTTTCTTTTTAAGCTTTGGAAACCATAGTAATAAGACATCTTCATATTCAACAACATATTCTACACAACATATTTTTTTGTTAATGGCAGGTGTACTGGGTGGGACCCATGATTGGTGGGGCCATAGGTGCTCTGCTGTATGACTTCATGCTGTTCCCCCGTATGCGAGGCCTCTCCGAGAGACTCGCCACACTGAAGGGCACCCGGCCCCCAGAGGCTGAGGGCCAGCAGGAGACCAGGGGAGAGCCCATCGAGCTCAAGACACAAGCCCTATAAGCCTGGAGTTGAAGATTGGCTTTTTGACCCTTATCCCTCACTCTGTCATTCTCAGTTCCCAGTCCAACCTCAGCCCGCTCATCATTTATGCACACATACCTCCTCCCTGCCTCCATACACAGTAACATAGATCCCAAGCTCCTTGTTGTGCATCTATACTGGACCTACTGAATTACAGTGAAGGGGCTCCCCCAGCCCTGACCAGCCCTCCTGATGTCACCTCTTCTCATCCATTCTCCTCCTACTCCTCCCCCTTGGATTGCAGGATAAAGATGGAGAGTTAGAGGAAAACTTGCCACTGAAGGAAACACCCTATGCCCTGTGGTGAAGGGTATCTGTCACTCATGGCAACCAGATGGCTATAACTGCTCAGGACAGGGCCCTCTTTCTCTCTCTTTTTTCCCCTCCCTTACTTTCTCTTTCTGTTTTTCTCCCTATTTGTAGTCTGCTAGGAGTGAAGCTACAGTAGAGCAGTGGACTTCTGCATGCTTTCCATTTTGATCCAGTGTGATCTTGCCCTTTGTTTTGTTTCGTTTCATGAACTTTGGGTAAATTACACGTACATATTGTACTTTACCAGTATTTATTTGGCTCACATTCTTTTTTTTTAGTTGTGTGTGTGTGAGAGAGAGAGACAGGGTGTGAGTGTGAATGAATGTGCATGTGTATGCTTGTGTGCTTGTTTTAATTGATCATTTTTCACTTTTCATTGCCACTGTCTTTTTCTGTATCATAGGTTTTTTCTTTGATTTATCACGCAAGCTTATTTTAGGGAAAGATGCTGCCTTTACCAAGGCTTCGCTGATACTGCAACAGTTTTATCAACTTAAGTTCAACAGTTTACATGTTCAGAGTGAACCCCCTTTTTATAGCTGATAAAATTATTTATGCCTTTGAGTCAAGTCTTGAAGCCAAATTTATTCAGTTTAGAGTTTGTGTCTCATATAGTGAAGCACACACATTCATATTTATATTCAAATTAACACAAAACACTCCACTATCTGGTTCTTTTTTAGCGCAGTCATCAATTAAGTTACAATTACCCACAGTTGAAATTTTTAAATTGTCACCAAATCTGTTATCTATTGATATAAAAGTGGGAATATGCCAAGTTATTATTAAGATGACTTATACAGGATTTGTTTGGTTACAATTGAAATTACATTCTGACATGATTTTGTCCTTAAAGTCTTAGATCAGCGCTTATCAAAGGTTCATGTACAGGTTTGTGATAGTTGGTTTGCTTTTAGTTTTGCGTGACAGCCTTGGGGAAAAAAGAAAAGGGAGCACACCTGACAAGCTGTCAAAAGAAACAAGCGTTTTCTAGTTGAATTATTGTTTGATATGACTGAAGGGTCTTTGTTTCATCAACTTGAGGTTAGAAATGAAAGAGTGCATGAGTTGAGGTGGCTTCTTGCGGGTGTTTGGCAAACACTTGGTGCCTTCTCTTTTCTGTGCTGAGCTTGGTGGCTCTTTAGGATTTTTACTAGACAAGCCCCTCTCTGACTTTTGGGAGAAGAGAGAAGGTCACCGTGAGGCGACTGAAATCTTTAGCGTGTTTGTACAGAGTGATAAATGTACACTTTTATTTTCATACAGTCTGCACAAGAGAGAATGAACTTTGAAGTTGAAGCTCTGACTTTGTCCTTAAGTCCCCTCTCTCTTCCATCCTTCCTTCATTCACCCTACCTCCTCCCTTTGTTTATGAGGCAGCCATTTTGTTCTGCTCCAATGAGGGGACATCTAAAGCTGCTGGGATGGAGGGAAGGGGACAAGGGCGCTGAAATAAGTTAACATTTTGACAAATTTCATCAGAGCAGTTACTGAACCAGACATTTAAGCTGATTCTCTTTCTGCTTCCAGAAACTCCATACTTTTTCCCCAGTGTGATTACCCTGGCAGTGGTTGAGTAGCATTTACAATTTAGTGACATGTTGAAATTAGCAGGTGTTCTAATGGAAAAGCTTTGTGATGTACAGTGTAAAGTTTTCTTTTTAAAAAAAATAATAATTGTTAACCTGGATGGATAGGAAATATAATATGCAAGCTATGCAATGTCTTCTCTTTGGCTGATGGATTATGGAAGTTAAGGAAATTGTGTTATACCCAAATATGCTTTGATTCAATGGACAGCCTTTCCAGCCAGTCATACCTTCCTACAATATGCCAATGATTTATTTTTTTTATATATCAAAAAAAAAAATCCAAACATTCTTATGTTTACAAACCTTTTTTGTCTGTTTTCTTTTAGAACCACTGAAGAAAAATATTGAATTTAAATTGATAATTCCATACAGGAGAGACCTACATTTTCACATACCAGAGAACCAAATCTTAGATGTATGCAACAATTATCACATAAGAAACATTTCTGAAAACTAAAGTAACCAGTAACAATTTACATAAATATTTGTATCAGAAAAGGTTATTACTGTGATACTGAAGGTACAGTAAAGGTTACAACTGTTCTGTCTGCTTGTACGTGATATACTCCTCCATGTGCAGGGTTTTATTATTTGCCTATCAGTCAAGGTTTAATCAAGGGAGATGGCAAATAAATTCTAGCAAATAAATACACAAAAATGTTTCTCATACTTTGAGAAAAAATGAATTTACTTGTTGCCACATTTAATAATTATATGGAAGGCCTTAGACAAATATACCACAAAGTCAATTAACATGATATAAAAGGTTATTATCTAACAGACATGCAACATGGTACAACCAGCACACTATCACACACTAACAGCAATGACCCACATAACAGTGGTAGTGCAAAGCTTATTATAAAACCAAAAGTGAGTTTATGGCAAAGATTGTTTTTGACATTTTGGTGTGAATGAAAGCTCCTAAACCAGAGCAACTGCAGTGCCAGTTACTTCTTTACTTATTGTATTACATTCATAGCAGCTATTTTAATATTTAAAACCATGCAAACAACAAAATATTAAAAGGCACACTGACATTACATGAGACTCATGAGAAATATAATTTTGATCTTCTACTTTAACTCAGTTCTCTGGGGTCCCAAGAAGATTTATGCAGCATACTTTGATAAAAAATCCACAAAGATCATACACTACAGGTTTTCTTGCCTGTTGCTTTAAATTGTAATTAGCCCATTATAATTATACCTCCGTTGCTCACATTCCATGCTACCACGGTAACAGTTGAGCATGAATACTTATGATTAGTTAGTTATTAAAGCATAATCTAAACCATGAGTAAACATAAACAAACTCACAGGGTAGATGTATGTCGTGATGTCCTACTACCCAGGAAGCTGAGTGGAAAACTAGGGAATGTAATGGGAAAATCTTGTACTAGATAGATAGAAACTTTATTAATCCCTCAGGAAGGTTCCTCTGGGAAATTCGATCTATGTATATACACAACAGACATGCACCCGAGATTCGTTTTTTTCTCAGCTCACATTTTGGAAATTTGGCCCTGCTTAATGGGATTACACAACATCACACAGTTGCAAGTGAAAATACCACAAGACAAAAATGGCAACAAAACTTTAAAAATGTATACATGTAACAAAAAATTAGTCTTTAATAGGACAGATATACACATAGCCAGCCAGCCACCATCATCACTTCTATTTAAAGGTCCATCAGTGTTGTATATTTTATAGTGAACAGTAAAGGAAAGATGTTTATTTTCTTAATTCTCACCGTACCAAAGAACAGTTTACAGCCACGAACAGTGAGGGACCCATAGCTGAGTTATGACGTATTTACCATGTTCACTGTTCATTACTGTAAAACTTGAGTTTTTCAATCACAAGGAAGGACTAAACGCAATAGGGAAATACTTCTCGGATACACATTCACAAGTCACTTTATTGGGTAGAGCTGTAAAATCCACAGTAGCTCTCCCATTACTTTTACAAAGTTATAATTTCTCAGTTTTTGTTAAAACTCAAAAAAGGTGACAATTCTGCATCATAGTGGCTGGTGAGTGCATAATAAGAGGTGTTTCTAATGTTTTGGCATGGCCATTTATGTAAATAGGGTGGCCAAAACATTTGAAACACCTCTTAATATTACCTTAAAAAGTTCAATGAGTGCATGTGGTTTATCATGATTAAAAACATACAACAAGCACACGTGTCAACCTGAAATGTCCTAAAATGACTATCCACTGAAGTGGTAATGTCAATTTTCTTTCTTACCTTTCCACATGCATCTGCTAGCACACCTTTGGTTAAAAAAGAACTATAATTTGTACAGATAATTCACTTACTTGCCAAATGCATGCAAAGCAAACAAAATAAATCAACAAACATATTAGGAGTGTAAGAAGAGAGATGATATGCAACAAAGTACAGCAGTGATACAACTTTTCATTTCCCATGACGAGCTCACAGAAACACATAGTCCCATAGAAATTGAGTCGTTTCCAGGAAGTTTGTACTCAAAACTAGATGGAACTGTAGATGGGTGATGAAGGTGAAGCACAAAAGTCTGCACAAGAAAAGGAAGTATTTCTCATATGAAGATTAGGGTTAGACAAGGCTATACAATGTCTGCTTTGCAGTCCACAAACAGCTTTGATGGGAAATCTTCCTAATGATTCAGAGTCTGGAGAATGCTTTCCAAAACCATGTCTTCAGACCTAAAAGACAGACACAAACACGTAATAGCCTCCTCTCAACTCTGCGTCAAACCATTTGAAACAGTAAAAACATGGGAATGGGTTTTACGCACAGACATGTTATTTAAAACCTACAATGTGTCAGGGAATTCAGGGGGAGCTGGGTTGAAGTCAGGAACTTCAGAAGTAGTTGCACTTTCCATTATGTCTTGACTCATGGACTCTTGTGGGCTGAACGGTTGCAACTGATGCCTGAAAGAAACAGCAGGTACCGGAGCTTTACATCACTAGGAGCTTTCTTCAGTTATTTGATCAAAAGACACAATATAGGCCTGTTTTGGGGTAAGAAGAAACTGAAAGAGATCAAATACAAGTCTTCTCTAATGTCAATAAATCACTGTAAAATATTTTTGTTTACCATTTTCCATGTTGCCTGAGGATACTACATTTAAAATGTAAGTAAGTACACACTAATGTGTAGTGTAGTGTGCTCAACTACTGTAATATAACATTTAAAAAAAACATGAAATCATGTAATGGAACCTCTTACTTGCAGGACCATCATATTACGCATTATTAAAAGCTAATGACAAAACCATTTTGCCATGTGACCGCCTCAGGTGTCTATGAGTTAGCACTTACAGTAAGCATGACTTCCCCTTTAAATAGTTAAAGCTCCACCTCAAGCAACAAAATCCTGTATGGTTTATGAATGTGGTGAAGAATTAACAAATTGTCATATAAAATAACGTATCACTAACGGCGCATTTTACTGAATTCTGAGTACTTTTACTGGTCATACTAAAAGTCAGTTTCCTTGAAATGCCAATGTGTACCCAAGTAGATAATGGAGTTATTTTACAAAGTATCCCTTTCACCACAAATAACAGGTGCAGTCAGAACATCGATGAGCACATTTCACTTAATACAACTGTTAAAACAGGTCATGTACCACAGGCTTTTAAGGTAGCTGTAGTAAAACCTCTACTTATAAAGCCTTCTCTTGATCAAGGGGTTTTAGCCAACTCTAGACCAATATCCAATCTGCACTTTGTCTCTAAATTCCTTGAAAAAATAGGTGTGAAGCAGCTTTGTGACCACCTGCGCACTACCAATCTGTATGATGATCTTCAGTCAGGATTTAGAGTAAATCATAGTACAGTATCAGCACTTGTTGAAGTCCCCAACAATCTTCTCTTAGCTTCAGACCAAGGGCTTCTCTCTGTGCTGGTATTGTTAGATATTAGTGCTGTTGTTATGTGGATGACACCCAGCTATACTTATCTATGAAACCAAATGAAAACTAATCAACTAGTCAATCTTCAAGCTTGTTTAAAAGACATGAAGGCTTGGATGTCTTGTAATTTTCTACTCCTTAATAAATTTTTCTATTTGGGCCTACCTCAGAGACATGTTATCTAGTCATATTGCCACCCAAGATGATATAGCTCTGGCCTCAAGTTATCTTTGGAGTCATCTGTTGATCAGGATATCTCCTTTACCTCCTACATAAAAGAAATATCTAGAACATCCTTCTTCAGCCTGAGGAATATTGCTAAAATTAGAAATATCCTGTCTCAAAGTGATGCTGAGAAACTAGTCAATGCATTTGTTACTTCTAGACTGGACTACTGTAATTCATTACTGATAGGATGTCCCAGTAACTCACTCAAAAGCCTCCAGTTAATCCAGATTGCTGCAGCCAGAGTTCTGACTGGAATTAGCAAGAGAAATCATATTTCTCCTACATTGGTTTATCTCCATTGGCTCCCTGTAAAATCTAGAATAGATTTTAAAGTCCTTCTCTTTATTTATATAGCACTAAATGTTATGCTGCTATATATTTAATCTGCTGGGGGACCTCCCACATTACATTGAGCTCCTCTCTCTTTCTCTGCCATCATTGCATTTTATCAACTTTGTGTCTTCTCTCTCCCCATGTTGTATCTTTCTGCAGATATCCTCGACCCTGGAGCTGCGGTTGCTGGTCCTGCCAACCTGCCCAGTATCGTCTTTACTGCTCCTTGTTGTTGTTTTGATCTGTGTTGCCTGCTGTTCTTTTTTCATTTCTCTGTCCACTAATCTAACCCAACCTGCCCACCCTGTGCCTGGTTCTGCTGGAGGTTTCTTCAGTTAAACAGAGTTTTTCCCTCTCCACTGTTGCCTAGTGCTTGTTCTAGTGGGATTGTTGGGTTCTCTTCAAATATTCTGTACTGTATTATAAGTTACTTTGTATATGTTCTGTATATATATATATATATATATATATACATATATATATATACATATATATATATACATAAATATATTCTGTGTATACACTGTAAAGTGCCTTTGAGATTATTTGGCGCTATACAAATAAAGTTGAATTGAATTGAAATAGGCTCCAAGTGATTTAGTAATATTATACTTTTATTATTGCCATATTTCAATGATAGAGGATTGATTATGAGAGAAAGTGTGATGATGGACAGTGCCACTTACACAGACATGGGAGTCATGACATGCGGCGGTGTAGCTGAGCCAGTGTCCCTAAACAGACACACACACAAACAGAAACATAACATAATCAAAATATTTATTTTCACCTTAAAATTAGTGGATTGTATTACAACATTTATTTGACAATAGCTCCTTACGTGCCAACTTTAGTTTGCAGGGAAACAGGGATATAACCTCCGGGGGGTGACGATTGAGGCTCTGCTTCAAATGACAACAGGCAAGAAAAAGTGTTGGAAATCTGTTCTCACTTGACATTAAAATTTGACTGAGTGCATGAAGATGATTACCTGAGTAGAATTTATTGAAAACATTATGTTTAGGAAACTCAGGATACAGGTATGTTATGTGGCTGATGTCACGGATGCGGTCACCGAGGCTGCGGATCTCAAGATCTCTCTTGGTAAAGGGTTGAATGTTTTGGATTTTCTGTCCCCCGTCTATGAGAAAAATGTTTGGTGTGTCAGTGCATATGTGTGAGAAAGTGAAGGAGGGAGGGAAGAAAGAAAGACTTACTATTACTCTACTCTTTTGCCATCTCTGTCATCTACCATCTTTGATGAAGATATATCCATTAATATACTACTACTGCAAAAATAATTCCACAAAAACAGGTTCAAATTTTTTCAGGGGTCTGAAAATTTAAAACACTAAACTTTTTTCAATTATAAGAATATGTGTTTAAGTGCTAAATTGCACAATGAACTTAAAAATTCTTCTCCTAATAGTAACAGATATACTTTATGATTGCCTTTGTGACCATATAGACTGGACATGCATTAGCAGCATCGTGTTTCAAAGATGAAACAGAATCAAGGAAAAATAAAAAAGGCACTTACTCTCAGTAGCAGACACATAAGCTATGGTGATTCCTCCAATCTCAGAGTCACTAAAGCGAAGCAAGAATGTTCCGTTTGGTCTGTCTTTAAGAATCAGGTGTAGATGTTGTTTCCCAATGAAACCAAATATAAGCCTAGTGGACAAAAACATTGCAAATGCTTGTAATTAAAACAGTAGCAGGCTGTGATTATTTACTACTGAAATTGTGGAGAAAGTTGCTCACCCTTCACTCCAGTAAGTTTTCAGGTGTTTCTTGGTCAGCTCCATTACACCCTCAAACCATTGCCAGAAAGTGAACGGTCGACCCGGGAGGACCTCCTGTAAGAGCAAAAATCATTGTGAGATTTGATTTTGTATGCCAGTTTGTGTATTGCTGCGCAAGGGGACATGTGTGTACTTTATTAAACTGGGCCCAGGAAACCATCATGTTGCTGAAGTCGTCTGCAAAATCGGGTTTGTCAAATATCTTCTGGGCCAAGAAATGCTGGTTGTACTGGTCCAGATTGTGCTGTGTCTGGACCTCAGAGGTGAATTTACTGTTGAGAGTGTTGCACATCAGCCTCCAGGGAACACGCTCTGGCACCACAAACGGCACTCTGTCCTGGTGACAGCAACAAAGAGGCTGATGTAGCAAGAACACCGCTATGCATTTAAAATATCAAAGAAAGACTGAGTGAATGAAATTAAATCTGAGAAGAGAAAGATTGTACAAAATACATTATAATCACAAACATTTCCTGGATACATTGTTTTGTTCGGGTGGTTAAGCATTAAAAAAACATTTCTTTCCTACAGACCATATCAGACTACTTCCAGGCAGCACTTGGTTTGATATACAGAGCAAAGAGCGCAACAAACAGGAAACTCATCAAGCCCATATAGCTTGTGTGGCCATTAGTCTAAGTCGGTGGCTTATTTCTAACTCATTATTGTAAATGAAATGAAGTGAATGAAATAAGATGACAGAGTGACAGTGAGTCAGAATGCATAGTACCAGGGCCCTGAAAATAAAGCAGCTAAATGGAATTGTTTTCGCAGAGGCTGTGCTTGGGTTATGGCAGTGAGGCAGCACTTTAAATTAGAGAAGTTCAGGATGTCCTGATACTAAATGGTTAACCTGTATATCACATTCTGTACAGTAACAGTAACATGTCCAGTTCACTGCCAGATGGGGGCAATTGTTGCATGTTAACATGCTCTTGGAGCATGGTAGACCTTTGTAAATTATGCTAACACCAGACTCTGCACTGCACACTGCAATGATCTACCTTATTATCTGTAAACACATCACACTGTAACAAAACTACTTTTCCCACTACTGCCACTATACTCATTATCTGCTGAACAGCTGATGTCACTGAGTGTCCCAGCTGCATAGCAGGGGGATTTCTGGGTTTCTATTTCATCATCTCGGTAGTAAAATTTACTTTGTTTGTGAATGGTCACACACCAAACACACAGTGGGTAAATCCCACTTACCAACCTGCATCAATCTCTGTATACAGTACAGTGGGTTCCAGAGCAATTCTATCACTAATATCATCACTGACTTCAGTGCCGACATTTGCATATGCTTCAAGTAACGAGTTTTGAGTCAATAGATGCCAAATACCCATTCCACTGCACACAAATGGCATACAGTACAACATTTTTGAGCTGTTAATGAGCTACCCACTTGCACCCATGCTTCTCAACTGAAATCTGCTATTCATACATTACATCCACCCTAGCAACTACCTATGAGTTTTCCCCTAGGAACCACTCCCCACTTCCTGCTGTGCTGAGTGTTTCCTTGTGAAGAGTGGTGAATGTAAACACTGTTCTTCTTCTACATTCATATAATGATCTGCCTCACATGAGTTTGCTTATTAAAATAAGAGTTCTGGCACAGAAAAACAAACTGAATAACTGACAACATAGAGGAAAAAGTGAGATGACATATATGCAAAAGAATAATCTGATACTTACTGGTTCAGAAAAGGCACAGTCCCATATGATGGTGGCCAGGGCATTGTTGTCTTGGCTTCCATGAACTATGACGACTACTGGCAGTGAGATTGTCTATAATCAATGACATAATGGGTTGATATTCCTGTTCTCATTATTGACATATGCTGCACATAAATTATTAATAAAGTTTGTAAAATGTAAAATCATCTGTGTATGGTCACATAGTCCTCAGCTCAGTGTTTGATTGCTGTAGCAATTTAACAAAGCATGTGTGTGTACAAGGCATTTCATTAACTTATCATTAAGCTAATTTTTGTTAAAGGAGACCTAGAACAACAGAAATGGCCAAACCTGTATCCTGTAAGGACTGTCACAGCCTGTGATGCTGATCTCTGCAGAGAATAGAATGGCAAATTTCTCTTCTGTAACAGATTCTGATCCCTTTCTGTCAGCCCTCTTGATCTTCTTGATAGACTGTTAAACCAAAATAACAGTTTAGTTTAGTAACAAGACAATAATAAAATCTCGGCTGATTAATCAAGACCAGTACATACCATATTCCTGAAGGTGGCACATGTGCTCTTGCTGACTGTGTTGTGTTCTAGGATGGCTGTATTGTTGATCAGTTCCCCAACATTATCACTGCAGGTCGCATGAAATAGTTTCAATGTCAATTTCCCATCCTTTAAGTAGGTTACAGTATTGAAATGTTTCCATTGCATTCATGTGACCAAATCAAAACCACATCTTAATGTTTTCACATCATCTAACTATTTAAGTTATCTTAGCTATTTAAGAGTCATTGATATTTGTGTATGAATGCATTTGGAGTTAACTGTTTTTAGGTACAGGTTTTCACCTTTAATTAACTGCAATAATTAACAGAAATAAGGTACATGTGCACTTTTTTCATAAATGGTTCTATAGGTGAAAAATATAGTGCTAAATATCATGACAAACATTAAGGTCCAGTCAGACACATTATTAGCAATTAGCAGTATTCCTCGCACTGACAGTGTGCAGTTCCCTATATTGTTCTGTACTTCAACTTACCCAGGTACACTACCCAGGCTCCTAGCTTGAATTTCATTGATAATTTGCGCCTTCAGCACCACAGGCTTCCCAGGGGCTAGTTTCTCCCCCAGCAGATATCGCACAGTAGTGGAGAACTTCGACTGAGTCTTAATGACTTGAGGGGGTTGCTTGTCCACTACAAGAGAGCTGAAGAAGATATCAGTTACATGAGGAATCACGCTTTACATTTTAAAAGTTGTGTAAAAATGAGTCTTTGTTGCTGCCAATCAATTTACAACTTAAAAATACATATAAATATATACAGTATAAAATAAACCAATATGACTGTGCTACCTTTGAATCAGAGTCCGCAGAAGTTGCCCCAGCCTCTCCTGGAACTCTGGCCTTGGTTCCCCTACCAGCATCAATTCCTGTCTCAGCTTTCCATTCACACCAAGAAGCTGTTCACACCTAACAGAGAATATATATAAAGAAAATGAGGGATTGCAATAACAACCTGACTTCCAGCCACTTTCTCACAAACTTACACAAAAAGTTCATTAACAGCAAACAGGAAAACAAACCAGATATTTAGAGACGAGACAGTAAAATGGGCTTTGCTGGTCCATTATGGCATGATGAAAAGTTCAGATAAACCAAGTTATCATTGAAATCACCAAAATACCAAGCATTGTTGCTTTTCACCATTCAGTTTTTTAATTGGATTTATTATTCCATAATTTTCTGTTTATTAAATAACCAAGACTAAGACACTGCAGCCATGCATGCAGCACTGTTTAACATGTGTAACATGCTCCCAAACATAGAGAGTCACAGCCACAACAGAGCTTCTAGGGTGCATTCCAAACGTAACAAAAGCTTCTCCTAACATTGCTAATTAAGAATCTAACCTTGGAACAAAGACTTTGATTAATTAATTACTTGTGTCAAGAAGCTGCAGAGCACAAGCACAGGTGTAGGTAGGACTGAATTCTGTAGAAGGTTTTAGACAGCTGAGATTGAATGTTAAAGAATTAGTTTAGCCTTTGGCATTGTTTCATGTAAGGTGTCATTTGCTAAAACTGGAAGGTTTTAATTTGTTGAAACCTAGTTTTGTCTGAACTTTCCAGAACTGAACTAGCCCTTTTGATTAATTAGTCCAGTCTGTTAGTTTCTGCCACCTTCAAGTTGCTGTCCCAGCAGATCACAGCAAATAAAATGACACTAGTCACCACAGACTCATAAACATCTGCAGCATGGTGCTGCAGACATTAAAGGACCTGATATAGGCTTGAATACACAAGTATCCGTAAGCAGTTCAGAACTCTTTACCACCTCCTACCAGAATGTAAAAATAGGAACTAGTGACAGTGACAATGTCACGTACTCCAAAAGTGGTTTATCTGGTTTTTCTCTGTCTCTCTTTGTCATTCTAGACTTTGGCCACTTCCTCCTGCTCTGCAGTAACTGTGTTCACACCTGTCCAGTCACATGACTCAACCCCTCCCCTCTGGCTCACCTGCATTGCGTCAGTACATACTGAGTGGCTAGCTAGTAGCACAGGATACAAACGATGCAACATACACACTGTCTAAAAGGGAATGTGTGAAATGGGATGCACCTCACCAGGTCTGCAGGGGGTTGAGGTTGTCATCAAAAGGATGTCCGATGGTGGCCTTGTGCTGCTCCCACCGCCACGCCTTCAGCCTGCTCATCAATCGACTCTGACACTGGTCCAGACAATCCACACCCTCCTTGAGCAGCTGGAAACGCTTCTACAACAATCAACATCCAAGCACATTTCACTTACAAACACATATGGGAAAATACATGAATGGATGTGCATGTGAATAAACATCATGCACACACACAGAAATATTATACATTTTATGTATACCTCCATACAGCATAATAATACAGATACCTTTATTTTTCTTTCATGGAATATGTGTTTTTAAATAGTGCTGGGCAGTGATTAAAAATTCTAATCATGATTAAGTGCACGGTTATGGGCAAAATGTAAAAATTATTAATTAAAAAGTAGTAATTTTATATTTATTATGAAAGTACTGCTATATGAACAAAATTGCAGGATATTTAGTCAGCAAACACTTTAAACAAATAAGATGGTTTTACATAGCAGTATTCACTTTATAGTATTATATTTACAGTAGTTTCTTGTAAATCTCAACTTAAACATGAATGTAATCAAATTAAATAGACAACCAAAGCTTTTTGCCAGAAGATAAATGTCCATTTAGTTTATTATAGAGAAACTAGTTGTTCTCAGAATCCACCTGTGTGTAACCACAGGTCTGTACCTTGTTCTTTTATTAAACTAACTAAACAGTCTCATGTTATTTATCTTATGTCATTTCTGTCTCTACATGGCTGCGTTTATTTATTCTCCTCTGATCTCTTTGTCGCACATGGCGGAGCTCCACTCTGATGCACATCGCAAAATCACGTCAACCACATGAAAAGCGTTTTTTAAACACAGTTATTAATGTGTCCATTGTATTTAAATGATACGTCAGACTCCAAGTTCTCCGGTGATAAGAAAATTCAACTTTGCAGTGGTTACAAATAACTGTGGTTCTGTCAACTCCACCATATGGAAGAGATTTTAAATGAAAATGTCCTTGCAAAAGTTCAGTACCTCCAGGTCTTTCCTGTTTTTCTGTTTCCTGCAGAACGCTGCAGCAGTCTTAGGCCCACCCCCAAATCCTACCATTGGTTGAGATGCACGACAACGCCAATCCAAAGCCAGTGCTGATCAACATCCCACCCCTCCTGTGACCCATTGTTTGTCTGTATGTGTATTCAGACCCAGTAGGTGACAGACTTTCATCCTCATAATAATAATAACAAAACTGCGTTAACACACGTTAACATAATTTACGCCGTTAATTAACACATTAACATGCCCAGCCCTAGTTTCATACAATTTATCTATTAATTCTTTATTTTTTTTAATAACATTTTGAAATGTATAAAATGCACCTTTTTTGGGGAATGTATGTAGTACATTGAAAGTGCACTGCCTGGCTGAAATCAAATGTTGTCTATCAGCCTGGACAACATTTAAAAAGCCAAAGAGATGAGGGTTAAGCTTACCAGAGCTAAAAACAGGATGTAAATTCTCTACATATTTGTCATTTCCATCTTTTTATTTATTGAAAAAATCAACAGCTAAAGAGTCTTCATTGTGTGCTTGACAAATCTTCTGCTGTTTTTCTTCAGTTAAATTGTAATTCCTTCAGAAATGTACTTTAAAGGTGGCACTAATGTTGGTCCAGAAAGCATTAACTTTTTTTAAGCTCACCGTGGCCATTGCTTTCACTTTGTACTCCAGCTGCTGGATGTGGTTCTGTACTTTCTGAATGTCCGACACTGTGGAATCCAATCCGTTCTGTTGCATTGACCCTGTTCAAACAACAAATGTTGACACTTTTGTTCATATACATATAGGATACAACTGCATTTCAACATGCAACATGCTGACAATGACAACTGCAAGAAATAGGGTACACACAACATATAGTATCTAAGTGCAATACAGATTTTAAGTACATCTGATATGGATAGTGCTACAATAATTAGACTTAACATTGAAATTGCATTTAAAAACATAAAAACATTATATTTAAAAAAGACTATCACATCACTTCTAGGCTGTTCTTGAGATGGAGTTTTGTCTTTACATGTTTGTTAGATAAAGTCTCAGGTTTCTTTCTTGCACAGATAACTCATAACTATACCTGTGAATGCATTTAGACACCATTGTCCATCTTGATACTTGATTTTACTACATCTGGATGTCCCAAATGACTTCCAGACAAATCAAAAGGTAAATTTCATTAAACTGAATGGATGAAATGAAACTGAGCCACTGAAAAATGTTAATCACCATTAATCAGTAGTCAATGTAAGTGTTGATTTTTCAATCAGTTAATTTATGAAATAATAATTTTAGTATAGAACAGAGCTTGTCTAATGCTGTTAATAAATACATTAAATTTTCATAAACTTAAACTAAATCTTAGCTGAAATATATTTCAAACATTAGAATTAAATGGAAGAATTTCAGAAATATAAAGATATGAATGGTTAAAAACTTAAGAAAATTAAACTGAAAATGAATTGAAACTATGAATAAATATAGAAAGTAACATTTATTTTGAAAAAGGAACTAAATTAACCAAGCTCCAATTTCAGTCTCTATGGTACTTGTGTGTGCTCTAGTTGTGTCACTACAAAGTCACTGTTCATAGTATTTTTGGTGTGAAACATGAAACATGGTAGTATTGAAAAAAAATGTATTGCAGGAGGCTGCAATGACTAATCTTACCATTTACAATTTATAAATCACTAAATTACACTGAATTGTAATTTTTTATAATAGTTTATAAGAAAACTCACTATAAAAACAAAAAAGCACAAACAAAATCTACTTAAATTAATATAGATTTTAAAAAAGAGGTAAAGAAAAGGTAAGAAAGACAAGTCTCAGTGTCTACCTTGAGCTTGTGTGTTTCTGTGCCTCTCGCCTTGCATATCCTCAAAGTTCTGCCTGTCCCAGTTAAGCTCTTCCTGCAGTTGGTGGATCTTTTGTCGGGTGTCCTGGACCTCCAGCACTTTCAGAACCAAGTGGTCTACATCCTGCATGTTGTGGGACTCTCTGTTTTGGTATTGTGGATACTGTGAGTCTGGAATCGAACCAGGCTACAGATAATGGAACAAAACATATAGTATTAATATTCAAGTTTGACCTGTTTTACGCACTTTCTAGCATAAAAAGTTACCAAAAAATATAAAAAAGTAAAAGGATCTAGAAAACAAAGGAACTTGCCCTAACCTTTGCATCTTTCTTACTTGCACACTGAAGAAAAAGTACAAACATGTTGTTTATTGTCAATTCTACATTGATTTATGAGATAATGACATCCTTAGGAATCTGCACACTTAGAGATTTTCCTGAGATCTCGGTTTATGTACTGTACATATTTCACTGCACTAGAAGGTGATTTTATCTTTGTTAATGTTGTCCAACTGTCATTGGTAATGTACCTCCAAGCATTTAATTTAAAAAAATTTTAAGAGTTTAATTCTCTGTTAAATTAACTGTTACACAAGGAAAATACTGATAAGGGTTACAAATGAAATATTAAAACAGTTTTTACACATCCTGCCCCCAAACTATATAATGATAAATAATGTGGAGGTTACACAAATTGCTGTCTGTTAACTGTGTACATTGATTAAAGTGTACAAACAGTATTTGTTAACAAGGATCTTACCGCATTGAGCAGAACCCTCTCTTTCCTGAGGATGTCCCTGACCATCACTCCAAATTGTAGAGGATGCTGCCGATACATAGTCTGTAAAGCAGAAAACGTCTTATTGAATACAGTTCATAATAGTACACAGAGCTGCTAGTATGCAGCGGTTTATTCATTTGATGTTACAGACAATATATTTTTACTGTTATCTTGCCCGTATTTACATGAAAGAAGGGGTCAAAACATATTTTAATGTAATGCACTCCACTTTTAGAGCAACTGTACTGAATTGCATTAGATTTTACAGGTGTACCTGATATAAAGGGCCAGTTAGTGTATGTTGCAGCAGATTGGCACTAAAATAATTAAATTTAAGTAAGATATGTGGTTATTTTTCTTGTCATTTTTTCCTTGTAGTACTTGGAAGAAACCCTCTCTTACCACACAAACCACACAAACGTCTTACATTACTCATGAAAATATTTACCTACAACGTCATCTTCTTGTCTTTGATTTTATCAGACATTTCAACTTCAGCTTTAACTTTAGTCACTCAAACCAGTTGCAGCTGCTTGGCATCACATGTGTGAAACATGAGAGTAATTTAGGAGAATTAGTGGCATTCACCAATTCCCTCGAATATATAATTTCCTCTTATGTACAAAGCTGTGTCTTGAACAATATGTCTTTCATCACAAGAAGAAAACACAATTGTTTTACTTAAGAATTAAAATTAATTTAGACAATGCAAAATTATTATTATGTTCAATATGTGTAACACCAGAAAATGTGACATCACCTACTGCAGAGTGTAATATTCTGATGATAAAGGTGGATTAACAGTACCTGAACTATTCCATCTGTATTTCTGTCACAACGACTATTATTTTTTTCTATTTGTTTGGATTCCTCAATGTGATCAAAGCTTTTGCTGAATTTAGTTTTGTATGCAGGTTTCTGAATTGAAGCCCTGCTCTACTTGTGTGAATGAAACACTCACACACATAAAGACAGCAATATAGGCAGATTGCTTGCAATTTTAGGGGCACTGTGATTATTCATCACTCTATGCTAAGGAGCAATGAGGAGCTTGTGTGTGAAATTCTGAAAAAGTGAAATTTTTAGAAGAGTACAAAAATGTTCCTTTGTAAGTCACATACGTAGTGTTATTAAAACCTGTCAGTGATGCAAGGAGATGCTAAATCGTATCCTGAGTAAAACAGTTCCTGTACCATGTTTCTGCTGATCTGCATCAGCTTCATCCTGTCCACCACATTAGCATTTTGATGAGCCGTCGACTGCAGCATGTTTATGGTCTGGTCCAAAAGAGACAGAGCCACGCCCTCCTGCTCCACCTTTTCCAGCACAAAGTCATCCCTGTGAGCACAAACACACACACACACACACACACACACACACACACACACACACACACACACACACACACACACACACACA
>JAUYWH010000025.1:11413488-11495808 GCA_034779795.1 Ctenopoma multispine | reverse complement strand
ACACACACACACACACACACACACACACACACACACACACACACACACACACACACACACACACACACACATATACAGTAAATTATGTGCATGTAAACCTATACACATGCATAAACATCTACACACATGTGTAGCACAGGACGATCCCTAACTAATTCACACATATGCAGAGGTGTATAAAGTACAAAAACTCAATACTCAAGTAAAAGTGCAAGTATTTGCCTAGACAAATACTCCACTACAAGTAGAAGTTCCCTTTAATTTTTAGATTTTTAAAAATCTAACTTAAAGTACAAAAGTAAAACTACTCCACTAAGAAAAAAGTGTATTTTAATAATATAGAATTTGATGCTGGTGAAAACATAAATGTAGAAGTTGTAAATGGGTGAATGAGAAGCAGTGTAAAGCACTTTGAGTACCAGAAAGGTAGAAAAGCGCTATATGAGTTCAGATGATTTTTATAAGAATCTATCCCTGCAAAAAGTAACTAGTAACTGATGATGTTATAATAAATGTAATGGAGTAAAAGTACAATATTTTCCTCTTGTTTGTAGTGGAGTAAAAGTAAAAGTAAATGGAACTACTCCAGTAAAGTACAAGTAGCTCTAAATGGTACTCAAGTACAGTCCTTGAGTAAATGTACTTAGTTACTTACCACCTCTGCGCATATGTATATGTATATTTCGTGTGCACACGTGTTTGTCATACCATTGTTTGCTCTCAATCCATTCAGATAAAAAATGTCTGACTTCAATTGGGAAGGCATTTGGTGGATAGAGGCTGTTGACCGTCTCATCAGACAGGCACTGTATCAGCTGGGACATGTGTAGCCACTGGGACATGATGAAGCAGGGCTATAAAAGTCAGAGGACATTGTGTATGAATATTCAACTTTTTGATCAAACAACACACTGGCACTTCATCAACAACAAGGTAATAGTTGTCTCTTTCTTTGTTTCCTTCTTAAAAAAAGGCTGACAAACATGTTAAGAAAGTTCACCCAAGAAGACACTGTCTCCTTCACTTTTCTGAACATACCCTTTCTTGTTTTATTTTTAACCCTCTCCACCACGCCACATGTAGAATGGTCAGTACAAATTAATACAGTTTAACCAAACGTTGTTATAACATATTTTAATTATACATTTAAGGAGAGATCCCTTAGTTTAAAACATCAGGAACAAGCTGATACAGGATTTATAACAGCGTCAAGCAGTGTAAAAAAAGCTTATATGTCTGTACAGTCTGTTGGTCACTATGTAATTTTAAATATGTAAAAGGGATCCTAGTTCTTATTTCATTCCTGATGTGAGTTGTGTTGATGTTGACTTAAAAAACACAGAAGATACATAATGAAGACTCTTCATTCAGCACATTCTGAGCCTAACTTAGCTATGGCAAACATTCCCATTAAAATAAACACCTATTCACCTCCTGTGGAAGTTTTCACGAAATATGATGGGTCAGCACCATTTTTGAGTGAAACCCTAAACACGCGGTAATGGTGGGAAACATAATTGATATGAAAATGTGTTGTCTCTCAGCTGCGACTACATATTATGTTGATTATCAGTTCATCATGAATAAATGGCCATGTCTACTTTCCAGAGCCCAAGATGGTGTCTTAAAATGGACTGTTATTAATTAGTTTAACATTATACAGGAAAGAAAAGTAACAATTCTTCTTGTTTGAAAGGCTCAAACTAAACAATATTTAGAATGTTTAATCAATTTTAGTTTAATACTAATATATAACTTTTAAAGATCAAAATCAGACGACTGTGTTCCGCTGTTTGTATCAAATCATTAACATAACATGGAAAAGCTGCTGCTGTGTTATCTCGACCAGCAGAACAGGCTCAACTTGAACGAACAGACAGATTTCTCTAAAATAACTTGACGAATAAAATGGTCTGAAATCATTTCGTGATACAGACCAACTGTTGTGGTGACAAGACCTTACACATTTAGTAATGCCACTTTAAAAATAGAGACAACTCTAATCAGCACATGGCATCTGCATGTTGAATTTCTTGTGTGTGAAACCTGGTCCTTGAGGGCCACTGTCCCACTTTTCCTGCCCATTCAGCTGAGGTAATCAAAGTAAAACATAAAATAAAAATTGCACCATTCACCCACGTCAGTATATAGCAGATTGGCAGCATTAAGCCTGTGTGTTCAGGTGTCAATCACCTTTGGATATTCTGAGACTGCAACTGGACTGAGGTCTGGACTCTCACTCAGTCACTCCAGGACAGGACTGTGCCTGGCGTTATTGTCTTGCAAGTCTGCTAAGATTTAATGTGAGCTTTTTTCTCTTTGCCGTCCTCTCATAAAGCTTTGACTGGTACAGAACCTGTGCAGAAGTTGCTGTATGTACAGTCTCTCCCATCTCAGCTACTGCACAAGTAAATACAAAATCCAGTTTTTAAATTATTTCATTTATTAAGGGGAAAAAAGCTGTTAAAATTCTGTAAAGAGGAGTGGGGAAAAATTCCACCACAGCAATGTGAAAGACTCATTGCCAGTTATCACAAAAGTTTGCAGCTGTTATTAGGTTTATGGGGCAATAACTTTTTCACACATGGCCAAGCAGATTTTAATCGGTTTTTCCCTTAATAAATTAAATTGTTGTTTAAAAACAGCATTTTCTATTTACTCTGGTTATCTTTGCATAATATTAAAATGTGTTTGATGATCTTAATCAATTTAGTGTGGCAAATACATGAAAAAAAATTAGGAACAGAATCATAATACTTTTTCAGAGCAAGCTTTTGACAGAGTGCCTTAAAGTGTAGTTTTGTCTTCATGCTGTAGCTTTTGGCCATAAAGTTAACTCACTAGTAACTGGATCTTCTTATACTACAATCTTTGAAACAACATCTCCATTAAACTAACTGTGCGACTTCTAAAACCAACTGGCTGACGATGCACTGACAATGATTTAGTTACTTTAAATGAGGTAAATACTTATCCAATACCTAACTTTTATAAATACAGAATAATAAATGGATTTAAAATTAAATTTAGCTCAATAAGAAAGGGTTCTCTAAGAATCTGATCAGTAGTGAGAATGCTGCAGGGAGAACAGATCCCCCATAAGGAAGCAGACACTTTGTTTGACATTTTGTGAAATATTGCCAAGAGTTTTAAATGGAATTTTTAAGATAGACATACGATAAAAATTTTTATAAATAAGTATCCCCTTATCTTACAAAATATTATGGTGATTTTGAAATTAATAAACTCTACACTGGCACTTCAATTCACATTGTAGAACATTACTATGAAATGTGATGAGCCACTTCCCCCTTAGCCACCACCACAACATCCTGACCCACTCCTGACACTGGACAGCAGACTCGCTCAGCTCACATAACTCTGGGTAAGTCCCCAGATTTGAGATCAAATGTTTTTTTAACTTGCTGTGTTCTATTGTTTCCCCTGCTTATTCTTCTAGACACAAGCCTACTGTTAACTTTCTACAACGCTGTCTCTGCTACAGAACTCAGCTGAGTCCGATGATCTGCCATCTTTCACTTCCTTTTTCGATTTCTGTGTGACAGCCCCATGCGTGCACACGGTACTGAAAATTCATGCCCTTTAATGGGCACCGGCGGAGCATTTACCTATGCTAAATAGGAGAAACAACCTGCTTTCAACTACAAGGATTTATACTGTAATTGGGATTATACTGGGATTTGTATTGGGATTCACCAATATAAGAACAGAGGTGTGAGCAAATTAGCAGTTTAAGAACATGTCATAAATGCAACGTAGATTTTTTTCTTAAGAAGAAATTTAGGAAAACACAGTAATAGAAGCCAAAAGCCAAACAATCGCCTTAATTTTACTTGCATTTGGACATGTTTTAAAACAGTTTGATAAACATCTATTTATTTATTTAAACTTTCCATTCTGTATTTTTAAGGTGCGCACATCAGTCAAACTACTGTGTGTAAACATCCTTCTGTGCTCAGATGCTGGCTGCACACATGCACCACATGCAATACCAGCATTGTGTTTTTTTAAATTGCTAATTATCTGCAGTTGCATTTATTGATCGGGCTTCTGTTAGGTAATTCTTCTTTATTTATTCTTCTTTATTCATTATTTTAAATCCAAATTTTGCAGAAATGATTTATTCACCCAGATGTTTTAGATATATTTAAGTTATGTATATTTCAAACTGTATTTATTCCTGGCCCATGGATATTTTCATCCTTCTGTGACTGAATGATCGAGGGCTTATGATAGACAATTAAAATGTGTTTACTGAAGAACATAATCTCTTTCTCTCCATGATACATTTATTATTAGCAGGCAGTAACTGATGATGAACAGACAAAATCTTTCTAATAAAAGTTGTTACTTTGATCAGTCAGCTCTACAGTTATCTTAAATTCATGATCTCTAAGCTGTTAAAAGACACCAGTGACGGATGGACTGCTTTGAGCAGATATAAGATTCCTGAGACATCCTTCAGGATGGATGACTGAAACTACTTCTAAGTTAAAAGAGAATCAACAAACAAGGAGCAATCATTTAAGAGACGTCAGATATACCCACAGACTGACAAACAACACACACACACACACACACACACAAACACACAGATATATATATTACACAAAAAAAAATAAAATAAATACTAGCGCTTAACAACGCCTTAGCATGTTTTGCTTCTTGACAAGTTGTATCTTATCAGGGCTCTTAGTTGGAAGTAACTCATAGTTACAGAACCCGAATTGTAATTGCTTGTGTCTCCTTGTAAGTCACTTTGGATAAAAGCGTCTGCCAAATGAACTAAAGTAAAGTAAAGTAAAGTAACCTAGCAACCAAGAAACATTCAGGTATGACAACATTTTTCTGATAACTGAGTGCAGCAGACTGAGGATCTGAGAGCCAGGCACTCAAGTTGGTACAATGCCCAAATTTGTTAGACTTAGCAGCCAATGAATCTTTTATTGAACCTTATACTTATGTCTTCTGTTTAGTCTCCCTGATATCGTAGGCATCTGTAAAGACCGCTGATGACATACACATACAGTACATTTATCATTACTGTAGTTTCCATTAGAGTCTTAAAGTTAACAGTTGTGTGACATAATTACAAGAATCTAAAGTAGACTTTTGCAAGACAGAGCACTTGTTTCTTAACTATGCTGAATGAAATAAATAGTACGGTATATAAACTGTGTAATTTTTCACAGGCGACCGATATTTTTATGTTTGTGCTGGCAACAGCTATTCCTTGACCATTGTCTGTCAGATGATACTTGTGTATAAACTAAAGCAGCTGATGATGATGTCAGTGTTCTTTTGTTGTGTTTCCTAGACTGACTCCAGGACAAACATTTCAACACGTATTATGGGAGTGTTTTATAAAATATGATCCCTGACGTGTCTTCTATCATTCCCTCTTGTGTCATTTTAGGTCAGCTCTTCTATAAAGCTGCTTTATATAACAATAAAAAACTAATTGCTGTTTGGACAGCTGCTAGACCTGCGTCAGTGCTACTACAGGGTTTTGGTGTTTTGTCACCTCAGACCTCTGGAGGATATACACTGATCTGCCACAAGACTGAAAGCATCTGCCTATTATTGTGTAGGTTGTCCTTACATGGAGCTTTTGGTAGGAACTGATTATTGCACACTGTGAAGACTTGATGTTTCAGAGATGCTCAAACCCAGTCATCAGCCATCATTATATGGCCTTTGTCAAAGTTGCTCAGATCCTTTTACTCGCCCATTTTTCCTGCTTCAAACACATCAGCTTCAAGAACTGGCTGTTCACTTGCTCCCTAATTAGCAGTTCCACTGTAGCAAAATAATCAATGTTACTCACTTTATACATCAGTGGTTTTACTGTTGTGACTGATTAGTACACATTCTCCTGCTGTGGATCTGTGCAAATTAATTACGCACTAAAAGCAAAGTCAGGATGCTTTTAAAAATAACACTTGACAAATGGCAAAAAAATTATTGGATCTTAACAAGGTTCCACGTAGAGCTTCAACATGCTACAAGAAGAAATGGGAGTGAGACAAAACATTTCTTTGAGCATGCAATTTATTGCTACAACACTTAAACAGAAACAGGCTGTTTTACAGCTGATCAAAATCTTAGGACCAATTGCCTTAAAAAGGCCAAATCTGTGCAAAAATGTGGATTAATTGCCATTTCTGTCATTTAGTCATACTGTCATGACGTTCTGATGGCAAAGGCAAAAAAAACTTTGCCTTTTTGAACGTGGTCGGGCTGTTGAACTGCATAAGCAGGGTCTCTCGCAGCACGCCATCGCTGCTGAGGTGTGACGCAGTAAGACAGTTATTTGGGATTTCTAAAATGATCCTGAGGGTTATGAAACAAAAAAGTCAAGTGGAAGACCCAAAACATTTTTGCCAGCACTGAGCCGGAGGATCCAATTGGCTGTCAGAGGTCCCTTGTCCTGCGGGCATTGTGTACTGTAGCGTTGTCCTGTCCTCTTGACGGACAGCTAATTTTTTTGCAAATGAAGCTACATTATGTAATGGACTGTGGCTTTGCACATTTAGAACTAAAACACTTTTGAAAGTTACATTTTAGCACGTTATTTTGAACAGACTTAATAGTTTGATTAAATTGGGTAGAAACATGTCCTCACCACTGTTCGTTGAAGATTTGAGATTAGATTCAAAATAGAAAAGGTATGTAAATCATGTCAGGTTGGCATTTGTGTCACTGCATAAACCATACTGATGGTTTTCCACTGGCATTCTCAGAAGTCAGCACAGGGGAAATCTGATAGTTGCTGTGTGATTGCATTTAATTCATGCATTAACTCCTTACTGTCTGGATTTATTTATAATCGTGTGAATAAATAAATTATTGTTTTGCTGTTATCAATACATACTAAATTAAGTGGAGATTGCTATTTGAATGTGGCACATACAATAGGTATGCATTTAGCTATGATGCAAATTACCAAATAAACCTCTTGAATCTTGGATTGAATCTTGAATCTAGTGACATTAGGCACATTAGTTACTTAACACATTTTGTAGTATTTTGTAACTATTATTTTACTGATGCAGCTATTGCTTTAACAGGGCTTTGAAATTGAATATATATGTTTCTGTATAATCACTGCTGTTCCATCATCACAGTATTACATAAATCACTTCAGTATTGTAATTGCAGTGTTATTTCTCCCACCCTGCAGATGCAATATTTGCACATATTCAGTTTACCTCAAGTATGCTAAATTGCACATTTCTACTTTTACAGTTTAGTTTATATATATAGTTTATCTATATAAGTTTATTCTATGTGGCGTTTTATACTCTTTTATACTTTTTTTTAATTCAATGCTTTTTCTCATAATAAAAAAGTTACACAGTAAAGTTTAAGGTTACAGGCCATGATGTAATTTACATTTTGTTATATTCAGCAAAATTTCCTCCATGTTCCTCTAGTTGTGCATCCAGTGATCTGTGGTCAGAAAACCTTGCAAGCAGAGCTCTTTGATAACGTTGTTTTGTGTGCTAATATAATTAGGTTGGCTGTTTGCCCAGTTAGTGATATCACTGGCAACATGTATTCAATAATTCCTTCTGTGAGATCATGCAACCTTTTCTTATGGAAGTTGTTGGATCTGTTTAGGTGCTGATACAAACATCAACAAACATATACCAGAGTACTGAACTATACTTTTAATGTATCAGTCTGGGAGAGCAAGTATGATAGATTTAATAGTTATAAAAATGAATTCATTAGTATTAGTATTAGAATTATGCACTGCACTACGTAACTCTTAACTAATAATTTCTGAATAGAAATGTATCCATGGGAAACTGTTAAGATCCACCGAGCAACCTGGCAGCAGTGCAGAGACGTTTTTACCTTGTAAAGTTTTGAGAGCGAGGCTTGTCCTTGACTGCGAAGTTTTATAGCTGTGTTATTTACTGTAACTTGATAATACCTGAAGAGATGAGCTGCGTGCAGTGAACTGGGTAAACAAACTATGAAAACCTCTGGGACCAGATTTCTCAACAGATTTCCTGAACATGTCTGTTAATGTAAATATACATATGTACTGTTGATGTTTAATGAATTTATAGATAACTGAGTCAGTCATCTGAAATATGTAGCCTCCATATTTAAACTAATAGGACAATTTGACTGAATTTCAAAGAGAATGAAATAGACGTCCTTGCTTCTGGTGTGTGGGAGCTACAGTGTGGATCTATCCAGGACTGCTCAGCAGTTGGCTGCTGAATGTAAGCTATATATGTATGTACAGGCAGCACTTGACATGAGTTAAATACTTTGCTATATGAAATATTGTCATTACGTTTAGTTTCTCTATGGTCTACAAACTATCATGCTATAGAGGCTGTTCTTACTCTGGTCATGACGTCCCTCACCTTGTTGGTTACAGCTATTCATGACAGACGCTGTAAATACTGTATGTATCCTGGTATCGATGCCAGGAAAACTTGGTGATTGCCTAGCGGATTTTTTTTTCTTAATTAAAACTTTCAGCCTTTAAAATGACGACAGAAACACCTCGCTTGTCTACGTAGGATGCAGAACATCCATTACACATCATATAGAGTTAGTTACAACTTCATATTGGCATTTAAAAACAGCATCTCTAAATAATTTGAGTAGCATATATCGGAGAACAGTGTACGGACCTGCTACTTTTAGGTTTGCCTGGGATTTTTATATCTATAATATGCAGTGTAAGAATCTTTTCTAATATGAAACTATATTACAATCTAATCTAATTCTAGGACTCGTGGTACACAAACAGCAAAGCTAAGCTGTTACAGGATTTCTAGGAACAGTACAGTACATGAAATGTGCTTATTGGGGCACAGAGCATGGAGGGAGGGACTAGATTGATGAAGAAAATACTTGCTGAGTTGATCATTATACAACTCTCTTTTACATTTGATAAAATGTAAAACTATGTTTAAAAACACAAATTGGGCATATTTTAGCTGGTGATGGAGAAAAATGGACAAACATGACTTAAAAGGTTTGAATTACTGCTTGAGGACATAAGGCTGCATTTCAGGCCGACACACATCCTGCAGCAGCCTGTTACTTTATAACCAAAACATGACAGAGGCGCAAGCAGCCGCATAAATACGCCAAGTAACAAGGCCTCGTTAACCGAAGACCCGCACATTTAACCAAAAGATATATACGTACAATAAAACACACCACATTTAGTCTTACCTTTAGTTAACAGAGATTTCAAAACATTGAAAAAAAAAAATGCTCCGTAGCCTCTTCCTCCTCTCCTGTCTCATAAGTACTGCGCCAGTGGAAAAGGTCCGTTTACTCCATTACTCGATTTAACGCCGACGTCGTCCTTTAAAAAGCAGCAAATATTCTGTCGTTTCGAACCGAGAAATTAACTTTGAGCGCCGAGCACTTCAAACTGGCCACAGACAACTTCTAGCAACGTACAAAGTAGGTTAGACTCACTTCCCTGTTACGCAAGATGTGCAAGCAGACGGAGAAACGCGCAGTATTTCCTGCCCTCACGTTCAAGTTCACACATGACCAGTGAGCACTGAGCAGTGGGGCTAAATTTCAGGGCCGCTGTTTGCCAGGACGAGCATCATTTCACTTGGGGAAGCTACTATACGTGATTTTAACAGTGCTCCTTCTCTGATCTTGTGTTTATAGTGTGTACAGAGTTGCAATTTTCTCATAAAGGTTACAAACATACATGTGCAGATTTTAATGCCGCCACGTGGATACAATGGGCAAAAACAGAAAAATGTTTCAGGCATACACCGCCCTTAAAACAGAAACTACAACCAAAGCTACAGGGGCTTGGTAAACTTCCACAGAAGAAGACGTAGGCGGAGTAATGTTGAGTCATTTCACCAGACGCTGCTACTTCCAGTAAGTAGTTTACTGAGACACATGATACCATATCTGCAGATGGCAGTATCCTCAATCCCAACGGTGCTTCAGGCCTATAGTGAAAGTCGCCAGCCTGCTTTTCCTTTCTGAAACTTTAAGTTGCTGAATTTAGTTTTTTTTCTTTCTGGTGTCTTAATGGGGTTAATAGAGGTCATGTTTTTCCCTGCTGGTGTCCGTCTAGTTTATCTGCAGCTCCTGTACCGCCACGCCTTCACACACAACCAGCTCAAAGGAGACGGTATCATTCCAGTACAAACAAATTCACAAAGTCAACTTGGTCTCAGTCGCAAAATGCAACTACAAAAAGTAGCCTATTGTGCTTTGTATTGTATATGAGTGTTTCCACTTTGTGCCATTTCAGTGACAATTGATGTTTTCCCTCCACTATATTTATTATATATCTATAGATTAATTAACAGCCTTTACGTTAAAAATACAGCGATGAGTTTATAAAATGTTTTTTTATAAACAACTCAGCTATGTCTTAACTAGTTTAACGTTGCTCCACTTTTTAAAACATAAAATGCCTAATAAAACGATATAATATGTAATAATAAAACGCTGGCAGGAGCCAGTCTGCATGTACTCTAAGTACATGGGTATATTGTTCTCATAATCCATGTGTCCTGTGTCCTTTAAATTAACAAATATAATAATGTGTTTAACTATATAATTAAGTAATATATTCAACACATTTTTTTTCTTTGCCTGACGTTTATTTCTATATATATGGTACATAGTCCATAGTTTTGCATTTTCTTCAACTGGCCACATGAGGGAGATATAGACCTGCATAAAACTGGCCTTTGCTATGTAAAGGGAAACTGAACATGTCATGTAGCAAGATCACTAGATGTGATCATCTGCAGACTATCCAACATGAACTGTTTGAACTACGTCTGTCAGACTGCCATCTTCTCAGTGATGCCTGCGTTTTCATGTCTTTAACAGCCTTATGTTTATTCTCATATCTACCTGATTATCATTTATTTATTCTGTGATCACATTATAGTCATGTGAGAGGGGGCAGGCCATGACATTTTACCGGGACATTCCACTTGTCAAATCCAATTTCCTGAGAGTTTTGATTGGCCTCTCCAACACAGAAACAATGCAGCTGCAAATATTTGATCACTTCCTTTCAAAGAACCTGATAAGTTTCCACTGTACTGTCTTTGTCATCACTTGATCTAGATTTTAATTTCCTTTTTTAGCTGGCACGAAACAGCTAAATTAATCTAAAAATAATGATTCATTTCTTGTTCTCTCCTTAAAGCTGTACGTAACTGCCAACTTTTGCTAATCCGATAGACTCAGTCCCTAGTGACCATAAAGATTAGACTCTTAGTATTTTCTTTAGTATTCAGGCCAATATTTGTCATGACAGCTACATTTTCCAGGAAGAGAAAGTGCCAGTATCTGATAATAAACCGCATTTATCTTATTATCTAAAAGCAGTGTGCGGTGGTGATGATTTCTCTATCACAATATGCAGTTCTTCCTCTGACAGGGACAAAAATGTATTAAAGCCTTTCAACAAAACAAATGTAAATGTTTAAAATTTGACAGAGGAGGGACCCATGTTTTTTTTACTGCTGATTTGGCATACAACAACCACACAGTGTTGTGTTTTTGGAGATTGCTGCATTATCACTCTGTGCAGGTCTATCATTACTTTTGGGGTCCTCTTAGGTAAAGGGCCTTTACTGCAGGCTTACAACATCTGGAACTAATACAGCTGTGCTGGTTATCTGTGGGACCAGGGGGCTTGAAGGTTTTAGGCTGGGTTGGGGGTGTGTGTGTGTGTGTGTGTGTGTGTGTGAGGGGTAGGGCTAGTTGCTGCTTTGGCCCTAGGGGTCCATGTGTCCCTGACTTCAAAATAGACTTGACTGCTAACAGCTGGCAGTCCTAACTCACCCAGTGTCAGAGCTCTCCTCTGATGTCAACCTTGTCAGAATCAAGGCCTGGACAATGGGCAGCCAGCAGCACGGCAAAGGTAGAGAGGAGGACTGAGTGTGAAATGAGATTCCTGGAGTGACCTTTTTTTATGAAGGTTGTTTCTATAAATTTTTTTAAACCAAAGCACCTCTGAATGGAGCCCTCTCTGAAAAGTGGCTTGAACACTATAAAGTTGAGTGCATGCTGAAAAAGTAGTTTGAAATCACACTGACAACAGTTACAAATGCACCTATCAGGACTAATTCAGTGAGTGAAGAGCTTTGATTTATATGAGCTACACACATTTGGCATCATCAGATTATATAAAATGTATTTCTACATAATAAGTAATACTCTGATAATTAATATGTGTATCTTTTAATTACTGAGAAATGTACTTTTGATCTTACTCTTTATTAAAGCTGCATCACATTGAAATAAGTGTGACAGTGCTATTCACTGCCACAGTACGAGTAAATGGGACAGCAGCTCATTAGCAACTTTTACTATCCAATTACAAACTCTGCTCGCCTAATTACCTCCAATCAGCAGGGAGAAGAAAATGATTGACTTCCTGGAGGACAGGAATCACTCAGGACAAAAAGGACAAAGTGTGTTTCAGTCACTTATTGGAAGTGACTCACAGAAAGTCAGACTGTAAAAATATACATGTGTACACAGAAAGCACAAACTGCTGTTTGTATATTTAGGAGATGAATAATCACAAGTCACCTTACAGCCATACGGTCACACAGTGAGGAGGTATATTATCCCTGCTTCATATTTTACTTAACAAAACAGTTAGTGTTTGACATGTTAATTTAGTATACATTGGTTAAATGTGTTTCCTCTAATATTTCCATTTTAAATTTCCAAATGCTCTGTTCTAGTAATACAAGGTTATGTTGTTCTGTGCATTATGTTATTGAGTTTGTGAAATGAAAAGATAGGATGTCATTTTTAAACAGCTGCACACGTGATTATCCTTCATCAGAGGATGAAGGGCAGTTGCTACACAAGGTTGCGCTATGAGGGCTATGCATCATTATTAGACAATTAATTACTCTGTCATCAACACCTCCAGCACCACTGTTCCACTGGGATTCAGTCACAGATGTTTCAAACTTCGCTTTGACACCACAATCTATAACTGGTGAGCAATGGATCCTGTTTCAGGCTTTGACTAAATTTTCACTTCTTTGCACAGTCGCTCAGATTTACTCTTGAGTTTTCTCAGTTCATTCGGAGTCTTTGAAAGATGTCAGGAAAGGCCAGAAATAGCACAGGGCAGGCCGGTGGGACGAGCTGTTGTTTACAGACAGTGACAGGGATGGAGGACCTCTGTGCTCTGGTGCTGGGCCTGAAGCCTCGGGGGTGTGCTAGTGCTCCTTCTGTTGCCGAACTGGACGTGGAAAACACACATCCATGCACACAAACATGCAGAGTAGTAAACTTTTGTGCATCTATATGCACAAAACATATTCAGTATTTTCTTTGTGTTTTTATCTTTAATGCACATACACACAGTTTCCTCTCTTTCTAATCTCCCACCACTCACAGTTACACAAACAGTAACTTTACAGATGCTTACAAAACCTCATGATGTCATCTAGCAATCAGTTTAAGTGACTGAGCTGACCTTAACTTTGGGATCAATCCAGGCTACAGATACAGACACATGAGTTAAGCACCATTGTCATGTAATTTCTGCACTCAATTACAGTACATTGACAAAAACAATAAAAAAATAACCCCAGTGCAATATTGACAAATTCTGTTTAATATTGTGTGATACTCTTCTCTTAAAATACAGTCTTTTCTGAGGTAGACCATTACAGTTCAAGAACATTTTCATTTTTAAAACAGACATCAAAAAAGACATGAAATAAATATTTTCATGTACAATATGTCGCAAAAATGAGGTAGAAATTGTAACAGAAAATGTACAATAACCAAGAACAAAGTTACTGTAATAATAGATCAAAACATGTAAAAAATAAAAGCTTGTTTTGTTGGACAAACTGTCAGGAGTAGTGGGAAGAACAACAAATGAAATTAATGACATGTAATTACATGTGAACAGAATTATCTTAAAAATGAGGAAGGGGAGATTCTGTGACTGGGAAATGTGTTTTCAGTTTCTGAGACTGTGGGTCACTCTGATTGATCTGGATGTATGGCATGACTGAAGCCACCAGCTGGTGAAGGAAGGTTGCACTGTGATATAGGATTGCTGGACATCAATCAGACCACTTCCACTCCCAAGAAATCGCTATAAAAGAAGGAGAAGAGGGTGGGGGGTGGGGGAGAGGATACGCCACATGGCCACCGGGGCTTGTGGCCAGGGGGCAATCCAATCTAATGAGATTGCACTGGGGAGAGAGAAAAGAGAAAGAGAATGATGAGGAGCAGAGGGAGAGACGGAGGTGCGAAAGGGTGGTAGGAAATATTACATCATCTGTGTATACCTCTTCAGGACCATGGCAACAGTCTAATACGAACAACCTCTGTACCTGAAGTCCAGTGACCAGGCTTTTCCAGCTTACTAAAGCAGAACTGAAGCACTGCTGGAAAAGGAAAGATTTGTCTGGATTGTCGACATGTTTGGTTCAACCACAATGTGTACACATTAACTATGAATTTTTAGACTTTGGAATTGGAAAACTGAAAGTTTTATGATAACGGTGTATTAAAATGCATTTGTGTTTTTGTTTCTTGTATTGTTTTATGCTCAGACTGTCACTGTGAGTGTACTGTATGATTGTGTGTGGGATATTTAAATTTAAAAATAATATTTTGTAGCTGTAAAACTATAAACAGCAGTCATGCATATACAGGGTATGTAAACACTAAATGACAAAGTTTTGCGGTAGTTTGTCCAACAAAAAAAGAAATATTTTCTGTATACTACATAGCATTTCTTGAAGACAATCATCACTCCACCATAAACTACAATAAAAATAAAGCATAAAAGGACAGAAAAGAAAATGTATTTATATATTCATATATAATAATACATGTATTTATGGCATCAAATATCCTTTGAAATACCTGAATTACATTCAATGTTACTCTTTGTAGAATATTCAAGTTTCTCTTCCGAGGTAAAAGCCCAGCTGCAGTGGGTAATACAAGACTGTCAGGTTTCTCCTCGCTCCTTTATCTTGCTCTCGCCACTCTTTACTAAGACCCTAAATTTCATACATTCTTTATTTCATATTTCTGAGGTAAAGAAATTCTTCCTGAGCATTTCAAACAAGACTACATACTAAGAAAACAAAAGAAGCATGTGAAATGGAAAAAATACACGCTGTAGAAGAAGCTGAGTGTGCAGACAGGTGAAGTGTTTTTCTGTATGTGGTGTTCTCAGGAAAACTGCAGTCTATTAGGAATGTGAGATTGAGAAAAAATGTCTATGGAAGTCAGCAACAACAGTCAAGAAATAATAAAGTAAGCTGACTGTGAAATTTACCATTTTAAGTATGAGTATAATACCACTCATGCGTTATATGAACGTACACGTGAAGTATTTCTGCAACCAAGCATGTTGAATTTAACTTCAAAGTTTCATTTGAGCAGCCAAACTCTTGGAAGGACAGCTCCACATTTGTATTTACTGAATCTATGTAAATATTCTTTTTCTTTGAGTATAGTAAGGACTACCTGTTTTGTCATCATTTGGTAACAAGCTATCAAGAATACTAACACACTGTAATTCTGATATGCTGGACATGATGTATTTGGTTTGACATGTTTTTGGTCAAAGACTGTGGTTTGCTGAAACGTTGCTGATCCCAAGCCCTTCATGCTGAATGATTAGTGAAATTCCAATCAGGAATTCAATATTAGAATAACACGGAAGTGGTCTGGCAATAAATAGGATCCTGAGAGTAGCGGTCAAAAGGGGCCATTTTCCAAACCCTGATTATCCATAATCTTGGACCACGTCACCTAGCAACAAATAATTGATTTTGTCCCGGACCAAGGCTAATCAGGATCTCTGAGAGCATCCACATAGCTGTCTGATTTTCCCATTGGCCAAACAACTAACATACTACCCCACTCAACAAGGCCTATTCTCTTTCCTTTTCTTTGGGAAAAATAAAATATTGATGATATTCATAGCAAAACAAAAACAGCACACCGTGGCATGCTTCTGCCAGTAAAGCAACTTTGTGAGCGGCCCCATATCATTGATCTTCTCTGGCTCTTTTGGCTGCATAATCTGTAATTACAAAATAACAACAAAATATTCCTAAGGTCCGCCATGTCAAAGCAAAAACAGAGTCATAGTGCAGTCCGAGTACAGTGACTGGCTGCTTTCTCAGTGGCTATACATCTTGCTCCACTCTATACAAGTGTCCAGTTCTTTTGTGGTGGTGTGTGGGCGCACCTTGCAGAAGGCATTCTCAAAGTCTGTGAAGGCTGGGGGTTTGGAGGATGTGGGTAGGCCATGAATGGCTCCAGTGGGGGAGGATGCTGAGGAGAGTGCCTGCTGGCCAAGCTGCAGCAGTTCCCACACTGAGAAGCCCTCAGTGCGCTGCAGCACAGCGCTCAGCTCCCTCTCGCTCAAGCTGCAGCCCTGGGGTGCCAGTACCTGCAGCAGCACCTGCCTGCGCATACCCACATCTGGCAGGCCAACGTGATATCGCTTGGCAAAACTCTGGTGAACTGCATCTTGCAGTAGATCTGGCCTGCCAGTGGCACATACAAGAATGACCAGACCTGTGGTCCCCACCTGAGCTTTCTCCAGGGTGGTCAGAAGTGTTTGCCTCAGCCCCTCCTCTTCCATGGCCTCCACCTGGTTGAGCAGCACCACTGAGGGCTGCCGTGCCCCTGCCACCTGTAACAGAGTCCCTAAAATGTGCTCTGCTTCAGCCTTCCCTTTAGAGGCCAGCATGGCTCCGCTCACCTGGTAAAAGGAAGCCCCCAGCTGTGAAGCCAAAGAACGAGTCAACGTCGTCTTACCCCCTCCCCGGGGGCCAAACAGCAGGACGGTCCTTGGTGGGGGCACCACTTGACTTGGCCTCAACACGGGCCACAGCAGGTCCTCCTCCAGAGCAGCCTTGACATGGGTGAGCCCGACCAACTCCCCCCAGCCCAGAGCTGGATTGCAGTCCAATAACTCCCCGTTAACAAGGTCCAGCAGTAGGGGATCTGGGCTCTTCATTGTCTCAACAGTTGGACCACACAATGGGGGGCGTTTGTGGGCCTGGGAGCGGTGCTGCTGCTGTTGGGTGAACCCCTGCTCTGCCACGCCATTCTCCCCCATCATGCCAGCTGGAGGGCTGTACTCCCCTGCTGCCCCATACTGAGGAGACACCAAGGGCTGGGAAGAGGGCTTACTGGGCTTGAAGGTTTGAGGATCTGTGCTGCCTGAACTGCTGAAGCCATTTCCCCGACACTCTGTTTTGTCATTTACACTGCAGGGTGAGTTTCCTCCAGCCTTCAAGGGGTCATAGCTATATTTCCTGTAACGAGAGCCGTCCCCACCCTCATCCTCTTCAACACTCATCTCGAATGCTTTTCTTTTTAATGTTCCTCCAGACTCGGATGTCCCAAGGTTGGTGCTCTGGTAACTATAGCTGCCTCCTACCACTGTGGGTCTAGTGGGAACGGGAGTAGGGGCTGGTATACATGAGTGCAGGTAAGTTGCAGAGGGGTGACTGTAGCTGGAGGCCAGGCTGGTTTGGGGAGGGTATGTGCTAGGGGGATAGTTATAGACAGGTGTGGTGGGGCTATAGCTGGCCACCAGAGTAGGAGTAGATTGGAGAGTGTGGAGGGAGGCAGGGGGAAGTGCTGCACTGGGTTGGGGACAGTATCCTGAGGAAAGATAGGTGCCATTGTAGCTAGAGGGGTAGTCGCTGGAGCCACTGCAGGAGCTACTGCCACTGTAGCCAGAGTCTGAGAGGTTACTGTTCACCACCGACACACTGCTAACCCCTGGGGGGCCTGCAGATGTGGCTCCAGCCTTGGAACCTGAGAGGCTATCATGGCCTCCAGGGGGCACCAGGGAATAAGAAGCATCAGTGCTGTGCGTCAGTGGCCAGGGCTCCAACTCAGTCTTCTGGCCACTGAGGCCCCCAAAGGCCCCTGCTTCTGGATAGGTGCCTAAATTAGGTGGCCGGTCATAGGGTGAGTCTAGCACGCCAGCGTACTTCTCAGCGTAGCGCTTCAACAGGTTGGAAGCTGTCAGGGCAGAGATATCGTCATTGGCCCAGGCATAGTTGTAGGAGCCACGAACACGGCCAGAGTAGAACTCTGACTTATGAGCCGGAGACGAGGTGGTGGAGGAGACATCCAGGTGCTGCTCAGGCCACTGGCTGAGAGGCTGGGCATGCTCTGGGTTCCAGTGCATCTTTAACAAGCCTGAAAAAACAAACAAACAGAGAAACAATGTTATAATTATCTTCTCATTGTCTTGAAATGTCTTAAAATAAGGTATTGATGGTGAATAAGTTTGGCAGAAAATGTAATTTTTTGTACCAAAATTGCTAAAATATAAATAAAGTTACCTTACTTAAGCTTTGATAGTTTTAAATAGCTATTTATGGTACTGCAGTGTTAACCTTTACAGCTTGAATTTGACCCACCACCTACCCAAGTAGAGGCCAGACCCAGTAGTTTACAATCCAATTGAGAAAAAAAAAAAAAAAGAATAATCTGATTCATTTACAGGCAATAATCCTTTTTGCTTGATGATTAAATGATGATTTGGGATCTATTTTCTATATAATGAGAATAGGGAAGGGAAGAAAACAGCACCTGTTCTTTGCGGAAGACAAGACAAACTAAAAAGACATGGCTACGAATTAACAAAAAGGTTGGAAGAAAGATCAGCCAAAAATAATTGCTTAATGTAGATCAGTAAACTAGGGAAACATTTGGACATTTCAGCAGAATTGCTTTCTTCACTATCATGTGTACTGTGACACAAAATATCCTTTTTCTGTTTGGAAAGGAATCTTTTTCAAAGTTATCAGTATGCAGAAGAGGCTCGAATTTCCACAAGAGGGAAAGGAAGGTAAAGGGGAGGTGGAGGGTCGAACAGAAAACTGCAGAAAAAAAGAGAGTGAAAGCAGACTGGCTGGTTGGATGTGTTGTTTTGCAGTTTCCCAGCTTATGCTGGTGTAGCGATAAGATCCCACTACTATTCCCTGTTCTGCTAGCATCTGCAGGTCTCCCAGAGGAGCTATTGTTATCTCCCTGTGCATGTTCCCCTGAATGCCTGCTCGCGCCGCCCTGCACCCCCAACTACCACCCACCAATACACCCACCCATCGCACACCAGAGCTCCAAAGGCCCAGTGGCCTGCTGCACAGAGGGAGGGAGGGTGTGTGGACAGTGGTGTGGAGAGAGTGAGAAAGTGAAAAAGAAAAAAAGAAAGAAAGAAAGAAGGGGTGGGGGTTTGGATTTGCAGCATAGTGTTCTATTCACCAGCACAGCCTCCCATGGAACATTGGAAAAGTGGAATGTCTGTTCCTCAGGCTGACTTCAGCAGTGCCGAGGTCTGATTGATCATAGCTGTGCTGCACCAAGCACATAAACAGAAAAGCAGGCTGCCAAAACAAAAGCATTTTTTGTTCCTTGAATTGTTTTCCTTCCATGTCCCATCATGCAAAGCACTCAGTTCCTTTTAACATGCGGATACAAGGGCGTTAAACAACTCTTTTGGGGTTAGGGGTAGACATTCAACATTCACTCTTGATTATTTTTTGATCAATACAATAATCAACTTGCATTTAAAATGTTAAAGATATTGAAAATCCCAGTGTCATGATTTCCCACAGAACAAGCTGATATCTTCAGATCCAGATATCCAGAGATTTATAGTTTGGTAACATGTATGATAAAGAAAAATGTTATATCCTCACAGCTGAAAAGCTATCAAAAGCATATGTATGTATCTTACTATAAAACTAGTGGCAGAATAACATTCTGTCCATTCCTTAATCAATAAATTGTTGCAGCTCTAAACGCCCGAATGTGAAATGCATCTGGTAATTTCCTCTTGTACAGGAAATTATTATATTTGATTATTAACTTTCACATCCAAACAGTATATGTTTATGTGTATTAGCCAAATATATCATCAATTGATTTTTACAGAATTGCCTGAACTAGTAATACATATTGCCGGGGAATTAGCTTGACATTCCACACATAGCTTGGCATTATTAGACTGTCAAGATTTACCCTGAGGTGAGGGCTACTCCAGCCACAAACAGAGAGGTAAGAAGGAATATAGCACAAAGTCATCATTACTGGCCTCTCTGCCTTCCCTTCAGTAGATGCCTTATGATTCATTATTCATGGCTGTCTGTGTGTGTGGAGCCAGGCTTCTTATTGCCATTTAAATCAAATCTCAATATCCACATCCTGTGATTCTGCTGCTGCTCTCTCATTCACTCCTAAACTTTGGCCTCTTTCTTTCCCGGCTTTCCAAACCTCCCCATGTGTTTTTTCAGATTACGCCTGTTATTTATTCAGTCAGATGAGACCAGGACACCAGATGGCCAATGGATTATCATGTCCTTCATATTCAAATCCACTGCCTCAAGTTCCCAATGGCCAAACCAGTTCAAGTACTTTCCCAATCTTCGGTCAGCCTACACACCCACCGCAGGAACATGTACAAGAACGTTCTCACACTCTTGTATTCTAACAAACATGCTAAGGATATTGGCTTGTCCACACCCAGATGACCACATATTTTTGTGGCCTGACTTGCAGGTCTTTGTCCAGGCTGCAGAAACTATATATGTCCTTCAGGCCCTTCCCATCTGCAGCACAACCAGTTTGTGAGCAGCCCCAATAATGGGGCCTGTGTGTGACAGAGATGGATGAGAGCCCAGGGGAGCTCATAAAACCTGCAGCAAGGAGGGAACACTGGAAGGAGGGAGGGAGGGAAAAGAGTGGACAGCAGGCGCTTCGTCCTCTCTAAGCAGACTGGGGCGGACATTAGAGGACTCAGTGAGGCGGGCTAACTGCTGTCCACTCCATCATCAGAGTAGCACCAATCCAGAATGGACTTTCACACTACCCCCCCGATGAACGTAATGACCAGCTGCCCATACCTGAAGAACCACTTCACTGTTAAATCTGAGAGTAATTAATTTCTATATGACATTTTTTAAAAGTGCATTGTACTCTATAATTCTTTCTGCATGTACACAGTGAGTTAGATGAATGATGCTGCCACTCACCCCTGATGAACACAACAGGGTGATGGTGCAGTTTAGCCCATTCCATGTAATTAGATCTTGCTGTTTTTAGAACAGTAGCACACTACAATAAACTGAGCAAAGTCTAATCTACACTTCTGCTTAAATCAGTGTAGATTAATACACTGGAGGGAAAAGAAGAAAGCTAAGATTAGAAGTAGGAAATCAGGACAATGTGGACATACTGTGCTTCCATACGATACTAGATTGAGAGATTTTTGTAATCCAGATACAAGTAGCCATCTTGCAACTTTTATTTATATCATGATACATTTTCAGCTACATTACTGTGACATTTTCCACATATCCATCAAGTAAACAAGATTAAACAAGTAAACAAGAAGGTTTTTAAGCATAGATGAGACATAAGTATGTTTGAAAATGGAAATGATGTCCATACATAATTATTTTTGATGCTTTCATTGCTTCTGTCAGTAAGTAAAGCTGATCTAGTCACAAGAGAGTTGAAAGATTATTTAATATATTTTATCAGTTGCACTGTTGAATAGTGCAGAAATCAGTTTTGAAAACCAAGTTAAGTATACATAAATATATTAAAAGCCTGCTATTCCATTGACCGATGTTCTTACTTGTCTGTGTGGAGGCTGATAAGAATGTTGTGTGTATGCACATGAAGCTTCCCACTGTTTGTGTGTGTGTTCTTGGCCCCAGGAGGGACAGATGTTCCTCTGCTGACCGCCTTACTGTCTGTGCGGCCATTGTGGTCGACGGCCATCCAGCAGACGTGCGCGGCTCGGACAATCCAGTTGGCCCTGAGACAAAGCCTGAAGGATCCTATTGTCAGGGGCCTGTCTAATTATGGAAATCTTATTAATCTATTCAGCAGCAGTCCACTGACAGCTTTTGTGTCACCCTGGGATTTATTGAGAGACCTGTGTGAGCTGCAGCCTATTGTACGAGTGCGTGATGAAGACAGCAGCATGGATCTCTTTAGGAGAAACCAGCTTTACTTTGAGGAGGCCCTGAAATTAAAATTTGACCACTTATGGCTCAAGGAGAGGAGGTTCTTTGTGAATTCATTCCTCAAATACTCAAATTTACTCTCTACAAAGTTACTGAATCTTATGTTACTGACTAGGTGAAAGCAAAGTAGCTTTTGGCCCATAAAAACTGACAGTGCTTGAGACTCTGTTGTGGTTTCCTATAAAAGACGTATCAGTGGGTGAGGTGAAATTTTATCTTGTCAGTAAGCCCATAGATGGAGGGCTTCAAGACCATTTCACAGCTCCCCTGAGGTTGCTTTCCCCTTCTCCCTTCCCAGCACTTTTGTTTTCTCTGCCCCAAAGAACAAAACGGACACGAATACAACAAGCCTTCTGGGACAGTGTGCTATTAAACTGTGCAGATTGTGAAGAGGCAGCTTGTAAACAAGACTGCTGTGGATCAATCCAATCAGTGCTCTATTCAGGGTTGAGCTCTACCCCCACCCACCAACAAGAAAAAAACTACCAACACCTCCACTCCATGGTACAATTCAACATACAGGCACAAATTAGGTAGACATCTTTTGACATCTAAAAGCTACATGTACATGGATCTATAAATCTCTGGAGAATTATATCTTAAGTTAAGGCTCCTCAGTGACATCCACAACAGGTAAAATATGTTGGGAAAAACACAACACAACCAGAACAAAATTCTTTCAATCCTTCTGATCAAAATGCTGCAGAGAGAGTAATGTCAGATCCTCCTGAGAGTGTTGCAGCTGTAGCAGTATTTTAATGTAAACAAAATGTCAGAAACAGCCACTTTAAGTAAAAACTTGAAATAAATGCACTTATAGTACAAAGTAAACAGCCAGGGGCAGTGACAGGCAGAAACAGACAAAAACTATATTTGTGCTGATAAATCACAAGCTTGGTGCTCTGATGACTGCATCCGTTGTTATGTATTCAGCAAGTGCAAGCTGGTCAATGACTTATTGGATGAAACTCCTGCTTGCTGGACATAAATATGTAAATTAAATTAACTCTTTTCTGTGGGAAACTTTAAATACTTGCGTTCATTTTAGACAAATATTCAACTGTTCACAGCAAGAAAAGTTACAAAAGTGCTGAGTTGAGTTTGGTGTGCAAAGTAAGAAACAACTGAGCTGTAATCCAGCTTTGTTTTAACTTGATTTGTCATTCACTCTTGCAGTCCTGTAAGTCCTCTATTCTCAAGTTCACTGTGATTTATGATACCAATATAGAGCAGGACGATCTCACTAGGCTGCTGCCGTCCTACTGCTGCAAACTACCTGTGCTGTCATAAAAAACACCAATCTGAGAGGCTGGCCACATTTCACAGTGTGGCAGGTGGAGACATGAAAATAGTCTTTGTTCTCACAATATTTCACAAATATACATTTTATCAGGTCTTGCACACTTAGTGCCAAACATTTTTCAATGATGAGGAATTAGAATTACTTACTTATCAAAAAAGCTTCTCACAGTGTGTGGTAATGCTAAAAAGCTATTAAAACAGATGCAAGGTCACTACTCAAGACTCTTCCTAAACCACCTTAAGACACAGATAACGATGTGCGCACTGGATCACAGAGATCAGAATTTATCAGCCATACAAAATTGGGCATTGCAAGTGAAAATTATTATAAATCTATGCATTAGTCACAGCGCTGCTATCAATCAAAAGAAACACAATCCCACACTCCCATCCTGCTTCTCACTCCCTCTGGCTCATCTGCTCCCTCTTTCATGGCCCTAAAAAGATGTAATAACAGAAGAGTGTGGGAGCTCTAGTGGGGAGTTTTCACACCTGCTGCCCAGAGCACGAGCAGACGCAGCTCTTTTCAAACATGCCTCACCAGTCCAGTCCTCGGAGGAAGGAGCCCATCTCCTGCAGTGGCATTGAGGGATGTGTTCTGTGTGTGTCTCTCGAAGTTCCTATATTTCGAGCTTTCTTTCTGTGGATAGAGCTATCTGTGGATAGAGCTGTACTCCATGTCTCAGAAATGACACTTTGACTGAGTCTATGTTTTGTTTCATCCCCCTTTGGGAATGTTTCGGGCAAGCTGTCAGAATAGTTTCTGTCAGAGTGAGCAGATAGTATGGTTTTTATTAGAAGAGAAGGACGGTTAGACAACATTGTACTGCACATTTAGAAGAATAATACAATCATACTGCCCTTGTCTGTAATAAAATATAGTTGGGATAAAGTACATAAATTAATTAAATCCAAATGTAAAAAAAACCCAGTGTGGTGACTCTTCAACTCATTATCAGACAAATATTTAGAATATCATTAAAGTTGTTGTTTTGCAGAGTGGATGGAGAGAAACTGTGTCCAAACTACTTGATGGAATTTAATCATTGATTAATTGACAAACGTGTCTAGAATTGCTAATGCAAAAAAAAAAGCAAATTCCCATCTGAGAGCCTGCTCATTTTATAGCCCTTTTCTCAGCAGTCTTCAAAAACTAGAAAGCCTCCAGAATAATTGCTGGATGCGTCACTTCATGCTTGTAATTTTAGAAACAACTCCCCCATCCCCCGTGCCTGCTAACGCACGTCCACAAATGGCAGTAGCCCGAACACCCCCACCTCCCCTTCAAGAAAAACAGGGTCCCTATTTTCTGTGACTGCAGGCTGGCTTTAGGCCATTGTGTCCACTAATATATCAAAGAACAGCTGTCCTAAGGCTCTGTGATGACCAATCACCCCTTCCATCTGTCTCACTTGCCCAATCTCTGCTCTATCTCCTCCTCTCCAGCTCTATCTTTTCCTTGCAATCACCTTCTTCCCCCATTTCTCTGCTTCCCCACTTCCCTTATTTCACCCATTCCGAGTAAGCATGTTGTAATCCCTCTCTTCTGTCCACGTCCCCTGGCCTCCCTCTACTCCCAGCTTATATTCCCAGCACATGGAGGGCTCTGGGATTTCTTGTTTTCTGTTAGTACACACACAAATTAGAGAACACTCAATGTATTTGACGACTACAGTCCCTGCTAGTTCGTTTTATTCACAGCACAGCACTACAAACACTTGATGGCATAACATTTAAAGTAAGTTATTTCTCAAGTGTAGTCATTTACTAATTAGCTGTGCTGGTGAGAAAGGCGTTGTGTCTCATTGTCGAGCTCTGAATTCTGCTGCCTCAGGAATCCAGTGAAGTGTTGCCATCCAAATGAGCCTCACCACCCTACTTCTTAATTGGGCCCTTAACGGGAGCAGAGGTCTCCTTAATGAGCTGATGAACCCTCAGAGAGAAAGACCACAGGACCAGTGGACTCACAGGGTCCTGGGTCCCTAACCTTCTTTGACGCATGCAAACCTACACACGCATACACACAACCACACACACACTGGGGGCTAATTAGACCCCATTCACACCCAGCACTAATGATCCCAACTCTTATTCACACACACTTAAGCAGGCTGTGTGTTTACTCAAGGGCCTCACAGGCCCCTCCACTGCACCACTCATACCACTCTGCATGGCGTGGCCCTCCAACTTGCTGTTTCATTCAAGAGCTCGGACGAGATCTACTCCTGTTTTCTCTATACAAACTGCTCCACGACTTAGCTAAGTCATTCACAAAGACACAAAACATAAAAACAGAGGAGGCACAGAGAGAAAGGAGAAGGAGAGGGGTCAGACAGAGGAGAGCTATAAAAACTGTCAGGTCGGCACTCCTGTGTGTAGTCATTCTGTGTGGGTGTCTGTGTGCTGTTTTAAAAGAAAAGGTATCGCTCCACCAGCGGGGGCCCCCAGCAACAAGAGTTAGGGCACTCCTGGGTTGGCGGCCTGGGACTGATTTAAGAGTGTGTTTGAAGTGCAGATTACAGATTCTTTGCACCAAATCCCTCCAGGAGTATCCATGGCCCCTGGAATCTCTCTCAGGTTTCTTGTCAGGTCCGGCCATGGCTGCGCGTCCCAGCTTGAAGTCCTCTGGACTGGCCAGAGACATGGACCGGACACACAGAAGTACAGTATTGTATGAATGCACACCATGTGTCTGCTGTAGTCAGAAGTAACATTGAAAAGTGGGAATGTGCAGCATTCCCACAAAGAGAATTCCAACATAGAGGTGAGAGTCTTTACATGTCCTGCACATATGCAAAGTCCCTCACAGTCAGATTTTTGCTCAGCAGAATCCTGACTACAGTCTTTAGATGAAAGACAGTGAGGTGCAGTGTCACCAGCGGGCACAAGGATGTGTTTGTGTGTCACTGGTCTGAGAGTAAACAGCATGACTACCTAACACTGCTGTGTCACTCAGACAGCTCACCTGTCTGTACACACACACACAAACACACAGACAGGCTGTTTTGAAATGATCTCAACCATGCAGTGCTATTTGGACAGAGCAGATGAAAACCAGCATTGTGCGTCCTAATCATAAAAGCGATTCACACACAAAGGCTAGTGCATTATGTACAGGAAGATTCCCACGAAAACCCAGAACAGTGCTAGCACTGAAAGCACGTTAACTATTCCACCAGCAGTTTGCGACATTCTTGAACATATTGTCCACTGTAATAGCACTGAGTGTGTTCAGACTGTGCGGACAAACAGGGCACAGGGAACTGATGGAACAACCAGTTAAACAAGCCTTTGTGCGAAGCAACACAGGAATGCATCCAACTTTTGCAAATTAATAGTCTCAGTGTTATTTGAGCAACTCAACCTAATTGGATACACAACTAAAAACAACATTTAATTGGAAAGAACAACATATTCTGGGAGAATTGACATAAAATCAACCCAGGGATACTTGTGAGAAGATATATTTCACAAGAAGACATAAGGTCAACTACTTATTGGGCTTGCAACAAATCTAAATTCCATTCATCTGATCTGTGGTTGAATAATTGGCTATTTTAAGGATGAAATTTACAATAAGCAAACAAAGTGTCATGGATATTGTCAAACATCTGCTCATAATGCCTTAATTAGGCTGTTTTGTCCAGTTTGAGTTTACACACCCACACACTTGCTTTACAGTCCCTCTGCAAAGCAATTTCTGGACATCCAAAGAAAACAAAATTTTATCATCCATTATGAAGTAATAATTTTGAAATTAACTGTTCTGTTGGATTTCTCCCTCTTTTCTTGGAACTGTCATGCCCATAATGCTCCTTTGAGGCGAGTTAAAGAGATGGGAAAAAGGGGCTCTTGAGGCCGAGGCCACGGAGGCAGCCCCATGCTAACTGACAAACAATGCTGTTTTGGAAAACCAGAGAACTAGACTCAAATGAAACCTAGTGGGTGGGTGTGAAGGGGGAGGCCAAAATTGGACATGTCAGTTATTAAGTCAGCATTGAAGGAAGAAAAGAGAGAGAAGAGGTAAAGGAGAGAGAGCAGGAGGCAGCGTGTGTGGTGGGAAGTCCTGAGCTGTATAGGTAAAATGACACTGGCAGAACCGAGGGGGTTCTGCTGCTTAAACTATCAGTTCTCCTTCTGTCCCTCTTCCTTCCCCCATCAGTGTCTTCCGCCTTGTGATGAAACATTCAGACAAGGCCAGTGCCCAGCGTTTAGCGTTTCCACAGTGTACGTAAAGGAAAAAGTCAAGTTTCTGCACAGAGGCATTTTCACTGTTACCTGCACATTTTCTTCCTTGTGTTTGTAAACTACAGAACACAGTGTTCACTCCTGCTTGTTTTTGGAGTGAAGGATCATTGATTCAGGCAAAGTCCAACTATGTAAAGTGGGGTTGTTTGGTGTGATATGCAGAAGTGTGTAGTGTACTCACTATATGGGACAATAGGACTCAGCATTCTGTGGAGCTGGTCTCAGTGAGGACGAATGCTGTTTTGTGAACACCAACTAAGGTTAGCATCCGTCCGGCTGTAGTCCATCACTGGCATGAACTCGCACTGACAACAGAACAGCCCTGAAAGAGAGAGAGAGAGAGAGAGAGGTAAAGCAGTTACAGGCTGCTGCACAATGTCTGGACAAACACTCACATGTCAACAAACCCTTTCACACAAACTCACACAGCAACACAAACCTAAACGCACACAGACCAGAATTCACCTAGAGTATGATAGAATTACAGACAAACCTGAGAACACGATAAGCGTAACAAAAATTGACACACACAAGGGTATTCATTATGGCCAGGCATTAAGCTGATTGTGAAGCAGCATCCAGCCTCTAAAGAGGGCTTCTAAATCTGCCTCACAAAAAGACTCATGCATACCATTGCTCTGTGCACTGGGGCAATAAAGACTGCATTCTTAGGAGACCAAACACTTTTGGAGCTGCATACGCAAAAGAACAGAGAAAAAATATTTCCTGTAATGTAATAATGAATTTTCGCTTCTCAAGCTAACTAAAAAAATTATGTGAGGCGTAGAAAAACAGATATAATCATTTTCAAAAAATATAGAAAACTAATAAATCAGACTATGTTTATTTTTAAAAAATACAGAAAATGAATCTCAGTTTTCATTTGGGCTAAAAATTTTGTATTTTAACTATGCACAGATTAAAGACAGTTTCTCATTTCTATTGTTTTAGTTTGATATAAAGCTACTTTCTGAGGAAGCTCATGAGACTAAAACTACCTGAACATTTTGTTTTTTAATCACAGCTGTTTTTTTTCTCAAATTGTTAAACAACAAAGCAGTGTTTTTATCTACACCAATGCTATGTTGCTTAAAATAAGGTAAATGGACATTTTATTCATACTAACACATGATGTTTCTATAAATGTACAGTACACTTAGCTGTTTCAGCTACCGAAAAGCACGATTAAAGAACCAAAACATCACAAATCTTAAATACCTTTTATAAAACTTTTTTGACACTCTTACACATGCTAACACAGACTCTTCCCTGCTTAGTGTGAGTAAAAAACAAACAAAGCAGTTACCAATAGTCAATCAATCATGCACCATTCATATGGTAGAGAAATTATGCAATGACCACACGGCTGTCTCTGCACACCAACAGGCTTCACGAACACCGCCTCCAACTATATGACCCCCGTCTGCTGACTGACAGCCAACTTTTAACACTCAGCCCAGAATAACTAACTCCAATACAGAAGCAAACCACAGCTTCCACTTAAAACAAACACAGATCTCTCCTTGCACAGTTCAGAAAGAGGCTGAAAGGAGGAGGCAGAGGTAGGAGGCTTGCTTTGCTCAGGGAACTGTCTCATGGCCAAGGAGCAGAGGAGAGCTGCTACAACACGCTCAGCTCCGATGCTCTTAACAACTTAAGCAGAGCCTAGTCAAACAGCAGGGATAGCAGCAGGCTATGACAGCAGATCAACACACAGATGCAAAGAAGACAGGCAGCCTTACCTATTCATGCCTGCATGTCCTCCATCAGATCTGAAAGCGCTAGGATAATCCCTGGACTGTGTGTGCACTGCTGTGGTTTTTTTCCACATATGGGACACAACTCTACTCTGTCTCTCTCTCTCCCTCTCCCTCCCTCTACCTCTCCTTCTCCCTCTCTCTCTCTCTGGCCAGTGACAACAGAGTAAGCACTCACTTCCCCTCCCCCATGGATCTCCCATCCCCCTCCTTCTCTCTCTTTATGCTAAAAGTATTTAAGTAGAGAGAGAATGAGGGGAGGGCGACAAGGAGGGTGGGGGACTGACCAATTGTGCTCTGAAGGAGAGAGAAAGGACGATCACACTGAAGCTCGGACACAGGGCAGAGGGGAAACAGACATTTTGGTTGGAGGGAAATGACCAGGCTAATTAAGAAAGAGCAGAATACGGTGGACAGATTGGAAGAACAATCTGACTGACTGAAACAGATGATCCCCAAATTACACAAATGCAGAAATATGTTACATTACTTGTTACACAACTTTTTTGTTGTTAAGATCTGTAAAAGATGCATTCTGACAACACCAAAGCCGACACACCCGTGTCAAATCTATATGTAACACGTATAGAAACTGAAAACAAGACAATGTAGTTTAACAAGAAACCTGCCTACAGTTTGGAGGTATGTACTAAAATAATTGGCTACAACCTGGTGACTGCACTTCAGTCCTGGATATGAAGCTCAGGATGGTCTGCTCCCACAGCCGAGAGATTTGAGTCACACGGTTGCTCATAAAATTCATTACAGGAGGAAAGTTGAAATACAAACTCAACAAGTTACAAGTTTTTCTATTAAAGTCATAAATCACATACAGTTAACCACATGATGCAGCAGGATTTTCTCTCTGACTAGAGACGCTGAAGAATAGGAGCCTCAGTGCTGTCAAGATTTGTTAAAGAATCCACTTCTATTCGGCAGAGTGCACTGCTGTTGAGTTGCACACCAGTCTGCAGACAATTTAGCCATCAGGGCCTTGTCTGAACTCACATGAACCAACTCCAAACAAAACACAGTAACTTCTGAATGTAGAGCTTACCCTTGCTTAGATATGTAAGAAAGACAACCTTAGCATTGATGAAACTGTATTCCTCCTATTTTGGTAGAAGCTGGCCGTGTCCATTCACCACCACCAACACCACTGAGCAAACTCCTGTCCAGCCCCAGACAAGACCACAAACAAGCCGATCCTCAAAATTGTTGAAGTAGGTTCCTAGTGGTAGTTTGAACTGTTATGCAATTAATTTGAAGGTGTAATCCTGCACATCTTTTATTACACAGATATTAGTATCCCAGACTTTTTATATACTTCTTCTCTTTTTAGCTGATTAGACTTCTGGCATTCACTGAAAAAAATAATGGCAAAATCTAAACATACAATGGTTTCATTAAACATTTGATTATTTTATGTGTTGATAATCTAAAATCAGTGTCACTCAGAAATGTTTCAGGGCTTCACATATCTCATGGTCAGGTGCTGTTCAAGTTTCATTTACTCGCTCTTCACATACAGCTGTCAGGCTGTTTTTAGCGCCACACTGAGGGCCGCGTGGTCCAGTCATCTCCTGTTACACGGAGCCACAGGACTAGCTAAGGGAAACCACCCATGCACACACAGCCCACCACGAATAGTCATATACATGTGCACAGTCATCCGGTATATACATAGTAATATACAGGCACGATGAGTGAATGAACAAACTGAAAATAGTCTGGGAGACTGCGATCCTATGTTGGTGTCCAGAATATCCGATGCACTTCATCATGTGACAGCATCAAGGAATCTGCTAGTATCTTGGAGTCAAGCTTAAATTAATCAGCCTGTACTGTAGCCATGTCTTTGTGCACATCTTTAGTACATCTGTCATAAAAGGATCATTCTGTTTGGTGGTCTTATTTTGGTATTATTCCTATTGGTAATACTAACATTGTAGTCACCAGTTTATTATTTTGAAATGTTCCCAGGTCTCATCACTTAGTGAGTACAAAAAGAAAACACATAACAAACTACAAAACTAATACTCAGGTTGTAATAGAGTATAATTACCCTTTAAACACATGGCCTCTGAAAATTCTCTTTTGTATGACATGTGGGTTGAACTATTTTAGGAAAAGCCCCAGTGGTCAGTGACATGGCTCAAATTGGAATGTAGGGCAATAAACCCATTGGAGGAAACACTGCAACTCATTAGAGTGGTTACAAAACTTAACACACCGAGTGAGTCCCAGCGCAGAACCACAATTAGACTCTTTAATGTTTTCCCTAATATGGGATTCTCAATAGATTTGCTAATGGTGTCTCTGTGGGGGGTTAGGTGAAGGTATGGTTGAGTAGGGATGTTGAAAGCAGACAATTCTGGCATTCTCTCTATCACTCTATTGCCTTATTAGTGCTGAGGCAGCAGTGTGTGGACACAGGCAGCATGCTGAGCCCAGCACTACTGAAGCACAAAGACTTCAGGCCCCGAGGACATGAGATGAGTCAAAAACCGAGAAAAATAGGACTGAAAGAGAGTGTATGTTTAGGTTTGTGAGTGAGTTTGACAGGTGTCAGTCTCTAAGATCCCGCCGCTTTCTCTGACACGCATTAAGATATTTCCGCACACTTGTGACAGCTCAGACTCCCCAAACCCTCAAAGAGAATTCAGTCCAGTAGACACTGGTAGACAAGGGTTATTGTCAGGAGTAAGGACTGGCTGGTTGTGTAGGTGCCTGGAAGTTAATGGAGAGATATGACAGACGCAGAAGATGCATGGCAGGCTGAAAATGACTACTGAATGGACAGAGGCTACAGGTCAGCATGCTAGTGTTTAACCTTACACTGCGGGGCATGTCAGCTCAACACCTCCATTCAGCAGGTTGTTCGCCCAATGTGTCAGTGGGTCAGCTGGTTTCATCAAGCCAAACTGATGAATCAGGCTTATATTTGATTTGGTTAAATGAAAATCTGCATGCAGTACAGCTCCACACAAGATGATTAGCTAAGCAAAATAACATGGTTAATGGCTTTTGGTACATGGAGTCGAAGTTCCAGTTATACGGTGCTAGTACAGACCTGTACTAGTGCACTCCTTCAGACTTACCATCTAAGCAAAGTTACTTTTATCTAGCCCAAAATGGCACAGAATCACAATGGCCAGAGAAAAGTGCTAGGAAATAAATACCATACACCTATGTAGTGTATATGAGTATATATATATATATATATATATATATAAATTGGAAGGATGTGATGATGAATACATTTTCAGAAAGAGTCAAAGAATGATCAAGTTATTCACCATGGTTGGACTGAAATACTGTTTGAAAATAATTTAAAATGTTCGCAGGCTTCTAGAAACAACATTATTATTAAGTTGGAATAAATAATTTCCTAGTGGACACACGTAAAAACAGCTTGATCTACAGAGATAGATAGACAAGTCTACAGATACTATAACTGAAATTGCAGATAACCACAGAGGTTGAAGACTTGGGACTCTAGAGGTCTCTGAGCAGCTAAATGGACTGAGTGGACCAGACATAAGGTATGAGACTCAAGATCTGACCTCAAGAGACTAATTGCTTCCAGGACTGTGTGAACCGGACTAAAGCACCACCTACGGGAATCTAAACACTCAAATTCAAACATGTAGTCAGAAAAAGATGTGAGACAAATTTTGTACATTTTGTTTTAACACATTTTACTTATTTCATATGTTTCATGACGGCTCAATGAGGCACAAGTGTTTGAGAAAATAGTGCAAAGTAAATCACACATTTGCACATAGTTACACACAGTTGTACACTCTTTCTGTGCTGAGGAGTGTGTGCAAGGATTATTTGTCCTTTTATTTATCTGAAAATGTGCATGTGTGTGTGTGTATTAGTGGTAATAATCAGTTCCAGGCATTCGAGCTTGGTTGATATCATTCCATTAGAGCGCTGGGGCTTTGGCTGAGATTAGGGCAGAGAGAGAAACTCTACCCTAGCCCCAGTTGCCCTGAAGAGGACTGTTTGAGCAGTGGAGGAAGGGGCAAAGTGTGAGTGTAAGAAAGAGACGGACAGGGGGGTCAGCGGGATTATTAGTGGGAGGTTCAGCTGTTTATTATTCCAATTCTATCTCTAACAGCTGAAAATTGGAGAATTAGGCAGCAGCCCTGAGCAACCTGAGGATCAATGAAGAAGGGGTTAAACCCCGTGGCATGGCTCTACACACTGACAGCGCTCACAGATACTGATGTAGCACATACACACACCACAGAGGCCATTCATAAAACTTAACAGACACATCAGATTTACCGCTCCGAAGTGATTAGACACTCACAAACTTCAAAGGTCGATGAATAGTTTCACGCTTCAGATGTGGGTGAACATTTAAAAATCATTGCTCTATGTTAGTAATTAATAGTGTTAATAGTTTATAGAGATATTACGTCTTTATTACCACTATTTTATTTTATTTCCCCTTTCAAAAACACACACAAACTAAAGTCTTTCATACTTCGGCATTTACTGAAATTCTTTGTCACATTTTCTTTATCAATAATGTTCCTCGTGAGCTATGACACAATAATGACTAAGAAAGCAAACCAAACAATTTCTTTAAACCTCCTTGAAACCAGCTACACCTCTCAGTGTATCCAAACATGGACTTCCTCAGTTGCATACACTGTTGTGGTGTCAGAAGGTTTCTGGTCACCCCCATACATGTTGTTCAACGAGAGACAGACATGTGACACTGGGAACTGGGAAATCTGAACTTTCTACGCCATGTAGGCACGCAGTATCCGAACATGGAGACAGGTCTTATAGACATATAAGACCAGGACATATAGAGATCAGGGAGTTGAATTTAGATTAGAAATGAGCATCTAGCTGTTTCACCTTATAATCTGTGTGGACCTTTTATGCTGTTTTGATGTCTTGGGGTTGCTTTTTTGGCAGACAAACCAATGGACATACAGGAGAGAAGGCGTTGACAGGGTTCAAATGCTAACGCCAGATGTTGAGATTATTAGCTTCACATCACTTCTGTTGATCAGTGTGAGCATAAACTGGACTATAGCTCTCAAGTTGATATACGGTGAAATTGCAGGCAAAGAAAAAAAATTATAGGTTATAGATGGTGAATACTGGTCATGGGATTATTTGTTAATGTTAACAGTGGATTAAGCCCAACGTGTGTGCGTGTGTGTGTGTGTGTGTGTGTGTGTCCGCTCAGCATGCCAACTTAAAGCTGTAATTAGAGAAAGCAGTCTAATCCACCAGCTCCAGCCTAACACCAGTTATTATCAATTAGACACTAAACATAATTTAACCTCAGAGTTCCTTCAATCCAACACCAACCACCAAACATTTAATGATCTAATACAAAAAACTGTATCTACTGACATAGACGTATAGTATGTTTGTCTTCATGTCTAACAAATGAGGACATGCTGATCAGAAATGATAGCTGAAAACCAGCCAAGTTGTAAATTGATGCTACAAGTCAATGACATTATTTTTGCAAAAATGCTAACATAATGAAGACAAATTCCTTTAGTAATGTCATAAATTTATTCACTGTGGACAGGTCAACTACAAACTGCATAAGTTATATATTATTATAGTCAAATATCTTCCAGTGGCGTCTCTTTCTGTTGACATTAGGCTAAGCTGTCTCCTTTGTATATGTGAAGAAAATTAGCCTTCTGGCTAACACTGGGAAACACACAGCAATGTTGATTATTGTGCAATGTTCCTGAAATTAAAATGAAGTAAATTAATTAAAATTAATATCTGAGATAAAGTCTTGGCTTTTTTTGCAGAAAATAAGTTATAGAATATCAATATCAATTTGATCTCTTTATCTGGGCTTCACAGAGAGACAGATATGTGTGAATATAACATTACTTAATTATGACTCACTCAAAACACAAACAAGCAGCTGCTGATAAGTTTGCTTCTAGGGCTCCTAGAATATTGACTTAAAATTGATTTTATTTAGTTTCATATATGCAGAGCTGAAATAAGTCAAATCAGTGTTTGCAATCTGCATGCAAAACAAAAGAGTATGAAGTCCATCCTTCACTGGGATAAAATATTATTATAAGTTTAGTTCCTATTATTAGTAGTAATGTGTGTAGTCACATTTTTGTGTGCATGTGCATCATGCAAAGATGCATGTTTGAGTGTAATAAAGAGCATTAATAAAGAGAAGTGAGGGGCTCAGATCACGTGGAGCCTGGCAGAGATGAGCAATGGACAAATATCAGTAAATTCACTTTGTGTCTTCATATGGTTGTGAGGATTTTCAGCAACATGTATTTCTCAGCACCTTACTCTAAGCTAAAGCAGATTCTGACCTTAACCCTAGTGGTGGGCAGTATCCTTAATATTTACAACTCCCAGTCTCATCTAGAAATCCTAGGAGCGCTCTCTTTTGGAACATTACACCCTACTTCAGGACCTATCTTGTCAACACAGAGCAACTATCAACTCACCACCACTCATTCTGCGCTGAGCTTGAAACAAACACTCTCTTTGTACTATCACTAACAACAAAGTGTAGACACTGCAGGGAGTAAGTTCAAAGGACATATTTTACATCTTAAGAGTCACATTTCAAATGAAAGATCACAACAGTGCCACATTAGTAAATCCTAAAACCTGGAAGTTAGTTAGGACTTCTGTTTTAAATGTATTTTTGGTTAGATGCCTGAAATAATGCAGAATTATTTGTGATTAATAAAGAAAAATATATCAGACAAGATGCTACTTGTGGTTTCTTAAGTTTTAATGTGTCCTTTAATAGGCAGTGCCTACAAATGTTAAAAAATCCTCTTGGCTTTTTTGTCGAGGGAACCAGGGTGACGCTAGCTTGCAGGTTGGCTACAAAAATACATCATGCCAGGTCTCTATGCAAGTGGTTAGTTATGAGTCTAAAGTAGTTGCTGCTGTTGCTGTATTACAGAGAAAGGAAAGTTGACAGTAGTGCTACAGTTGTTTGTGTACTTCTTGATACACTGTCGGATCTTTGAAAATGAGGCATTTTATATTTCCGAGATTGAAACAAAAGAATTGACATCCTAAACTAAATCCACAAAATCCATAAAGATTCTAACCTGCTATGAAATAACTAACAGATGTATTAAAATAGGGTTACACTAAAAACACAAAACTGTGTTGATTTATTTTCATTTCCTGTAAAAAAAGGCTTTGCAGTAGCAGCATTTGAAGACACACCTGTCATAGTTTCTGTTCTAATTAGACAGGAAAACATAAATTAAACTATGCACTTATTTGTTTATAAACTTGTCTGTGAAGTTTATGAATAAACTAATGCCACATCAGATCATTAGTTATTTGATGCAGCAGCAGAAAGGGGCTCAGTTGTCGGGCTGTAGAAATATAAAGATGTTCCCGAGTAGTAGAAGTAGTAGTTTCAATGCAGACTTATATTGCATGGATCCACTACACGCATCATACTAGTGTGATTGTATGCATTAAAGAGTTAAATTGATTTGATTTTATAATATTGAGATATGTACCATGTATTGTGTTGCAATATAGCCTAAAAATATTAATTTATTGGCTATGTTAAAAAAATCATTCTAGCCAAAATGTTTTGTCCACAAAACCACAGAAAAAGAGTATACCTAAATTACCTGGGATAACTCAGGAAATGTGTAACCACTTCAATTTTCTTTAAATTGGCCAAATAGTATACTCACAACTGGTAAACAGTCAGGCTTAAACTCAGGAAAGGGAATCTGTTACCCTCCAGCTGAATGTCACAGTCTCCAATAGTTCTTCTGTTTTCTCCTACATCAACAGAGGTTGGTAGGGAGCTAATGGATATTCTCCAGTTCTTATTAAACCTTTTCTCTGAGGTCTAACTCGTGCCTAGTGTTCAGGGAAATGGGGGCAACAAAGAAGCTCGCCAGGGTGTCCTTTCTAAAGTGTCCAGCCAGTTGGAGATGACTTGGACAAAGCAGGAGCCTGGTAAAAGCTGCCTGTTCTCTACCTAATCCTAACTATGGGCCCGTCTCCATTGACAACGTGAACCCCAACAATGGTGTCTTTTAAGAGTCGTTCTCTTCACTGACACACTGACATAGCAACAATAGAAGAAGACACTTAGAGAATGGAAAACCTTGTCCATGATCACACATGTGCATTCTTCACAAATGTTACAGGAAGAAAACTGCATCTATAAAATAAGAAGAGATGCTGCAAGAGCTGAAATGTGAAATCACAAGCTCATATGGTTGGTCCATATCTTACCTGATAAATGCAATAAACAGCAGCCTTGACTACCCGTTTAGACCAGACCGAAGGGTGAAATGAGTTTCACTGTGTGGTCTGGTGTAAAATTATTTCTCTTCTTCAACATCAGCTTTTCTCACCATGCTTTTTTCTTCCCTTTGAGCACATTTGCTGACCAACAGAAAAGGAAGATGAATGCTTCCATTTTAGATGCCGACACCCCCTTCACTCATCTCCTTCGATCGAGATTTCACATTAAACTTGTAATAGCATACAATCCTGCAAGGCACGATTCTCATTCAGGTGGGCCATGTTATATGAATGAGATTTGGTGAAATGCCAATATTTATGCACATACATTCACATTTTGAGCCTTTTTCATGCTAGCATCTCTTGCAGTACTAAAGATAGAGCAGCTGTCATTTTATACATCAAGCTCTACTGAGGAATACTGTACACGTACAACCGCTATCCAACACAATACACAGCCATGAAATGTGCAATAAACCAACACTGTCCAGACATGTAATAAGCTTCTCACCAATGTTCTGTAGAGTACTATGTAGCTGCTGCCCTGCTACAGCTACACTTGTTGGGAAGGTCATTTGTCAGAGAATGAACTAGTTTGTGGCCATTTGGCATTCCCATGTGCTCTGCAGAGAGAAGTGTCTCTGAAGGACACTTTCCTTCCTCTCCTGTGCTCTAATTCAATCGTTCTTACAGGCTAGCAGTGTCCCACTGTCTGCTAGCCCAGTAATCTCTGTGTAATTGAGTTCCCAATAAGCCATCCATCAATAATGCATCTGGTTCCATGAAGGAAGAGACAACCTCACTCCTCCGGCCCTCTGCAAGGAGGAAGGAGACAGGATTCTTCTCTGACTGACCAGGGAGATCTATTACTTCCTGGAGATCACTCACTTGCCTCTCTGGCTTTTATCACTCCCAAACACAAGCTTCTTCAGATGTGGAATTATTATATCAGACAGTATCATGGTGGTGGGTGGTTTGTAGAGCTGAAAACATCATTCAAGACAAACACAGAGATGTTCAGAAACCAGCCCACATATAGAGACATCACAACACAATGATTCAGCCATCTCAGCAATGTGTTGTTTGGTTATATGATAGAAAAGATTCAAGGAAAATGTCAACAGACATCAGGGAGATACAAAAGCATTTTTATAAGTCACCATTAATAGTGATTTTGAAGAACAGCATGTCCATAAAGACATGTGTTCTATGACTGTCCACATACATCCACCATTTCAATTGCCGGTGTATGTCAACCCATCAATTAGTGACTAAGACCATGGTCCTCCAAGGTTAAACTGTACAACTGTCTGAGTGATTTTCAATTATAAAGACAGGAAGCCCCCAGTGGCTTGCTGGCTCCCACCTTCCTCCCTGGTCTCACAGGGTCATTTATAATACCTAACACCTCGCATAGATACAGTAATTGTGTACTGCTTCCCTTTCCTCCACAGCGTTATTTCCATTTTCAATTTCCAATCTTGTAGCACCTGGCATTCTCTTTTAAAAACGCAGTTTGCCCCTGCCCTTGTGTTATGAATATACTTATTTGATGGAAAATTCAGAGATAAAATCTCAACCTCTCATAAGGATTTTGAAAGATGTAATGCTTTTAAAGGAATATTTCATTTCATAAAACACCCACTTATTTTTCCATAAAAAAATCACAAATAATTAATGATCATCTGCAGCTTCCCACATCTTTGTTACATCATGCTCCCTAGATCCCCGTTGTGCTGTCCCTTTGCCCTTGTATCTACCAGATTAATGGCTCATTTAAGTCCCCATTACATTACATTAGGCCATTCAGCCTGTGCAAACTGTACACTCCACAGAAAATAAATCACATAATGAAAATATTAATCAATCTCAATAAGTGACTGCGTGTAATCTGTTTGATGTTAAAGACTATGACAAAGGTTTATACCAGGAGCAGCAAATTACTGTCGCTTACAGGAATATATTGACTCTAATAGCTCTGGAGCTATTGAAGCTATTGGCTTATCATAGGAATGAGTCTATAAAGCTCAGGGAGGGAGAATATTCTTGGTGTTACCACTACTAGATTTCTCAAGTAAGTCAGTGTAAGAGTGCATTACAGTAGTCAGTGGACTGAACGATTCTTGTGCTTGGCTGGTTGGACCAAAAGTCACAAAATGTCACAAAATAACACTGTTTGCCCAAGCATTTTTAGAAAACCAATTCTGTGCTACATAATGGTGTGACAGCGGGAGTTTAAGTATATTCTGTGAGATGCAGGCATGGAAAAAGCTTAGGTGTGGTCCACACCACACAACAACACTGTTCCCAGCTGGAGGTTAATTCAATCCCAATACATTCCATTTTGAGGCTGCTGTCAGGCTCAGGTCTACAGTGTGACATTGTGAAGGAGAGGTAATTACATTTTGGTTCAGTCCCGCAACTCAGCGTCTATTCAGAGGGTGCTGTCAGTGCCCTCCTCCTATACACTACAACCACCAGAGGAATGTCCAGCTCTAGACACACTGCTGTATACAAAATGTTCCAGTGACTGCACCACTTCACTTTACAGGCTACAGCTGTTGACTCATATTTAAATTGAAAACATTTATTAGCAAACTTATCTGTATTTAATGCTTCAATGCAATTTTCTCTGCTATGTTTCACATTAGATATAAGAGGCTTTTACTTCATGCAATTACATAACTAGTGAAAAATACTAAATACTAAGCTCTGACAACCCATAAATTAACAGTTACAATACAATCATCCAGATTTTAATCAAAAATATCCCTTGTTATGTGAAAGACATAAATTAGTGCTGTCACTCATGTATCTCAATATCAGTTTCTAACTATCTGGCTGGCACAGACATATGAGCAGCTCCTCTACAATTAAATCAAGACTTTAAGAAAAGAGCAGTCAGTAAAGTTGATTTGAGATAGCTGAATGCAGTTTAGAGTGTTTACTTTGAATTTTAAGGCATTTTGTGGAAGAGTGCAAGCACTGAGAGAGTATGAAATTTATGAAACATAGGGTAAAGCCATAGGTCAGAACAAATGACAGAACACACACAAAACACATTCAAACACAGGCCTCTGCACATGGTGTATAATTAATTCACAGTGAAATCGGATTGTCCCATATGTCAAGAGTTTTGAAGCAGAACTGAAACACACCAAATTGTTTTTATAGTTTCTCTGCAGTTCCTATTTGCACATGACCACAAAATGTTGTGATAGATTTTTAGTTTTGCTGAGGTTCTCAGTTCATGTGTGGTCATGTTGTACTTGTCCATTGTGTACTATTGATCAGGCCCTAGTGAAACTTGTGACTAAAGCTTAGTCCTATCCCACTAGAATAAATCACAGTATTGACCCTGTGGTTATCAATAAAGGTAATGACAAACATCTGGCCCCACCTTTAATGGAATCGACAGACTCTTCCTGGCAGTAGCCCAGAATTGGCCACACATAGATTGCCTTGATCTTTCTAGTGGGAACCTACTCTTAGTATGCAAATGAGCAGGGAGAAATGCAATCGCCATCAAAAGCTAAGCAGTTCTATTGAATTAGTAGCTGAAAATCTCCATAAACACCAAAGGAAAAACCTTAAAATGTCTGCTGACAATAAGCCTGTTTAGACTGACTAAAATTTATTCTGTCAAAGAGCTCACAGTGTATTTATGTCAATGAAGGAATAAGTGAGGAGATCAAATCGATGGCCGCTCAACTAAGGTCCAGAGGTGCTGAGCTGAACTTTTGGAGCGGCTTGCAGAGGAAGCACTCTGTCCTGTGTGAGTCTTGGATGTGTAAGGTCTGGATCTACACAGGATATCTTATATTATGTAAGCTATGGGTGTTCTGTGACAAATATGTTCCCATATATGAAAATCCCTGACGTAACTCCTAACAGAAACTGTGTATATGTAGAGGCACGAACAGCTACAGCATTATTTGTGTAAAAGAGCCACATTGTCCTTCTAACCTTGGGATCGATAAGTGGCTGAGAGAAGAAGACTGGAATAGATGTCTCTATTTTATTGTTCCTACACACAAGGATGAACCTAGACAGAAACTGAAGAACAGCAGCATTACTGAAAACACAAAGCAGGATTGTAGCCCGGTAAGCATTTTACTGACAATCAAATAAAACATGTTTAGCAGATTAATAATGGATGACACAGAATTGCACTGACAGTACTGAAATCATAAAGGTACTGAAACATCAAACAATTTGAAATAGCATCATCTTGCTCTAATGGAAATGTTTTGACTGACATTTTCCTTCACAGACAAAATGATTGGGTTTAACACACAACAGGCAAAGCCAAATTAACAACTGCCCAAAAAAACACAAAAGGGCTGGATGTTTCAACATGAAATGGAAAAAATATAAAGCAATAAAATCATCTGCTTTAACTCTTTTCTGAAGTTATCCAATAAGACAAGAGCTAGTGAAATTTTATCAGCACGTTATAAAATAAAGTCACGTGTTTCCACATTTCCATGATCATTTCTTTTGGCATTCCTCTTCATTTAGTGGATGGACTGGAGACCCATAAAGTAAGGATTTACACACACAACATAAAGGGGGATAAACCTAAACGTTTACTAGAACATTTCATCATGAGTGGCTTTAGGGTTGCTGTGTCTAGGATCACACCCCCTTCTCGATTTTTTTTGCTTTTGCATTTTTTTTTCTCCTACATATATACACTGTTCACTTACTTACTTGTTAAATTAAGAAATCTAAAAGTGATCTAAATATGATTTCAAAAAGCATTACATCATGACGTGATCTAAAGAAATGAAAAGGCAACAAAGCCATTTCTATGGTGTTGGGACTCCAGAGAACCACAGTGAGAGCCATTATACACAAATAAAAATAACATTATACCAACAGTCAAACATCATCATTAAAATCATCATTTATAAATGCATTTTGAAAAACTATCACTTTCACCATACTGTTAGTAAATTATCAGGTTCAACAATAAACGAAGATTCCTTAAGATGCCATAACTAGATGAAGTAAATGACCCTACCTTCCTCTAAACCAATCTACCACTAATATACAGCTTCTTTTACCAGTAAAGCAAATAATTTTGCAGAGTAGATAAACAGCACCATATGAATACTTTTCATTTTTTGTGAGATTTATTTTATTTTATAATAAGGTGCAGCAACCCTGAACCTTCCAGTTCCTTGCCAATCCTGTTACTGTTGGGATTTGTTCTGCTGGCCCTATAAAAGATTAGTCCTCAAGTAGAAAGAATGGACTTGATTAGCTAGACAGCAATTTAATGGGATTGTCAGAGGGCCTACAATAAATCAGCTTTTGTGATTAAATGGGATCTCCAGGAAAGTTGAATGTCTCCAGATCAATAACTATTGAATGTTTCTCCTTTTGTTCCAGGTGAAGGGAAAAAGAAAGAGAAACAAAGCTAAAATTTCCGGTGGGCTAATGACCCTGTAGCGAGTGTTGAGAAGCTGCTCACATGCTTACTGAGAAGCTGGAGAGTAAGGGTGAGGAGCCACTCAGCCTAGAGACAAATGGGGGTGGGGGGTGGACAGAGAGATTTGTATTAAGAGTAAAGAACAAAGCATCAGGGAATAGTTGGGGCATTAAGTAAAAGTAAATGGACTTAAGCAGAGGCAGATGTATAGCCATAATTGGACTGATACTGTAAAATCTCTAGGCTGCTCTGTAATGGCTAAACACAGACAGGACTGTGCTCTCTCTCTCTGTCTCTTTGTCCAAGTGCTCATAGGGATATGAGTCAGATTATCTCTCCTACTGTGAACACTTGGAAAGAGATCTGGGCTTTGTCTATAAGTGGGAAATAAAATATTAGCAAGGCACAGAGTCTCCAGCCAGCTCATGGCCCCATGCAGCTATAGAGAGTTGTCCTGGTCAACTGAGGAGCAGAGCTCTGATTTTTCCATACATACTAACCACAGAAACACAACTGCTCGTAGATCCACACATCAGGTTAAATAGAAAACATATCTGACAAACGGGTGTTTTAGATTTTGCAGGAGGTATCACAGGGGTAAAAGATTTATTGACGTTCTGAGGTGTATTGTGCTTTTATTTGCAAAAACACAAAAGGAGGGCATTCATCAAAGCGTGACAAATGCTCATATAATAAAACAAGTCCACATAGCAAAACATTAATGACTGTTCTCCATTTTCACCTTCTTCTTGTGTAACACTGGTTCAAGTCTGGTAACCAGCTGCGTGTCTGTGACCCTGTTCTGTATCTTGGGTGCTGTGTGCAGTCTTAAGCTCTGACTCACCCCCCTACTTCACACTTCACATTAGATCAGAGGTTAGAAGTGCGTTCTAGGTCCTACCAGCCTGCTCTACATTCCTGCTGTTTTGATACTGGGGGGGCTCCCCCGTGTCTGTCCATCATCATAGTCTCCCCTCTCCTCTACCTCCATACCTCCTCTAATCCACCCCCCATACACACACATACACACACACACACACCACCACTGCCACCACCAACACCACCTCTCTCTCTCTCTCCCTATCCTCCTCCAGCTCAGAGGAATTCTCCAGCTCTGGACAATGTTTCATTTCTTCACAGGCCACATCTTTGATAGCTTAATGGCCCCCACAAAAAGGAGAAGATGCACTGAGAGACGGAGAGCTTTTAAGTTATACCCCCCATATCCAAGTTATTTCAGGCTAAGCTTCAACATTATTGTGTGGGCCTGCTTGTCGCAGTAAAATAATGCATGTCCGTGTGAGTTTGCAATATTCTGAAGGCTCAGCTGGCTGTAGCATTCACAGGCTGCAACCATGAACACAAGGACAGCACACGAGGAGAGAGCAGCCTTGAGCATTGTCCAGCAGTGAGTGAAAAACATGTCACGCTATCAAACCATGTGCATGAGCCTGGACTCAATTCCATCTCCCTATGCATTATGGCAGCTCTGCTCTTTGTCAGTGCCATTTCACTAACTTTCACTTTGACATCATCACAAGTATGCACACCGTCTATATGGCCCTCTGCACTTTGAAGGTCTGTTCATTTTCTAAGTTGAAGGCACAGCACACAGAGAGCAGCCATGTACACACTGTGCTTTCCATGTGATGAAAGAGGAACGAGTATTTTGCTTTGCTTGGAGAGAAATCTATTTCTAATATTCGTGCATGGTACAGGTCTCGTAAAGAAAAGATATCTGAAAATTACTGCTTAGCTTTTGTTCATCCACCCATCCAGCTGTTTTTTAGGCTGGTTGTTCTCCATCCTTCATCTTACTTACAGTCTATTCAGACTAAAAGACTGATTTATACTTGGTTTCTGATTAAATGCTTTGGGAGGCAGTGTTCTGAATGATAATACAGGGGGCAACTGCATACAGCAGTTCAGCTGTCTGCAATATAGCCTCAAATTTGTAGTCTCTTCAGCATGTTCTGGGCCTTTTGCCATATAGTCATGCCTTGAAAACATCCAAATCAATGCACCTAAATAGGATCTATACCAGCTGCCTGAACAAATCAGCCAACATCAAAATAGCGTGAAATGGCAATTCAATAAGGCCAGTATAATCAAGTCATTGGGACATTCAAAGAGTTTAAGTGCTGGAGCCCACCACTGGAGCTAGGCTTATTCATTTCAAGGTGAATGATAGACTGAGATGCAACATCTGATGAGCAAGGAACCACAGGCCTAGGTGTTGTCTCCCTAAGGTCAAGATATTTACCTATTACAGTTTTACAGCAGAAAAGTGCACTGGTATTATTATGACTGTTATCAGGGTCCAGCGAAATTAAAGTTAAACCACAATGACAAAAGTAAAATGTCAGTGGTTGTAAACTAGGACATACATCAAACATAAAGGGGAACTGCAATGCAAAGACAGTTGGCAGGTGTTCATACAGCACAGTTAGCGGTGCAGCGTAGCTAGCCACTGACCTTCGGGTGCTGTTTGAGGGACAAGTCCATGATGGGGCTTTTACAGCCAAACCCCCTTCCACTCTCTTCCTCTCTCTGTAATAGCATGTCTTACAAGGGCTGTAAGACAATCAAGATTATGACAGGGGAGTTGCAAGTGAGGGTTAATCTCAGGTGTTGTGAGCAGGTTTTAATATAGATGGTCAGTGGGAATGTGATGCTTCTGGGGCTGTCACAGATGGCATTGGTTGATCTTTTAACTACGGCCAGGTCAAAGCACTGTCAAGGACATTTTTACTGCTCTGATTTCCTTATCTCACCCTTACAATGTCAATCAGGACTAGTCCTTCAGAGGTCTGACTTTATGTGTAGTTCATTTTCTTTATAGAGCAGTTTTAGTGTCACAACATAAAAATAGGAGTTATGAAAAGTCCAGTATTCAGATCTACTAACTAAAACGATTTGTAAATAGTAATGTACAAAAACATATACTTAAGTGTGCAAAATAAACTTTGCATTACTAACTCATCATGGAACGTATTTTTGTTACTACTTTTCAAAGCTGTAATTTTCTGCTCAGTCACTGAGGTCCAACATGGCCTGAGGGCTGAAAGTAATTCAGTCAAAACAGAATCAAGAATAAACATACAGAACTGTACCCACTGAATTGAACACATGTTGTGACTTGTCAGCTGTCACACTAACAGATTTACTTTCAGGCTAATATTAAGAATAGAATAGCAGGAAAACAATATAATATGTGGAACTAAACAATGCCATCTTAATTGTACTAATCTATGAACCACTTATCTTCAGCAACAATGGCCAGTCTAGACATTTACAAAGTATACTTGTTGCAGTCATTTATAATTACACTGCAGATCACCGGCAGTGTAAACACTATTACTGTATAACATTTTTATTCTTACAATATACTTGCACAAATACAAAAGGAAAGCAATTTTAGACACAGAAGCACACACAGAAACAGAGAAAGAAGGCAAGAGTGACAGGGAGCAGCAGCAGAATGATAGAGGTCTGCTCTTGCCTCTCATCAGAGCTATTTCAAGCAGCCGCTCTGTCAGAACACGCCCCAGATGAGGTCTCTCAAGACAGAGAGAAAGCTGTCATAACAGGACGCCTAGAGGGTTGTTCGATCAGACAGATAGCTCTAAGACGTGTTAGACACACACACTGGACCAGGCGGCGTGTGAGTGGTCCTGGTTATAGTCACAGAGTCAGCCTTGCTGACAGACAGACATCGTTCAGTGGCTTTATCTTTTTCCATCTCTCTGCCTCTTTCTTCCCCTTTTGCTCTCTCTTGCTTTTTTTCTTCTGAGAGAGAACTGGGAGTGAGAGAGAACCACTGACAGGTTTGCTTAAATATTTATGCACACAGGGAAAAGACAAGAATGTTATCTCCAACAAGACTCGCTTCCATATCAACACATGCTCTGAGTCAGCCACTCACAAGAAACATTTGCTTGCTAAAACCTCTCAATACCTCTTAGAGATAGTTAAAAAGGCCTGCTTCATCAGGTGTTGTAAATATTAATAAAATGTAATCTACCTATGTGATATAATGAAAAATATTAAAATCTGACTGCAGGAATAGTAAAATTGTATTCTCTACTACAAAATGAAAGGACCTGCACAATCCTTTCCTTATACATGCACACTCTTTCCTGTTCTTTACTTTTTGAGTTCATTTAGCTCTCCGCTTACAAAACACAGATGGGCTGGTGTTGTTACAGTATGCTGGGCCCCGGGGACACGTGTGCCAGAATGTTATACATACATATACGTTATACACAGATGCCACATCTCATGTGATGCACATCCCATTAAAGGAGGGTGGACAGCTTCTCCAATCAACAGATCACCTTTTCAAACACCCCCTTTGTTCCCCGACCCCCGACAGCTGGCAGCAATTAGCTGCCAGGACAGGACACAGCAGTCCAGCTTGCCAGTCAGTCCATTAAGGTGTAGGGCTCAGGCTGTAAACTAGATCTATAATAGATGCCATGGAATTTCTACTTCAAAACCAACTTGGAAACTTTTCAAGCATGGTTCAAAACATGTTTAGCCAATCCAAATTATGCATTTTGATTGACTAACTTTTATATAATATACTGTATAAATTACATACAAATTACATACTATGCATATATACTGTGTATACAACAAAATACTTTACATATTAGTCCTCATACACAGCTTTTGATTTGTCATGCTGGTACAACAGAGGTGATGAGTTCAGTTTGCCCAGCGGACAGCCAAGTTTCCCCTTGAAAACTCTTGTTGCTGACAGCAATAATAAATTGCAGTCAGACCAATCAATTGTAGACCAGCTTGAACCCCTTAAGTCCTTAAGAATGAGAGGCTGGGGAAAAAATCAATTTGCAATTTACATCAGGTTGATGAGTGTTGAAAACACTAAGGAAGAGACAAGTATAATTACACCCTAGCAAGTGCCGAGCTGTGGCCGTAACATCATCATGGGTTTCATAATCAATGGTGCTGAATAGAACTCACGGTACCTGAACTGCCATTCACGTGCAAACACTGCTCAACAAACTTTGACATATCACACAGGGGAAGTTATCTGTGTTGCATCAACAGGCAGTATGCGTGTGATGGCAAAAGTTTAGCTGCTTGGCTGCCTGTAATCAGAGCTTCTTGGCTGAAACACAATGGGGCTAGTCGGACGAGGATACCACGAAGGTTAAGGAGCACACTGATCGAGTATGGTGTCTCGGTTACCAGATATTGCTGCCAAGCTGTATTGACATCAATGGAGTGGTGAAATGAAATTGTGGGATGCATCAAGAAAGTTTTTATTCCAATATGTAGACAAGGGTGAGGCGTGCAGGAATCATTTCTATCCTCTTTTTCACTCACAAGCACACTGCACATAATGAGGTTCTCGTCACATTAATGCAAGGAGCACAGTGCACAGGCAGGGACAGAGCCGAAAGTCATAATGAAAAACAGAAGCAGAGGGCGATGAATGAATAGTGGCATTTTCAACTATGTTTTGTTTTCTAGTGGAGACAGAAAGAAGAGGCAGAAAAAGGAGCAGGCTCGAAGGGTTAAACGTTGGCAAAAAGCGGGGAGGGGACAAAAGGCCCATTGTACGAGCCAGAAGTGTCCCCGGAAAGGAGGGGAGAGAAAAGAAAGCCACCACTGGCTGGTCCCCTAGACCCATTGTAAATGAAGGGGAGTGCAGCCACGCATGACAGATGTCCCCAGCCTTTGTTTCCCCAGCAGCCTCCTCTCTGCCTCGGCTCTGGAATTCCATGAGACATCCTCATCTCTCGCCCAGAGTTCTCCGCCACAACCCTGGCCATGCTGGGCCAGTGGGTGTATAAGGAGAGGAGGGGACAGGGTTCTGCTTTTCAAGTGGGATACCAGAACTTAAACCTACTGAACACTGCACCCATCAGCATGTCATTTATGGTATTATACTTGCCAAGATTTGTGCATGGGTGTATAATTTAAACTCATTACTAGAAACAGAGCAGTTGCATGTATGCCCCAAAAATGAATATACTAGTACTACAAGACTCACCAAGACCTCTAAATGAAATCTGACATTCACTTACTTAGAAATCAATACAAATAAGATCATCTGCCTTTGAAATCATATAAATGGTTTTCGAAAACAGTACTCACATTTTATTTTTGCTTCAGGGCTGTGCAGAAAAAGCAATTACCAAAGTGATAAGTGAAGTGCAGGTGAAAGCTTTTCGCAGCATAAAGAGTTGAGGTAAGCTGTTTTCACAAAGCAGTGACGTTTTGCATTCCCCATTCATTGGCCCACCATGTGGCAGACCTACAGAGGCGGTTTGTCGGGCTGTCAGTCATAGCAACAGTGTGCCAGTGGGAAGTGAGTGCAACAATGGTCCAGTCTGGTTAATGGGTGAGAGAAATAGTAGACAATCCTTCATTTCTATGCCTTACTACCACACTGTCTGTTCTCTGTCCTATTATTCTTTAGCCTTAACCACATTCTACCAACACTCGTTCACTCAGTCTCCAATCAGTTTCCCCACCCCCGCCCGCCTGTTAACATTCATTTCAAACACATACGCCACACACACTCGCATTCCAATGCACACACATGAGAGAGAGATCTCTAAACACTGTGGAAAATTAGTTTGAAAGCAATGAATGTTTGCCAGGTGGATCAATGGCTGGCAGTTAAATCATTTGGTGAATTATAATAGTGGTGAGGTGTAACTACTGCTGAAACACCAGCAACTTCTCAGTCATGCTGCCCTGATAGCAAACTGAAAACTGCATCAGAATAGAACCACCAACTAAGCCACTGATGGGTGACACATGTCAAGAAATTTTAATACTATAAAAAACTTTTTTTTTTCATACGTTAAAAAATTAAATTTTAATTCAAAAAAATACAGCGTCTTAAAATAAATATTTTTTTCAGATCAATCAAAAACATATTTCTAAGAAGTATGTTGACTGATGCAGTCAGTACACTCGAATGGGGCACCTTTAGCATGAATTGGCACTGTTAAGTCATTATTTAAGACAGCAGCCTTCAGCTCGTCTGCATTGTTGGACCGAGCGTTTTTTTAATTTTTCTCTTAAAAATACAGGCAAGTTTGTGGGCCAATAAAGCACAGTAATATCATGGTCAGCAAACAGTTAGTATTAGTTTTGATTCTGTGGATTCGGATTGTGTGCCTCTCTACGCCTCCCCTAGACTCTGGAACCTTGAATCCCAAATGGAAGATTAACTTTTATCCACAGAGCCAATCAACAATGCTTTACAACTGTCTTAAAGCTGAGGTAATCCCTGTTACTTGTGCACCTTTCCATGAATATGTTTCAATACAGCACTCTGTGAATATCCAGCCCATTCAGCAATGACCCTACCAACCTTGTGGAGCCTGTTGATGATCGTCTTCTGGACAACTGTCAAGTCAGCAGTCTTGCACGTGATTGTAGTTGCATTTACTGAACTAGACAGAGTAATACATGGTATTTACATTGTATGAATAGTAATTTTCTCAACCTCAAAATAAAATTTTCAGTTTTGAGATACTAAATTTTAGATTTTCTTGAGCTGTAAGCCACAATCATTACTATTTCACTTGATGTGTAATGAATCTAGAATATATGACATTCTTCACAATGTTCAAATTGTTTGAGATGCACTTATAATTTTCCACAATACTTTCACAGTGAGTAAGATTATATATAAAATCTTTTTGCACTGCCTTGTAATGTAGTTGCTGAACAAGTACTTTTACACAAGAGCAATAATGTAAAAATAGCAAATATCTATTGAACTGTTTGCGCTGGAGGTGCTTAATAGGACTAAATGGGATTGGCCTGGTATAAAAATAAAACAATTTATTCAATATTCAAGTGGAATATAGGAAAAAAGTACATTTAAACTGACAGTACATTTACTGTATTTATTACCTTTTATTTTGTCCAAATGTGTATCAGCCACCGCACTTTCACAGTAAGTAAGCTTGTGTGAATAAGAGAATTTGAGAGTATCTATATATGCTTCTTAAGAGGTGCTTGTTGGATAGCTTCAAGAGGGTCTGACAATTATTATAACTTTCTACAACAATCCAACATCAGTCAAAGATTTTGTTAAGAACTAACCTAAGTTAGTCTCTGTAGCTCTTTTTTAGTTCTTGATACAACTACTTCTTTCAGATTTCAGATTATGAATCTTGTCCAGTAGAGTTTCACTCAATCAAATGCTTGTAAATTGATCATGAACTAAGCATAAGCATTTTGAAGCAAAGCTAATGGTCAAAAACTGTCCTTTGCAGCAATAGCTTCTTTTATTACAGATATTTATATGTGATTTTCTCCTTAGCCTTCTGCACCACTTAGCAAATGTGTGCTGTGCTGCTTGGGAAGTGTTTCTCAAGTCTTCAGTCCAGCTTCTCCATCACAGAGAGAATTTCTGTGCAGCTACCTTCTTCTCCAAATGATTCTTACACAGCCAGGAAGAATGCTTATGGTCGTTGCCCAAAGGGGTGTGGAGTGGTATTCATGCTGTTTGAGGATGTTGCAGACAATGCAGATCGGCCGCTCTGTTATTGTTAAAGCATCCTCAGATCATCACGTTTCAATTTCTATGCTTCACTGATGGTGTTAGGCAGGCACCTATGAGCTTTTCATGACTTCTGCGTCTGAGCTCTCTACTGTATGTTCATTGCTTGGATCCAAAAACCTCAAACTTGGACTCATCAGTTCACAAGACAAAAGGCCACTGTTTGTCTCACAGCAGCTTTGTCTTCCAATTTACCAATGCTAATGGGGGGTTTTCCTTGGCAACTCTGCCCATGAGACCAGCTCACCTGAGTCTGCTACACTGTTTTTTCTAATGTTTTATACAAGGATAGCCAATTCAGGAGCATTGAGGCATTTGTTTCTCAAGGGAGGACATTCATAAGTACTTGTCTTCTTCGACAGATATGCACTTGAGTCTTCCACTCTGTCTTCGGTCCTGACAGCATCTATTTGCAGTATGTCTCTGGAGACTATAGTGTACACCTTTAAAGAAATATTTAATTTCTTGGCTATATCTCATAAAATTACTTACTTAAGATGATTATAAACTGACAGGTTTCTACAGAAATCTGCTTTTTTTTGGGTAATTTTTAGTTCTAATGTACACTGGAAATGACAGGTCACTCTCCCTATGAATGAGCCAAATGCAAACTCAAATTATTTCTTTACTGGATAACTTTCTTTAATATGTTTTATCACCTGGAAAGGTGTGCATGAATAATTTAAGACCATTCACACTTGAATTTCTGGAAAAACAGATGCAAAGTCTTCAAGTTTAATACTGAAATACTAAAACATTACTTTAATACTGAAACAAACAGTAGCAAACAGTCTTTGTTTTTTATAAGACGTAATCTTGGATGTTTTTGATGGTTTATTGTTTAATTCAATTGTTACAGATAATGAGGAACATGTTTTCTTCAATTTTTACATTTTAGTGTAAAAATTCAATAATTTCTTGGTGTTTCCAACCTTTATCCTGTCAGTGTCTGCATTTGTAAGATCCAGTGATTTCAGTAAGATTGTCTACTGACTTTTCACCTCTGCCCCCACTGTTGAAAACAGACCTGCTTGTGTCAGTCATGTCGCTTCATCATATAACCTTTATCCCTGGAGCTCTTTGTCTTCTGGTTTTACAGCTCAACTATTTACCATTTGTTCAGCTCAAATCTTTACTGTCATATTTGGCTGCAGATAAGTGCATACGTAAAATAGTGAAAACAATATACTGGATTATCTTTCTGTCATGTCTGTCAGGTTAATGTCAACAGAGAAGCAACATTAGTGTCATAAATGTTCCTCAAATCACCCATGTTAAGAGTCTGGTGTCACAGCAGAAAGCTCAGAGCAAAAACACGAGTTAAGGATCTGCCTACAAAGAGTATTTATTCTTCCAACTTGCCTCCATAACCTGGTGGGTCTGACCTTCAGTCCTGTGGTGGGGAAAAGCATGACATATGGCCTAGTCTGACCATACACAGGACAACGCTGGATTGGGCCTGCAGACCCCTGGGTAAAGTCAAGTGAATGCATGTAAACATTTAACCCCCTGTGCACTGAGCGGCATGGGCTTAGGTGACCCCACTGAACATCAATCAGACAGAGCACAATAGGATGAGGCATATGGGGGAAAAACTGGGGTCAACCACACTTCTAATAAGCAGATATGGATGGAAATGTAGGTCCTCTTTTCCGGACTGTGAGTAAGCTGGACACTCCTACCCCCTTAACCACGAGCAACAATTATGAGGAACCTTCAATGCATGAGCTTTAGAGATGAGTGGATAATCTACTTGGGCGGATTTAAGACTAATCTGCCATTTCTGCTCTCCAAATCAAATCACAATGGGATACATATAGGGCTTATGCTCTGATATGATGTTTTCAAAGCAGATAGAGTCCAATCCACAGAATGGCCAAGGGAGTATTTTGAAGGATTTGGCATGAATATGATATAATAACATTATGAAATGTATTTTGGTTAAGTTTAGAGAGTCCAAATGGTCACTACCTCCTACAAGAGTGCAGAACAAATTGTACTATGAAGATTCATAACCTTCTTTCTTACAGTCGCCTAAGCTCTATCTCCTATGACGATGCACTAAAAAAAACAGACTGAGAATGGGTGTTTTGACAGCTGTAGGGATAGCACTACCCTATTCCTCTGCCTTCTGAGATAAGAACAATCAGCAGAGTAGGAAGTGCAGGAGCTGGTCACGCCTTCCATGTTGGTTTCTGTCTATCACTGCAGTTGAGCAGAAAACCACAGACCTAATGACAGTTGGCAAAAACAAAATCATATGACTGTCAGTGGAAGTATGTGACAGCACTGGGTCTGCATGGGCATAAACATATGTAATCATAAGCATACATTCCCACGTGTGAAAAAACAAACACTAAAGACACGCTAAATGGTGTGTATCCTCTGATGTGGGTGCCTGTCATTTAAAATCTCTCACCCTGACAGTCCAGGCCCCTCATTTCATTACTGCTCCACCTCTTTGCCAGACATTTACAATCCCATTACCTTCTACAGAGCAGATCAAGCTTCAGCCAGAGCTTCCCAACACAGACACAAACACATTGATCCAACATCTGAACCAGAAAATAGCAAGGGCAGACAGAAGAGGCCCTAGATACACAGTCGCACAGTCAATAGGCAAAAAAATATGAAAGTCTTCAAAAAGCAAGCATCAGTTATACCAGTCACATTTTGTCATCAGAGATTAAAAGGGGATTTTACTTTTGATTGACTGGTTTCAAAGGACAGAAAAGATTACTGAAATTTATTTGGTGGATGAAGACGAATGACACAAAATTTCTAGCTAAATCTCTCCCTGTTTTTGTTCTGGCAGGGATATGTTCTCAAATCTTCAAATATATGAAGATTAAATAACTAAATAATGTTTAAAACTGGTTATAAACATTCTGAACATGAAGCTGTTCCACCCAGGGAAATTACCCATGGGACATGGTATCAGACTCTGAAAGGGTACAAGGCAAAAGCTTAGTGGTTAAGGTTTGAGACCACAGTTGTCCACAAGCATCCTCTAAAATCTGCTGAAAATAGACTTCCACAGCTGCTCCACAACCACAATCACCCAAACCTAGTGCAGCACCGTCCTCCTTACCAATGTCCCATATAAAGACAAGGCTTGAGTCCATGCTACTGAGCACTGTTCAGCATTTTAAGACTTGTTAAGAGACAGAATAAAATCAGACTGTTCTGCATTTTGTGTGGACACAGTTTCTAAAAAAACAATAATGCACAGAGAGGAAATTCACAATTAATGTCAGCAGCTGTGCTTCCTGTCATTTCCCCCTCCTCCCCGCCCCCACGAGCAGCTCTGCCTCCTATGTGGACCGCGGTCGAGGGTCCATGCCCTGAGTGCGCTCACTGGAGCAGAGGGCCCTGCAAGAATGAGGCCTATTCAACAGCCTGCCTCCAGATGCTTGCCAAAACAGTCCTTCAGGCTACAGCAGAGAGCAAAAGAGGGGAGAGAGCAGGAAAGGAAGATAGGAATCTGATAGCCTATCATTAACAGCCCAAATAAATTGAAGGAAAACTCTCAGGCAAAACCAGTGCCCTCAGTGGTGATGTTTATAGGTGATAGACTTATTGTTTTGTCTCTTGTGGGATTTCAAAGATCTGTTATGCTTCACCAGAGAAGGTATTTGTTGTTGTAGATAAATTATCTAATGTTTAGTGTCCACTGTGATTCACAGACAATGCCCTCAAACCCCAAGTGAGGTCAAATCCATACAAGAGCACCGTGTGGGAGTTTCTCTGCAATTGCGATGTAAACCAATCTAATAGCTTATGTAACATCCACCCTGGTACTACAGTAGGTGCTAAATAAATAAACTGCACTGAATTTAATTATTGTTTTTATTTTTTTCATTCAGAATTTTGGTCAAATAAGTGAAAGACAAATGAACAAATGCATCTTTAATTATGGACTTAACTATCAGCTGAATAGGCTTAACTATCACCTGAAATGGAAATGTAGCAATAAACTCACTGTGAAACTTGACACTGCACCAAAAACCTTCCGGCTTCCACATGATGCTTTGTAAAGCAGCGTCCCTGTGTGTAAGAGAAGGAGCAGATCAATGCAATATTAATGTATCAATCAGCACCAAGTTATCAAGCAGCAGCAGAGAGAACAGCATTGCAGCCCCTGCAAACATGACCTTCAGCTACAGTATATAATCCCTGCACAGAGCTCTCTATCTTCTCTTAGTCATAATATATATAAAATATAGACTCAATCATGTGAACCGTCCATCCACAGGGGTAATGTCAGAGAGTATGAGTTGTAAAGTAAATGTGTGCATCTGTACATTTCTCCAAGGATTCAGCCTTTCCTTGTGAATTCTTTTCCATTGAACCATCTTGATATTCTCCCAAAGCTTCTTTAATAGACCAACCTGATAACACTCGAATATCTGCCTTTATCTCAACATGACATGCATTTCAACATCCAATTTACAGTCTGTATGTACAAGAGCAGACTTGCTCATGCTTAGGGCTTGGAAGCCACATTGGGTTGCTTGAAAAGTGGACATAATGAAAAATATTCTTTACACTAAAAAGTACAATGAATGTAAAAAAAAAGATTTTGTATAATCTATCTGTAGCTTCCTCCACACTCTTGGATACAGAATACAAAGAAAGTTGTTTTAGATATATTTGAGACTTAAAAACAAGGTTCCACATTGGAGGTTTCAGTGACAGGCTCTTCCATATGAACACAGAGGAGGCCGATCTGCAGCGCTGTGTCTAGTCTGACACCTTGTGGCTAAGACCTAGAAGTACGTTATATATACAAACTGGAAAACATAAAGGTTAAGACCTCATTTCTTTACTACTTCAACTTCAAGAACCTAGGGAAATGGTTGTAGGACAGTAAGTCAATTTTTAAAAAGTTCTTATCACCCAGACCATTATTAATGCCTCATAGCCTATTTCTATTATTTGCAGGTTGCTTTTAATGCAAAGACATGACTATGAACCTTTACAGGATCTCAGAATGACCAAGTTAAAGGTTTAGGTTGTTGTGCACTAACAATCTTACCTTGAGATGAAAAAGGTGCATCTTCAACTATCCAGGTGTAGCAGCTGCCCTCATAAGTTTATCTCTGCTGTAACTGTGAACATCAAAGATGATTGAACAGTTCTGCAATAATGTAAATGAAACTTGATAATTTTTAGTTGGGCTTTTTTCTATTATGTAACTGTTAGCTAAATAACATAGTTATTTTGAACAGTGAAGGTCCACATGTCAGAAAACTTAAAATCAGCATAACGTTATTGAGAAAGAAAAAATGTTTGACAAAAAGATTTTCAAAAAATAACATTATTACTTTTGCTATTACCCAACTTCTTCCAGTAAGGCCGTTTAAATAATTTCTGCACTGTTTTTTCATGTGACTTTTCAGTGTATTATTATACTTGAGTTTATATGTGTTGGCTGGGCTGTGACTAGTCTGTACTTGGCAAACATGGGGATAATGTTATTTTATTTTATACAATTAATTTATGTGAGTCAGTTGCACAATCACATCCTGCTCAGCTATACTAGAAAAAGTACTCAGATCTTTTTTTAAAGTGTCAAACTATCCGTCCATCTATTAACTGCTTTTCCCCTTAAGGGGAGATTGCAAGAATATTTAAAGTAAAGGTCCTGTATTCAAAATGTTGCTTGAGTAAAAGTACAGAAGTGTTATCAGCAAAAGTAAAATCGCTGAAAGTTCATTCAGAATAGGTGAATTAATTGATGCTTTAATGTTAAGGGTGGTAAAGGTGGGCCTAATTTTAATAACATATGCTGGGTTAATTATTAAGATACGTCCTAATCATTTATAATAATAATAATGATTTAGCTATTTGTTGATCATATTATATAGTATACATGTTACGAATTAGAAAATTTATAACCAGAGTGATATTGTAAATTTTTGTTGACTATAGGTGATTAAACTGTTGAAACAGCATATTATAACTTTAGACCACAGTTTATAGCTTTTCAGGACTCAGCGTCCTCAAATTCTCGTCAAACATTAGATTAATGGTAAAAAACAAAATCGTTGAGGAAGATTGCAGAGTAGCTAGCTCATATTGGCTAACCTTAGCTAACGTTGGCCAAATCGCTGCTAGCTGCATTATTTGCTGAATTATAAACTTTGTTTATAATTCAGAAGGAGGACTACACATACGTACCTCGAAACAACTGTTTTTGTTTTCCCCAGTAACTACTAGATTACTATACTTTAGATTGTGAAATAGCTCAGCTACATCCACCGCTGTCTGTGTTGTTCTGAAGCAGTTTGAAGTTCCTTATAAGAAATAAGGAAGATGCTCACCGGCTGTGGAAGGTGACCTGTATGTCACAGTGCTGACATTACAGAAAATAAGTTTATGTAGTTCAAGTTATGTTTTTCAAGATGTTATTTTAAAGTAGAGAAACTTCTGTGTGGGTTTCATCAATATTTTACTGCATGTGCACAACACAAACAAGTACAATAGAGTGTACAAACCTAAGCCTCTTCAAAGACATTAAATGTTTTATAATATAGTAGGATAAATATTGTATTTGTGTTTTTGGTTGTTGTGTGCTGAGTAGTTGACCTGTGCAAGATTCTACGTGTGGTGTATGCTGGTCCAGTTTCTCTGTTCGAGCAGTAAAGAAATGTGAGGTTTGTATTAAGACTTTTTTGTGTATTAGTCGAAATAGGAATACATCTCGACTAATGCAAACACTATTTTTGCTAGAAATATTTGGATTTGTAGTAAAAGTATTTCCTGTTATCTTGGTTTTGTTGTTGACTTCCCCTCAGTTTTAATTTTCCATTTATCTTTACAGATGTCATGAAAACCAGCTACAAGCTGCAGCAGGATGCTACGAGTAACCAGCTTGCTTTCATACAGTAGTCTTCTTTCATACAAGTCTTGTACAGTAACATGGAAATATTGGCTGATTTCTTATACAATATACTTTGATGTTGCCATACACATTTAATCAGTATCTTTTACTTTGTATGTCAAATTATCTGGAAATGTGAAATCTTCTTAGAAAGTTGATGTCCACCTATAGGTTTGTATACAAACTCCTGTTCAGATACCCCCACCTAAGAAAAAGTGTACTTTACTCTTGTGCTAATTTAAAATTTATGTAGTTCAAATACAACAAGAAAAAATAAAAATGAAAAACATGGAAGAGCACATCATTTTGTATTGTTATTGAATAATAAGTAATGGGTATTGTCTATGCTATCCAAAGATATAGGCTAGATGAGGCAATATTTAGTGTGTTTACACACAAAAAATATATTTCATGCATATGCTGGACTGGCCATAGGTGGGTGCTGTTGTTCAGCAAATCGAAAAAATTAGGCAGCCCTTTGGCTTATTTGGGAAATCTTTTTTATAAAAAGGCAGTGTGTGGGTGGAAAGGCATCTGTTTTGTTTCCGTTTGCAGTGCCGACTGTATATAGCACACACTTTGTTCACACAAATTTAAATTGTTGCACAATAATGTTATGTAATGAGGCAGGAGATACACTAAGAAATTGAGTTAATCTTTAGTGAAAAAGGAGGGGCTGGTAGATTTTTAGGTAGGTGGAGAGAAACTATAGGCTATAGCTGGTGGTGGTGGTGATGTAGGTTTTTCTGTGCATGTGTACTGTACATGTTAGAGTTAGAGTCTTTAGCCTCACTCTTCATTGAGGTGGGTCCTCTTGGCCTCTGGACATTTGATGGCAAGCTCCCTCTTTGGGCTTGTCCCTCCTCAGTGTGACTCTCTGGGGAGAAGGGAAGACCGGAGGAGGAGGGAGGATAGCAGAAAGGGAGGGAACACCAGCAGAGAATCAACACAGCCCTCTGTTTTTAGTCAAGGGTTGTAATGGGATCAGATAGTAGGGGGAAAAAAAACCTTTTACTGCTATCTATTAAAACTTAAAGCCTGTCTGACATTTATCAGCAGGAATGCAGCAAGGTGATACAGAGGAGGGGAATTATAGTAGGATAGAAAAGAACAGTACTGCAAAGAATGACGAGCCCTCGTAAACAGTAACTCTCAGTAGTGATTAAAAGACTATAGTAATATTCAGTGTCAGTATAATGTGTATAAATGTCAAATTGTCCTTAAAAAGCTAATCATGGCAAGGGAGGCGCTCTGACATGTTTAATCATTATATTTAGCCATGTTCAGGTCCACCCACAGAGAAACCACATGCTATGTGGCAACATAATTCAGAAGAGGGGAGGTGGGATGAGAGGAAAGCCAACGGAGGAGGAGGAGAGGGGACTGTAGGTGTGGCTGTCTTTGAATTAGGTCGAACTCCTCCGCACACTAAATGCATTTTTATGGCTGGGTTTAGCATCACGCCAGCCAGTCTTGTCCATCTCTGATGCATCCCCAACCAGGGAGGTAGTTTGTCCTTTGGGTACCACCTCGAATATCGAGAACAGCTCCTCTGCATAGCGCACAGCAACACCGGCTGCCATTAGCTGCTGTTGCCACTCTCAAATATCGTTACCAAGTCTAATTTTAGGATGATATGTCTTTAATTTAGTGTGATTTTTTTTGTAGCGGGGGAGCCATTCTCCTGGGCAGCTGTGTTTGGGCACAAGCTGATGTAGGCACTGGGCCAAACTGGGAGTAGGCTGCTGACTCAGCCTCGACTGTTGCATTAATTTATCTGCACTGCAGTACTCCACCACCTCCCTTCCCCTTCTCTTTTACTTACCTCCCCCTCCCATCCTGACTCCATCTCTCTCTCTCTTCTCCACCTCACTGCACTCACACAGCCATCCTGGAGCATGGCAGCGGAGCGAAGAGGAGAGGAGAGAGAGGGAGGGTCAATAGTCAATAAAGAGCTGGTTCCCATTGCCTACATGTGTAGATGACTGATAACAGAGACACCCGAAGACTTGAAAATATACAAAAATCCAGAAGAGCGGGGGAGGAGGGAGACACTGCAAGTCAAAAATAATGTGATTTAAGAGAGGAAAGGGAGCCAGATTTTTGTGAAATGACAAAAAGGGAAAGGAGATACTCCACTATTCAGTGTCTCTACCATCTACCACACAGTGTGTGTGTGTTTTACACACATTTCCACCTCCTCCCATTTGAGGACACCGATGGGAAAAAATCAAACAGATCAATATCCCCCCAACATGACTACCTCAGTCCCGTTCACATGAGGCTGTGCGGTTATGTGTGTGATGACTGTAATATCATACCTCTGAGCTATTTACTTTATGGTAGGCCACAAGCATCACACTACAGATGGCCTGCATAATAATGGGGCTAGAGTCCATCTTCTGCCTGTGAGGGGGATGTTAACACAGGGCTTTTAACAAATTCAATAAGTCCATTACATTTGAAAGCCTTCCTTTGATGACACTGTTACCACAGAGCTGCTCAGATCCATTTCACAGGCTGTTTTGTAATGCCCTTGCATCCACATACCGCAGCACAAAAGTAAAATAAACTGCACAAAATGGTGACCACTACTTAAAGTGGACTCAGTGACCATGAAATAAGCCTGAAGGAAAATAGTGGAAATCTAGAGGCTCTGCCATGTCGGGCTGCAATAAATAAATTCCATAATGGCAATAGAAATATTTAGAAGTCAACATTTCATAAAGAAACAAACACAAAGTTGTAACTGGAAGGCTGCTTTATTGGTAATAAAAAGGTTCGTGCTCAAATGAAGACAATCCTTCAGATATTCTTACCAAGAGTCCAAGTGGTTGTGCAACACACCATCGTATTGTACTGTATATCCTCTTTTATCACGGTGTCAAATGATAACAACAGTTTGAAAAGCACTTTTTAATTTTTCAGCAAAAAAGAAAAAACGCCCATAATAAACCATGCTAAAAAAGAATGAGTCCTATAATCAAATATTGATACAAAAATAAATTTCAGATGGAAACAGAAATGTAGAAGAAATAAAACAGAAATATAGAAGGCAAGCTGCTTTTTCACAAGCCAAGTGGGTGACACACATAGCACTAAGAACAGGACATTTTTGAGTTAGCTGTTTTTCTGTTAACATCACACACTGTTGAATATTAAGATGAAGTGGGGTGTCTGGATGATCCTCCGGCAGTATTTCTGACTCGACATCCCTGATTAATGTTGTGTTCCTTCGAACCACCATCCTCCACAGTTTGGAAACCTGTTTTTTGTTGTGTCTTTTTTTTCTGTTTTGTTTTTGTAGTTTTTCAGTGTGGCATCGACATCCAAATTCGCAGAAAAAGCAGAAAAAAGGCACATGCCATTGAGTGGAACACTAGAAACAAACCATTCAACAAAAGAAACGTGAGGATGAGAAGCAAGTACATGATTGTATGCATGTTAAGTCATAATGGCACTGATGTGTGTATGGAGAAAAAGGCCCTGGGGTTAGAAACCATCTCAGGGTGGATGAGGCAGTCAGTCACACCAGCTGACATCCTACAGGAAGAGATCAATGGAAAGGTTGGTGGGCAGTGAGAAGAGTCACCTGTGTGTGTTTGTGTTTGTGACTGTGGGTGTGTCCTGTACACTCAGTGAAGGTGAGAGATATGACAGTAAGTGAGAAATGTGCTGGTAACATTGTCCTTTCATCATGATCAGGCTACAATCCATGGCAAGCAGCTCCAGTAACATCGCATATGAGCTATTCCCCAACATAGAAGGGTGCTGGAAACAACCAGTTTTAGACATCCACTGAACGTGTTGCACATAAATCAAATGTGACAAACAGTGTTCTCTGTTTTATGTATATACATATAGACATATATGTATACATGTATATATCTTTTGTATTATATAATATCTATATTTCATTCAATTTCCGTCAACAAAGTGAAAAGTGTCTCAAAAAATCCAAAAGGTAACAAATGTGACAAAGGGCATAGCTGGAAGCCATTCTATATTATTGTTATTATTCATTTTTTGATTATTAGTAGTAACATTTTTAAAATTCCGTATTTACAAAAAACACAACAAAGCATGCTGATAAAATAAAAGAATATAATACAATATTTATAGTTTCTCTCAAAAAGTTCATTCTTTTTCAGCGATTGTGCCATTTACATCATAGCCTGCACTGTACATATATGTTTTTGTGTTTTCTTTTTTGTCTTTTTTTGCTTGTTTTTGTTTTTTTCCTTTTGTTTTTTTTATGTGTGAATGTATCATTCTAAAACATTACATCCAAGATGAACATGGGTATATTGGATGACATTATGCACTCCTCCTGTGGTTCTCATTGGGAATGTATTTGGTTTCAGTGTGCAGCAGCCAAACCGATTCGGAGACCTCATATTGTAAACAGACCTCGGGTATTTTTACAGACAGGGGGTTCTGAAACAGGCAGTGTTAAACACACCAAATGGCATTAGTGGTGTGACAATAGATGCTAGATTTATGTCCAGTCATCCACATATAAATAGGACCATCACTCCTGTGTAGAAAATAAATGGCAGGAACACCTAAAGAGGCAGCTGTGTCTTGTATACCACTTGACAAAGCCTCCGATTTTTTGTTTTTGTTTTTTATGAAAAACACCCACAAAGCTTATTATACAACATAGTTGTGTCAATGTGAGGCCTGCTGATGTTTAATCTTGGCAAGTGTTAGGTTTCTAACTCCATCTCTGGCTAATTATTTTTGAAGCGGGTGAAAGCATTTTAATGCCTGCAAATACTGTATGTGAAAAGATGGTGCGAGCCTGGGTCCAACACCACACAGTGTTTAAGAGGTCCCACAAAAGCACAATGATACACTGACAAACATGGGACTTTCATCACTCCGACTCTGACCATATCACTATTATCTTCTTCTGCTCTTGCATTTCTCTTATTCTCATGGCAGTCACTCTAAAACACTGAAGGGAGAGGCTCTATCTATTTATTGGTCCATGTTTATTTTGTAATTTATCATCCATTCACCTTCCTGATATACCACACAAAGTCCTTTTTGTTCTACAGTCCCAAACACAAGCCCTTCACGGCCATCCACTGTCCATACATGCTAGGCACGACAAGGCATGCCCTTGTGATAATTCTCCACTAACTCTGCTGTTTGAAATGGTCAGTCTCACTGATCAAAGCTTGACTGCATCACAAGGACATCAGAGAAGGCTTTTTTTTTAAAGCTAGCAACTCAAATTGTCTGAAAAGCAGTACTTACTGTAAGATATCACTCACTGGGGAATTCTGATGTGGATCTCACAGAGTACAAAAGTGTATGAAAAACCAGTAAAACTACTATTTAATGTATCTACCTACATGTGGTTTTCTGTTCTGACCCCAAAATAAATCCACATTTCTCTCCCTTCTCTAAGACCTTGGCATAAAACATCACCTGCTCTCATTGCCATAACAGGTACCACAGGTAAGTAAGAAAAGTGACTGTAGGATGGATGCAAGTAAACAAAGAGATGCAAGCCCCATATTTGTTTTTGGACCACTGACATGGCCCTCCAAATCTGTACAACCTCAACATGAGGATATTCTTTTTCCTAATACTCACACACTCCACATTCTGTCTTTAATTTTAACAATCACAGCAGCAAAAAAACCTTTTCTAGCTTGTGTTGTTGGCTGATCTGAGACATTACCTCTGAGTACTTACATCCTTCATTCACCTGATGTTTTGATTAATTAAAAGATCAAGGTCAGTTGAAAACCAAAAATTGTAAAGGGATCATATGAGTATCATTCCCCCAATATTCTATATGTCAGTATCTATAATCTTCATTTTCCATTTATAGTTCTCGCATTTACCCCAGTGGACAGCCTCAAACTTATAGTCAAGCCACTGCAGTTATCTGAGAATTAGTGTCTTGTGGACTATGATTACTCATGCATGATTCCTGATCAAAACATGCCTTCATGCAAGTCATTTCTATGCATTGAACGAGCACAATAATTATTATTTATCTGGAACTCGGCCTGAGCAAATCTCCTTCTGCCCAAGTCAAAGCAATGACTAATGACCCCTGCCAAGTCAGTGTGAAAGCCCATGTAGAAAATTTCTTTTTCAATGTCAGTATAACAAAGAGGAGATGAAAAGACTAGTGACATGGGCTAAATGTTTTTTTTTTTTGCTGCTCAAACAATGTAAAGATGCAAGTATACTCAAAGCACAAACAAAAAATCTTTTGTCTACAATTTTGGGTTTCCCCTTCACTAGGTTGCCTTCCTAGTTAAACTTGCTTGGTTGATTATTGTTTTCTTATTGATAAAGATGGTAAACTGTTACAGACCCTCCTTGAGACTGCTAATACAGTTCTAGTAGGAGATGTAATATCCAGTCCTGTAGCATTGGAGTTTTGCTGCAGGAGGTTCCACACTTGGTGGTGGCAGGGATTTTGCAATTATCTAGCAGATATTTCTGTGCCGTGGCAGTTGGTCCCCAAAGAAATGTGTTATCGGCCAGCACATTGTGAGTTTTTCATTTTGTAATTGTTCCTCATTTGCATGAACTTGGTCACTATGCAGCAAATGTTCAACGGTAAACTGATTGTGTTTGGTTCAGCTGTCATTGATGACATAATAAACCACACTGCCTCAGTAATATTTGAGTCTGTAAACATTTTTTTGTACGTTTTGTTGTTTTTTCTTACTTGCAAATGATCACTTTTTCTACATTTGTTGGGTTTGGGCTCAGAGTCTCATCTTGCTGTGTTTTATTGGATTTGTAGAGTCACTGAACCCTAACACTTGGATTCCCACTCATCTTTTTGGTTTTTATCTTTCTCTTTCCTGGCCCACTCCTCCTTGTTGTCGTCCTGCTTCTCCTTGTCAGGTTTGGTCACACTGTCATACGAGGGGAGGGAGGCTGTAGATGGTGTGCTCTCCTTTTTCTCTTGGTTGGTCCCGCCATTCTCAAGCTTGTTATTAGTAAAAGCATGGCGCTTAAAGATGATGCCACGCCTGATGAGATGAGCACGATATGCGTTCTGAATAATCCTGGCAGAGACATCCTCCTGTTTGCGGCGGAGGGTGGTGGTGATGGGTTCATATGACACTTTGGAGGGGTTGGCTGCCACGAAACGCTCCTCCATCTGCTGCCTCAGCATATCCAGCTCACCACTGTCACCCAGCACACGCTTTGTGAAGGCAAACAGAATGTCCAGACAATGAATGCGATCGCCGCTCACCATAGGCATGTCCATGGCAATTAGTTCTATGGTATTGGGCTTCGGCACTCGAAGTGGGTGCTCCAGTGCATCAGCAAAGTCAGACAACTTGGCAAAAGTAATAAACTGAGAGGCAGTGGGGTCAAACTTTTCCCAGATCTCGTAGAAGGTTTCAAAGTCATCCTCACTGAGTGGATCAGCACTCTCCTCTGTGGCCACACTGAAGTTCTCCAGGATAATGGCAATGTACATGTTGACCACAATCAGGAAAGAAATGATGATATACATGACAAAAAAGAAGATTCCCACCGAGGGATTACCACAGTCGCCTTTCACTGATGTACCAGGATTCTCCAGGTTGGGATCACAGTCTGGTGGATAGTTGAGAATGGGCAGTAGCAAGCCATCCCATCCAGCTGATGTAGTGATCATGAAGAGGATGATCATGCTGTTTCCAAAGGTCTCAAAGTTGTACAAGTCATCAATGCCTGCTCCATGTTTTACATAGCCAAAGTTAGACATGCCAAAGATGGAGAAGATAAACATGACCAAGAAGAGCAGTAGGCCAATGTTGAAAAGGGCTGGCAGTGACATCATCAGAGCAAAGAGCAATGTCCTTATGCCTTTGGCTCCTTTGATCAAACGAAGGATACGGCCAATACGAGCCAGCCTGATCACCCTGAACAGGGTTGGTGACACAAAGTACTTCTCAATGAGGTCAGCCAAAAACATACCTGAAGGAAAGAAAAGGAGAAAGAAAGAAAAGAATACATCAAAATACAAAAGATTTCTACAGGTCACTCTCATCGCTCCCTTACTGATGTCTGCTGCCATTACTCACCAACGATAGAGAGGATGACCACCACCACATCAAAGATATTCCAACCATTGGTGAAGTAATAATGGCGAAGGGCAAAGAGCTTCAACAAGAACTCCATGGTGAAGACCACAATGAAAATAAAGTTGACCCAGTAGAGGACATGCTCTGTTTCATTTGACTGGTCGTCCGTTTCCACCATCATCGTGACCATGTTGAGACAGATGAGCATCATGATAGAGATGTCAAAAACTTGCTGCGTCACAAAGTCAAACACCATTCCCTGGATCTTGTTCTGAGGTGACAAACAGCAAAGATGAAAGTTACAATTTATAGAAAATTCAGCCAACAGCAAAATAATCTGAATACAAAGTTGAAAATTGTTGACTCAAAGAAAAAATAAACATACTGTTGGTCGAGGAATAGGTTTTTGAGGCTTTTTTGACCCCAGTTTTTTCATGGCATTGTAGTACTTCTTCTGTTCCTCTGTCATAAAGATATCCTGACCTCCAAAGTAAAGGGATAAACAAAGACTTGGTTATAACCATATTCTGACACCTGAAAAATGAAACACTTGAAGCACAATACAGGATTTGGTGTTAGAACAGGTCTTATCTTTTTCTTCTGTTGGTTGAAGTTGTCAATGATCACACCAATGAAGAGGTTGAGGGTGAAGAAGGAGCCGAATATAATGAAAACGACAAAATAGATGTACATGTAGATGTTGACTTCATAGTTGGGTTGGTCTTCCACCTTGGAGGAAAGCACAGTAATGAAAGTGGAATTTCATTATTACACAATCATTTTGGGAAGGATGCTTATTTACTTTCTTGTCAAGAGTTAGATTAGTAAAGATCAATGCTACACTTATGAAATAACATACAAATCTGTACAAAAACCCAAAATACAATATAAACTATATGCACTTTTAGTGGTGTTTAGGTAACTTCAAGGACTCTCTACTGATTGTTTAGCCTAGTTTTTCATTATGCTAAACAAAATGTGCTGGCAGCTTCATAGTTCAGAGTTTAAATTTCTCAACTAACTGAAAGGATCAGATGAAGAGGAAGTCCCTAAATTTTGAACTACTGGTTTAATACAGGCATGCAAAAAATATGGCATATAGTGAGATACTCACTTAAAATAAAATGTTTAATATTTATTGAGGAAGCAGAATATTTACCTCTCTGGAATCCACAGCTGCGTACATAATGTCCATCCAGCCTTTGAATGTAGCCTTTTAAAAAGATACATAGCTAAATACATTTGCAGGAACAAAAAGTAAATAATACCAAGAAAATCCTAAATTGACACCAAAGAATATTCAAACTCAAACCGAAAGTGATGCATGTCCTGTGGTACAGCTTGTGCATGGAAAGAAACCAGTAGATGAAAAAAAGGGCATGGAAATACACATATAAGCAATGAATATGAACAATACACAACCTCAGAGTATTGTGAAAGCAATAACAGACCTTCAGGTGAAGCACAGAAAGAACAAAAAACAAAAGCTCATAGGAAAATGAGAAATCAAGTTAGTGTGAAACAAGAAATGGTGTTAAAGAGGAAAGGAGGAGGGACACTCTCACCACTTGCAGTAGGGCAAGGTAGCCAGCGCCCACATTGTCAAAGTTGATCTTGACGTTCTTCCACCTGACCTCACTAAAGTTTTGGTTAATGAGGGCCTCACACTGGGTCTTGTTGTTGACCACGTCGACAGGAAAGTATTCCTCTGATGTCTCATTGAAACAGTAGTAGTACTTGCCCGCAAACAGGTTGACCCCCATAATACTGAAAATCAGCCAAAAGATGAGGCAAACCAGCAACACATTCATAATGGAAGGGATGGCACCCACCAAGGCGTTGACTACCACCTAGACCAGACCAGGAAAGAAAGGACACGACAGTGTGAGAACCAGGAAACAAACACAGCTCATTCAACCCCTCTTACAAGACACTACATACTGTTATGGCGTTACACTTACTACTTGAAAACACTATTTGTGACAGGTACAGGAGCTGTAATTTAGTTTAATTATGATTTGACGTAGCTGAAAATAAGCAGTGCATACCTCTGTGATGTACATACTAAATTGTGGGGAATTAATGGAAGGAGAACGGTATCAGTTCTGTTCTAATACAAGCAGAACTGATGTGACTATGAGATGCATCCTGTTGAAGTAACAGCTTAAGGGATACTCAATCATACACATACTCACACGCACATACAAGGCAAATGCCTATATACAATAACCTCACGATCTCAATGATCACAATTTTTATGTAAATTAACATTAAATACATTTCCTATATAAAATATAATAATTTTGTGAATGCTTATGATGTGATTGTAGTTATACAGTGGTAACACTTTAAATTAAATAAATCTTCTCCTTCTAAGTTGCTTTGGATAAAGGCATCTGCAAAGTAAAGTAAAGTAAAGTCCACTAATTAGCATTTACCAGAAATTGGTAAATAACACACTAGTATGTAGTTGATATATTTTTTTAGTGATGTCATCTATAACTCCTCCTGTGGATGACGAGGTTGCTGCATAAACAGATTATAAATAGCAATAAATAAAAAGAGGTGTAAAAGCTATATTTGTTGACAAATATAGCAATTGTACATGCCCTTTTATCTACTCATAACAGCATATTACTGTGTTGTTGTTTTTCATAAATGTTAAAGTAGATCTAAATGTAATTAGTTTTGTATGTCAGAAACTGTTTTGCATAACATGAATGTCACTTATGTGTATTATTAGTTAGATTTACAGAACATGTCAGTTGCAATAAATGATAGAACAAAAAAACTAAGATGGTGTGAAGTATACTGTGAATTGTCGTAACACACAAATTGCTCATTTTACAACATAATTTAACCTAATTGTAATTTTAACCACACACACAATACGATTCCCAGCAGTTGTTTTCTAATGTTTCATTTTCGACAAAACCATTAAACACTTCTGTTGTTATTTAACATGTTTGATTTATACATATATACTAGGCATGAAATAATGATGACAGCAGTTGACTGTTGTGAGATATTACAGATAATAATTTTGGACAAAATAGATCTATATGTGTTACTAGGTGTTTACTTTGTAAAGCTTACACAAGTGTTTGCCATACCACTATGAAGTGTCCCCTATTACCACCCCAACCTTAGACAGCCAATACTCTTCACCTTACTGAACCCTTTTCATAATTAGCCCAAGTCAAACAATACAACACTATAGCAGTATAAAATTAAATCAATCAAAGTGTAATTCCCACCACCACCCCAAAATTTTGTCATTTGTAGTAGTCCAATCTGATTTCCTGAATATTTATCATAGCGAGTAACAAGCTCAGCACATAGTGAATCGCTCACTACCAGTGTTAGGCAGGCCGACCAGCAGCTCTCAGGCAGACAGCTGAGCATGCATGTCTTTTGCAGACTCGTTTTGTGGAGCCATATTCCCTCCTCATTAAATACAGACAGGGAGGAGCTCTAGAGCAGGATTCTCTCTTCGTGTGCACAACCTTCACATACGGACTTATGCTGACTGTGGAATCATAAATTTTAAATGTGGTGTACAGAGGGCACATTATTAAAATATTGCGTGAAATGTAAAATGCTAAAAGAAAATAACTTTTGGATATTTTTCTAATACAATTAACAAGTCATTCCCACATGGTGTTGGCATCACACTCGCTGAGAGAATGGCTCTTTGCTCAATCTGAGATACAGTGGAACCACTTTCAAAAAATTCCGTATTTAGAAAAAGAATTAGGCCATGCTGTGTGGAAAGCATTCTCAGAAAGAGGGAAAATGGCTTTCAAAAATGCATAATGTGCATCGGCAGTTATAGTACATGCGTGTTACATGGCATTGTGCAATCTCAAGAACTGCTCAAATCAATAAATAAATAAATAGAGAAATGTGTGGATAGAGAGATAGCGGCTAAAGAGATAATGCCTGAAGCTTTGTATGTCTGATGAACCATTCTGATATATACGTGTGTTTTCTGGGTGTCTGACAAATATCTGTAGCACCTTTTTAAGCTAAAACATATTTGTTTTATGTCATATGTTTTGGTCTGCTCATAGTGAAGACAGGCCATTAAAGTGATCAGTCTGTATATGCAAAACACCCCATGATGACTGATGACCATCAACAGCTGGTAAATCTAAAATTACCAGAAGAATGTTACTAAAACATTTGGATATAACTTAAACTTCAACAAGTTCTTCATGAAAAAGGCGATTTACTGAAGGTATAGCTAGACAGGTTGCCATTCCTGTACAATGCATTGCTAAAAGAAAAAGTAGGGCCGACATTACAAAGCAGCATTAAAAGAAAGAGAGAGGAAAGTACAACGTCAGAACAGCCCATAATCATTGCATGTTAAGCAGTGCAATGTGTCCCTCAGCGCTGTTGAGTTGTGTTGGCCTCCGCGATGCATTGCATCGTAACACTCAACCAATGGGGATGTATAAGTTCTCATCATTCTAACTCTCCAGAATCTCTTTCATAAGGTGTCATCTCTCCATTCATGTACTTCCCTATTCATTTATTTATTGTCTTCACCTCAATTTTCCATTTTAAGGTCAAACAAAATGGTAATTCAATTGATGAACATAGACATTATAGTAAATATTGATACAGCAGGATCAAATTCCTTTATATGTTTCCCTTTACGTTACTGGGCCACCCTCACCTCTTGCACCACAACGCCCAGTGAATGAGTTCATTCATAGGGGCACTGGTATTTCATCAATGCACTTGACTAAAGCAGATGTGCCATGATTTCCAACCCCAAAAATGACATAATCATGCTGACAGATCTATTTCCAATCCCCAAATTAACAAATAAACCTACAATATTTCATAGAAACATTCACAACAACATCCATAAAGCCTATCCAGGGCCTAAAAGCACTGATGTCTGCTCATATGCAACGGCATCACATTTTAGTCGCTGGATATCTAGTATGAATGAGACTTCACTCGGAGTCAAATTTTAAGAATAAATTTGTTTGCAATCAATCCACCCACTGAATTATTACGCAGGCCGCCTTCTCCTACTGCTCTGTCATTTTTGGGACATCCGAAAGAGGAGCAACACATTGTCTGTCTAGGGTTGAAAGTGTTGTCCGAACATCATAGTGCTTGTCAACCTATGGGCTACCACCCACCCAGACCCAGAACTCAAAGTCAGAGTTGAACTGGGCCCATTGTTGCCTCCCAGTTTCACTTCCTGTGGGAGTGGAAGGCAACAGGAAGCCAGGGCCTGCTGTATGCGCTACAGTATGCGGTGCCATGACATGACAGCAGTAATGCCTTGTGTGAAATGGCAGCCTAGCATATTTGCTAAGCTTCTGCCTGCATTCCCAAAGGAAGCTGATAACAATAATAAGTATTTAACGTGGACAACATTCAGAGAAATGTACAGTAACAACCTGCCACCAGAATGGATTGTCAGCAGATCATTCGGTCAGATGGTACGACCAAGGTGCTAGTACTGGCAGAAGCTTAACAAATACTTTCCTTCCAAAGCCACAGCACTGTGAGTGTGTGGTTTCTGTCTCAGTCCCTGATGCAGAAATATCCTGGACAAGCAGGAGAGAGTGTGGTGACCCTCCAGCGGTCCGGCCCAGCCGAACCGGATCGAGGTGGAGTGGGTAGTGGAGGAATAAGGGAGTGAATAAGTGGGTGCTGCACAGTGCTGCACATGTGGGGCTGAGGAGGAGAAGGTGGGGAGGGTCTGAGGTGAAGAGAAGAAGCTCAAACTAGAAGACAAACCAACCAACCAAGAACAGGGAGAGGTAAAAGAGAATGACATCATGACAGATAGAGAGAAAGAAAAGAAAGATACAGGAGGGAAAACAGGTGACAACAACCAGGTGCAACCTATCACTACCACCAGTCACAGAGACAACCAATTAGATCTGTGGGTTTTAGGACAAGACAGCTGAAGCAACCAGAGGTAATGTTGCAGCAAGTGATCTTTGTTCTAAATCGTTCATTGCAAATAAGACAGATTCCTCTGAGTGGTTGTTTGGCAGCCGCCCTGCACAGTTTTGGTGTGACTAGTTAGGCAGAGGTTTTGGTGTCCTGCAGCCCCCTGGTTCCTGCTGGTTGTTCTCTATGCCAGATGCATTGGGGGATGGTGTGAGCTGGGGAGGGGGGAAGTTATGGGAGCAGGGAGGGGGCATGTGGAGGAGAGGGGGGTTCTCAATTGAAAGCAGTGGTTGAAAATCAGGCCAAATGAAGAGCTAATAGTTGATTTCAATGCTCTATGAAATGACATGTAAATCTGGTAAGCTTTGACCAATTTCACATTCATTTAGGCCAATCAAGAAGAAACAAAATAAGATGAGGTACTGCAATCAGAATTTCTTGTTTGTCACTTATGTGATGAGGCAGCTTTGTAAAAGATATTTCTGTAGTTTTTTTGGATACATTTTTATGACCAATTTGTATGTAGATTTGTTTAATAAATTCAATTGAAATGCATTTTGTTCTGCTAGCAATAACTTCACCGTTACTTTACTCAGTCTCCCAGCTGCATCATGACTTGTTCTTTCGCTCTAACAAAGGAATGGTACAGGACTGCGCATGGAAAGGTGACTTCTTGGCTTTCATTTCCTAGTTTTAAAAACAATCCCCCAATATTGTGGAGGTTTTTTTTTGTCCTCTTAGTTTGTTTTTAGATCAGTTCTAGCATGCTTTAAACTGTTGAATGGGCATGCGGAAGGATCAGCTGCTTAGCTTTGGATCTTACCCTCATCCCTTCAAAACGTGACAAGGCTCTGAGGGGTCTCAAGGCCCTTAGTGTCCTGAGTGATTTAATGGGCCCTAGATCGGAGTAGCCCAGCGCATTAGCTACAAGGCTGACTATAGACACCTACACAAAAACAGAGAAGCAAAAGAGGTTCCAAACTGTTAGAAGTGAGAATATTCACTAGGGAAGAGAGACGGCCCTGGCATAGGCGGAGAGTTTCTTAACATACACACATAAATCTATGCATGTATATGCATGTATAATATGGCATTTATACATGTAAATACACTGAGAGAGAAGGTCAATGTTTAGTATAGGTTTTATGTGCGTAGTATTTTTAGTAGCAGAAGGCCATAGGGATTGTTTTTCTGTTATTTTGGGGCAGTTGACGAGATGTGAAAAGTCCTTTGTACCTGCAAAGAAATTTGTGGTTGAGAGAGAAAGAGAGGAGATAGAGACATCAGACTCAAATAGAGGGTAAATTAGGCAGAAAAGAGTGCTACATGATTTAGTTAAGATTCAAGCGAAGGGACTGGGAGAGGAAGAGGAATTGGGGAAGGACGGAAGGAGAGAGGTTACCCTGTAGAAGCTGATAAAAACCCAACAGACTTGAGAGCCTTACCCTTGCCCCTCTAACATTGTCTCTCCATGTCGCTCTTGGGCTGAGGCATAAAATCCCATATAATTTAAGACAGACAAACTAATGGAACCTAAGAGAAAGAATACAAGTAAACATGTACAAGTGTGTCATTTTCCATTTTCTGTCTCATACATCAAATCAAATATAGAGTCAAATAGGAGAATCACAGTCACATAAACCACACACAAGAAACAAGGATGGAGGTTAAGGGCAGATCGGATATAGTTATTAGCACTGGATGGCACTGAAAGGACAAAAATACACAGAGTACAGTCAAGTTACACACAGTTAACAATGGTTAACAATAACAGAACACAACCTCAAAGAAACTGATGCAGCCCTGCTCACATCCAGCAGCAGCCACTGAGGTATTGCTGCAGCCAAAGAGCGCTTCACAGTGTGTTACCACAAAAATCCTTAAATCAAGTCATTATTTTACAAAACTGTATATAAGTGCATATCCTCAATTAACAGCTCTTTTGAAAATACAGGACTCTGCAATAAATCAATATAAATTGATCATAAACTACAGCTCTGGGCCATAAAGTTTAACTAAAATACAGTTTTGCATCACCACTGAAGAAAATGGATAATGGAGTATGGTCACAGTAGAGGAATGACTTTGCCTTGATGAAGTCACCTCAAATGTGCACGGGGAAGTTTTGTAAAGAAGTTTTCTTTGGCTCAATCTGGATTATCCAACATACAAATGCAGTAGTGAGAAGCAGTAATAGAATTAGGCTAAAAGTCTTATGGATCCTTTCAAATAGACCTACATTTGTTTTTTTGTGTAATATCAGAGTAGCACATTATCCTCAGGTATTTTGTCAATTTGTTCCAAACTGTAATTTGCTTGGTCTGAATGCTGGAGGGACTGAAACAGGAGGAGTACCAGTTCCTTACAAATAAGTAAAAAATATCAACAGTGAACACATGTGAAAGCACCTCCAACCAGCCACCGACACCAACCGGTCAAACTCACCGCAAGAAGTACACAACATCCAAAGCTTACCAAAGTCACGGAGGGAGGTTTGTAACAGGCAAAATCTTCATTTTGACTGACGCCTTCATCACAGACTACAAGAGATTAACCTTTTAACCATTTAAGAGTAGAATCCATCAAAACCACAGAGAGAACAGCTGGAAACATGTCAGGATGGATTCGGGCTTCTTCTTCTTATTGTAAATGTTGGACTCTGTCCAAACATCAGCTCCAGGGTGTCCTGAGTAGGGCATTTAGTCAGATTCTGCTAAGATTTCTACTTAGTCTTTGGCACAGAGCCCCTGTCAATATCAATAACCTTGCTTCTTAAATAGGTTAGCAGCTGTTCTGGCATGGAGACAGTAAAATAAAGATTTTGCCTTGATCTACACTACAGTGTTTGGGGTAATTGTCACCTTCAGCCTGACCCCTTGGAGAGCCCCCTTTTGGGGTGCTGGGCCTCTGGCCCCCCAGGTGGGCCAGCTGTGCAGTAGCGGCATCAGCGCTTCAGCGTCCATCTCACAGAGCTCTGCAAGGCAAGGCCAATGACATCTGTGGCTGTGATCCCATGATGACGACAGCACAAACCAAACAGAAACAAAGGAAACTAAAAACAAAGGGAAAAAACAAAACAAAACAATGATAATAATCTGAGTGAAAAAGAAAAATGAATGGAGTTTGACCCCTATCAGCCTCATGCTCATACATCTCAGTATCAATATTGATAAAAAATTATATAACCACCCTAATTATTGTCATTAATTAAAAAGCTAATTTTGGATGCATGTAGATTCTTATTTCTACAGTGCAAACAAAATATAAAAAAATATACAGTGCCTATGAAAAAGTATTCACCCGCATTGGAAGTTTGAACCTCATGGTTAATAAAATTTTGCTCTTTTGACAAAAAATTACAAAATACTTGTCATGTCAAAATGAAGTCAGGTGATCTCTATTTAACTAGATGTGTGACTCCTGAGTGACTTAAGTTTTTTACTTTAAAGGGGATGAACACTTTTGCAATCACGGTTTATTATTTTGTAGTAATCTGTTTCACGTTGACATGAGTATTCTTTGCAACACAAAGCCATAATAAATTTACTATGATTCAGTTTGTTAAAGAAATAAGTGAACACTTTTAATAAGCACTGCTACCCCTTTACTTTGAAAAATATCTGGTTGAGTTTTCCAGAGGTTATTTTACATACTAATTAATTCTTTTTAACATTACACTTGTTAATTTTCCCCTGACATTTTCTCCAGTACATAATACAATGCAAAATAGTATAATGAAAATCAGAGACACAAATAATGGATAACAAAAAATATACAGTAACACAAGGGAAATGAGGAGAAACACACTCACACAAAGATCAGGCATGTCCACACTCAGAGAAAAATACAGGCTGGGCTAATGATGGTGCCCCCCCTTTCAGAGTCCATGGCAATGGTTTCACCCCACAACACAGGATGGCAAAGGCACAGTCAGGTCACAGCACAACCCAGACTCATCAAACACTTTTTTTTGGAGGGGGAGCGCTAGTGAAGACCAAACTTACCGCCGGCCGCCTGTCACCCACCATCATTACATCTCAGCATAATATCACCACATTCCTGAGGTTACACTTTCAAGAGGGAATGAAAGGAGGACAGGGAAAGAGGGGGGGGGGGGGGGGGGTATGTCACTCTTTGTAAAATTTTCACAGCTTGGGAAAAAATAGCACCCTGCACTTTCCCAAATGTTAGGCTTGACAACACACCTACAGAGAGGGAGTCTACAATGACAATAACACAGTATCAGTACTATGTGTATTTAGGTATTGTTCTGTACTTGTGTATAATTTTAAGTGACAGAAACTGTTAAATGTATAAATGCATTCATGTAAAATGCAAGATTTAAACATTTAATCTATGATATGTAAAAGGTGTGTTTGCTGCAGGTTGTCTGGATTACAGGAATTTCTAATGAATGAACATGGCAACCTCTGGTCATTGATAGGAGTCCATTCACGGGTATTGGCTGAGGTGTTGAACACTGCGGAGAGGTGATTAGTTCAAGGAGAAAGTCAGAAGTCAGGGAAATTCTTATTCTTTCCTATTCTGCCACTCGGTGCAGTTTACTCCCCTGAGTCAGCGTATATGTAAAATTCAAATGCTTTAAGCTTCTTGTCATGAAAAATGTCTCCCCCAAGTTCAGATCTCTGGCTGAATCCTTATAGACATCTCGGGAACCTCTAAGGTTATATTGTCTTGAAGTAGGCAAATTAAGATCATGTGTTGTTAATATAGTTTGTGTAACTGCAAAGAATGAAGAATTATCCCTGTTCTGGTTTTTCAGACTTGACTAAAATAAGGAGCAGAGAAGTACATAGAGAGAGAGGACAAAGGCACATCTCAAACATCTTACAGGTCAGAGACACAGGCAAAGACAGTTTTATAGAGACACATTTTTGACACATACTATTGCTCTGAGCATGACTTGAATATGGTTGTAATTTTCTTGGCATCTGTGATTACATTTTTACTGTATTCTGAATAATTTCCTCTGATTTTGATGCAACTACTAGAGAAACTCTTGCTTGTGACACACCAATTATTGTTTTGGTGTGCCACAAAGTAATTAATTCTTAATATTCAAGCATCTCAGAGTGATCAACCAAAAAAGATATAGTGACCGTTGCTTGATGGATTTGTAAAAGATGACAAAGGCATGTATTTACTTGATATGGACAGACTGTAATACAGTCTTGTAAAACACTGTCTTTAACACACAAGTAAACAAATCATTATTGTAAATAACATACCTTCTCACCTATTGCACGCCATAAAGCAGATATTAAATAACCAGATCATAACTTGACTTTCGAAAGCTTATCCACACCCAACAGACAACAATAGGTTCAATACACGAAAGGTAACTTTACTGATTTTCAGCTTCCTATAGTTCTAGTTTGGGGAGCACATGCATATAAAGGCAGTTACACTTATACATATACCCTATACATATACAGTATACTGTATATACACTACCAGTCAAAAGTTTGGACAGACATAGAAATGACCATGTTTGTGAAAGAAAAGCAGATTTCATAACATCAAATTGATCAGAATGAATGTTTAGACATTGCTCATATTGTAAATGACTATTTTTTAAAAGGAATATTTACATAAACATACAGAGGCCTAAATTCTACAAACATCAGTACTGTCTTCCAACAGCATGTTATGTTTGCTAATGCACATGTATTATTTTAAAAGGATAACTGATCATTAGAAAACCAGCAATGATGGTAACACAACTGAAGACATGTATCTTTTCATGAAAAACACATAATTCCTGTGTCCAAACTTTTGACTGGTAGTGTATCTACGTCTCGTTTCTGGCTCAGCTGATGTCTTCTGCCCTCTGAAAATCTTGTTCCAATATCATCAGGGGGAGCTAGATGCAACATTTAAATATATGCTGGGCAGAGGGAGGTTTAGTACCATTCATATACAAGTGTTCCCCAAACTAGAACTACTGGAAGCACGCTGAGTTTTATAAACAACAGAATTTGTACTTGTATACTAGAGCATATAAAGCAGAAAGCAGCATTAGCACTAATGTGTAATAGACTCTATGAATCTTTCTACCAGGGTGTTGCTGTTGGACCAGGGTGTGGTCTGCTCTTCTGCACTAGTCTGCTTCACACAACAGAGGAAACAAAAGCTGGACTTACATCCACAATGAAGAAGTCCAGCCAACACCAGGCATTGGTAAAGTACTTGACAAAACCATATGCAACCCATTTCAGCAACATCTCCAGGATGAAGATGTAGGTGAAAACCCTGTCAGCGTACTCCAAAATTATCCGAATGGTTTTCCGTTGCTCGATGTACACATCTTCAAAGGCCTGTGGGAAAACAGAAAACATAGTCAGACACAGCAAAGATGGCGCAGGAAATATTGCACCTGGTGATTTATGATTCTGCTAATGAAATTGTATGCAGCTCTACAACCCCACTCATGGCTGAACACTAACAATGATTTACAGCATAAAGAACTGTTCTGCATGAAATCTTTCAAATAACGTTGCTCTTATTTTAGTGACATATAACATGCTCATGAATAAGAGCTCACTCCATCACCAGAAAGAGATCCCCTGATTGGTAAAAGGCCATTAATCACCAGCCCCTCCCCCGACCAAGCAGCTCTAAAATTGAACAACCACTGTGCACTGTGATCGATTTGTTTCAGTGCTGTGGACATACACTAGTATCTATGAAGTCTATATATTTTTAATGAGGCAACTTTATTCAATCATTATCCAGTTTGTATTTTCTCAGCTCGGTGATGTGTTTTTCACTTACAGATGAACCTGGTTTTATCAAGTTTGCCAAATGTTTTTTTCTTATGTAACCATATGGTCTCATTTTGTATTCGCAAAGGATGCAAAGATAACACAGGCTTTCTTACCAGGGCACCACTACTGAGGAGGATCATGAAGATGATGAGGGTCTCAAACCAGTTATGCTCCACTATGAGGTAGCAGGTTTTTCTCAGGAACCACCATAACTTCCCCCAGCCCATAGTAATGTCAACTTCACAGCACTTATACTTGGCCACACAAGCTGAGGACACACAGGAGAGATGAATTTTATAGAACGGGATAAGTTAAGATATAAATGTCAGATAAGTTACCAATATTGACTTTAATAAAAAAAACAGGGATTAAATATAAATTAAATATAATTAATAGTGTTAGTATTACAGACAAACAACCAGACTGATAAATACTGACAATACTGTCCTTCACCACCACTCTATCATTTCTACGCTCTGTGTTGTCGAGTGAAGATAATAGGTGCAGTGGGAACAGTGCTCTCACCATCTGTCCAACACGACTCTGGTTCCATGTATTCCTCCACCGTCTCAACCACCACCACCTCTTCCACATCTGGCTTGATGTCAATGGTACTGCCTTCCGACGAGCTGGTGTCATCCAGCTGCAGAGACGCAGATGTGTGAGGACACAAACAAACATGCAAGCATGAGTGCAAAGACATACGCAATGATTAAGATTAATTTCAGTTTTTCTGCACGGCTAAATATCACTTTTGAAGCCTTCTGAATTTTGTCAGGAGATCATGTTAAATATTATGTTATTTCCAAATGGTGTTGGCTTAATCTCTAAATGGAAAAAAAACACTTAACAAAAGTACTATTTGATCATAAAGGGTTCTTCCATATTAAGATGGACACCACATCAATCATGAACATCACATACCCGTGAACACTGAAATGGAATATCAAATGGCAAATCATCTGCCCTGAAAGTTTTCTAAATGCATTTCATCAAATGACATACATCAGCGAATGTCCATTTCATCCACATTGGCTGCCTGCTCCAGCCACTCTGGCTGACTGTATTGAGTAATGGAGTTATATTAGTATCTGAGCAGCACAGAGTAGCCAGCCAAACCTATGGTTTTACTTTCCTCCCACAGGAAATTGTACAGTGTAGAGTAGCTGGAGATTATAACAACAAAAAAAACCACACGTGGCCTTATGACCACCTCTAATATTTCACATGTCGACATTCTGAAAGTAAAATTAATTATTCTGTAAGTGCTTAAAAAACATGATTTTATTGATATTTAAGCTCCAGATTTCTGTCTGTTGTTGTCATTCCCTGCTTGAACAGTTGTGTAATAAATCATTTGAAGTGGATAATATACATGCACTCTTGTCACTGACCTCTTTGCTGTTCTCATTGTCCGACTCGCTGCTGAAGTCCTCGGTGTTGAGATTCTCAAAGTCAGACTCTCCTACAGCTATGGGCACGCAGACGGTCAAATTTGGGTTGTGGATGAATGACATGTGGTCCTCATCGATCATATACTTCCCCACACTGCTGCCAATACCGCTGGTAGTGCCATTACCATTTTTGGCATAGTCTAGGTCACGGTTGATGTCAACCCCGGTGTGATTAGCAATGCAGTTCAGCTTTTTGTCATACATGTCATCTAAAGGCTTCTGCTCGTCTTCCATTGGTGGTTTTCTCAGCAGACTGGCCACCAGTATCCGCACTTTCGTTTTTATCCATGCAATGCCTTTCTTGATGCGCATGACTGAAATCTGCAGGTTGTTGGGTTCGCCGTCATCATCTGTCGCAGCCAAGTTGTCAGCGCTGAATGAGCTCAGCAGCAAGGCAAGAAATAGGTTCAACACCTTTGGACACAGAATAAGAAGTCATTAACTAAATGTCAACTGTTACCTTATCAAACTCTGAACACAATGGAATTGTTCACTGGCTTGGATAGCCAACACTGTTTCAGAAAACCCTGCAAACTCTCCCAGACACTCACCACCAGGTTACCGATGACCATGACCATCATGAAGACGATGAGGCACATGGCCTGGCCCGCCACCTCCATGCAGTCCCACATGGTCTCAATCCACTCACCACATAGCACCCGGAAGACAATCAGGAAGGAGTGGAAAAAGTCATTCATGTGCCAGCGAGGCAGCTCACAGTCAGCAGCGATCTTACACACACAGTCTTTGTAGCTCTTTCCAAACAACTGCATGCCGACCACAGCAAAAATGAAGACGATGATGGCCAGCACCAGAGTCAGGTTCCCCAGGGCCCCAACTGAGTTACCAATGATCTTGATCAGCATGTTGAGGGTGGGCCATGATTTGGCCAGCTTAAAAACTCTCAGCTGAAGTAGAGTAGGTGGAAAGAATAGGTGGGATATGATTTAGTTATAACATTTCTAACTTGCTCATTTCTTTATAGAACGAATAAGCAGGCATTTTATCGGTAAGTAACATTTACACTTTGAGAGACAAAATGTGTATACTCCACATACTAAGATGCTAACAACACAAGCTATTTCTGCTTGCTTTTGCCAAGAGAGGAGCTAAAGTGAGCATTTACCAATCGGAAAGACCGCAGCACAGACAGGCCCTCTACGTCAGCCAGAGCCAACTCCACTAAACTCAGTGTCACAATGAAACCGTCAAAGCAGTTCCAGGCTTCCTGAAAGTAGTAGTATGGATCCATGGCCACCAGCTTGAAAAGCATCTCCCCTGCAAAGATCCCCGTGAATACCTGGCAGATTAAAAAGAAATGTCAATAAATAGATGAACAACATGTTTCACAGGAGAACGAGAATGTGACAACTGGCAGTCAAAGGTCTCATTTGAGATATTTGGTCTGATCCATTTTGGAGTTTCACCAGTAGGACAATGGTAGGATTTAAATAGGCAGACTATCTAGTTAATGTGTGTGTGTGTGTGTGTGTGTGTGTGTGTGTGTGTGTGTGTGTGTGTGTGTGTGTGTGTGTGTGTGTGTG
>JAUYWH010000025.1:11369332-11413411 GCA_034779795.1 Ctenopoma multispine | reverse complement strand
TGTGTGTGTGTGTGTGTGTGTGTGTGTGTGTGTGTGTGTGTGTGTGTGTGTGTGTGTGTGTGTGTGTGTGTGATGATTCATCTTGCATCAAGGTCACCTAGAAATGTTCACCTGTTCTGCCCATTGGCCTTTTCTAGCAAATTATTCTGGAGAAAAAGTGGCTAATAACACATTTCTGTGCTGTGTCAACTGTAAATTAATACCTTTCCACATTTATGTATAAATACACACACAGAGTTCATTATTGCAATAGCTAGATGCCTGTGTCATTGGCATCACATCTGATTTTGGGACATTGACACAAACTATTTTAACAAATGTAATGCTGAAAAGTAAAACAACAATTATTACACAGTTTCCTTAAACATGATAATAGTGAATATAATTTCATGGAAGCCACAATCCAGGCACCATTCTAAAGCAATTATTTGATGAGGATATGTTAAACATTAATTCAGAGTTCCCATCAGTCACAGAGTCAGGCTGGTCCCATTGAAGCAAACATCGACTCCACTCAACCAGAGGAAAGTAAGAGAAAGAGGGAGTAGAAAGGAAACGTGTCTCCATGTATGTGTGAGAAATGCATAGATACAAAGAAGCAGCAGGGGAGTTTAAAATGTTAATAATGTCATAATGTTGTTTTTTTCTTTCAACACTGAATTGGCAATGAAAGGACTGCCAATTACAGTCCCAAAAATAACACCTCCCTATGAACTGCAGAGACAAAGCTGAGGAGATCATTCACAGTGAATCACATAAAAATAAAAGTGTAAAAAGATTGGCACTCACCAGATTGCCTACAGACAACATGTCCTCAAAGTCGGGAGTCATGGGGTAGTGCTCCATGGCCATGAAGAGGGTGTTGAGGACAATGCAGATGGTGATGGCTAAGTCCACAAAAGGGTCCATGACTATCAGGTTCATAATTTCTTTGATCCTAATCCAGGCCGGGCTGCACTCCCAGATCAGGAATGTGTTAGAAAACTTATACCAGCATGGTGGACACTTGCGCTGAGACTCCTCCAGTTCTGAAGACATAGCGTGGATCACACATCAAAACCAAACATACTGGCGTGCTTGAGAATACCGCATGCAATGGTATCAAATGATAGAAAAAATTATATGCTTTGTATGTATCTGGTACTGTTTGATATGCAAAGCAGATAAGCAGGAAATTCATGTCAAACTAATCAACCAATGAGAGCAGCCCTAGTTAAAGAATAATGAGAGAGCAGGTTAAATAGCTGGGTTAAAGTGGCAGTACCCTCCACTAGTGTGTTGGTAATGACGCTCATGACACTGTTGGCCCGCTCTTTCCGCCCAAAGGAGGTATTGAGCTGGTCCACAGACACCATCAGGGAGCCCGACAGCTTCTTCTTCACCTCAACCTCAGTAGTTGGCTGTCAGGAGGAGAGGAAGAATCAAGCACCCATGGAGAGGACATGAACACCATCCCACATCACCACCGGTGGCCGGCGGAGGGAAGTGCACAACAGCATTGGCAGGAGTAAGAAGTAGAGGATCAGATTTTTGGAGTGGGGGCAGGGCATGTTTCATGTCTTTTCTATCTCAGTGCTGGTTTCAAGGAAGATGTGTGTATGCTGTAAAATGCATGCAAGTCTCAGCCAAAGTGGGAGCAGTGGTCCAGGGCTACTTGACCTAATTGTGTTTGAATGTAATTAGCTCATCCCAATTAAATAATAAATGGATTGTGAGCTACTGTGCAAGGAGAACTGCTTCTGCATGAATGCATTTCAGTCCTGTCATGCAATAATGGAGGCTTTGCTGCCATTGCAATATAATTATTAGGTTATTTTACAAAATGTCTCCCAAATCTGGCCATTTTACCATTACTTGCAAATTGATGCTACAGTATCTTTCTACTTTGAAACCATACAACTTATATTGCAACCATCAAGAGCATTGTAAAAAGATCATATGGAGATAGGTAGTTCAGATCCATCCAGTTGTCATGCATGAGCATGCTCCAAGTCAAAGAGAAGGAGAGGAAATTACAGACACCATAGCCATTGTTCTACTTGTCTATGTCATGCTTGTTCTAACTTGGGGTTTTAATCTACCGTGCTAGATTGAAATAGACACAACTAATTTACTAATTTTGACCAGGGAGAGTTTGGAAAACAGAGAAAGGTAAAGACACACAAGGACAGCAGCCCTCCTTTTGTTTTTGTTTGTTAATTATATTACTAAGGCCTTATATGATGGTGTGTGTTACTTGTATCTACTTTAGGATACTAAGAGTGTATTAGGGAAGCAGATAAAATGTCTGTGGCTCTACAGTGCTGGTCCCCTCTGTTTCCTCCACCTCCTACTGTAGATCTACCCACACAGAATACCAGAAGACTTGGATGCCTGGAGGAGGAATACATTATCACACTGGAGCATGTTAACTCATCATTACATTTTGTTTTGTTAACAAAAATGATGTTTTGCTACTAAAGTGTGTTAAATAGTAACTTAACAACAATGTTATTAAAATGCATTCAAGCTTAAAGATGGGTTTGATCTATGTGCCAAAATCTGATGAATTGGGGTATTATAGAATCATGTCTGTTCGATTAGTGGCAGTGTGAGTGCGAGTATTATGTATGAATAAATTTGATATGAACATATTCAAAACATTGACATTCATTGTTCAAATCAAACAACAAAATTGCCTGGAAGTCACTGATAGACCCAGTTTCACTAACCTTTCAAACTAAGGGTTGGCTATAGCATGTTCACTATTAAATATAATTATTTCTCCATCCTTTGCCTATTGTCGGAGGGCAGCATACTCTGCAGGGGCTGGGGGAAGGGAGGCGCGAGCGCTTAGCCAAGAGATACATACGGACTTGCAAAGATGACAGAATAGAGGATAAGAAGCCAGAAAGAAGAAACGGACGAGAGGGGGCCATGCCTAGATAGGTCTATTCATTGACTTCCTTACACTGTCGTCAGTATCTGCCTTATCTATTTTCACCTCAGGCAGAAGGCGTCCACCAGGCCCAGGGCCAATGAGAGACACCACGCCATTGCAATCCACTGTGCTGTTCCTCTTCCCGTGGAAGCCACTGTAGCTGCTTCGGCGATACGGGCTGAAAAGGGAGCCCCGACGCTCCTCGCACTCCTCAACTGTGCTGTGCTCATCATCTGCAAACTCATTCTCTGAGCCCACATCCTTACTGCGGCCCTTGAAACTGAAGATACTGCTCTTACTGTTGTGCCGGGACAGGAAAGGCGAGCCGGGTATACTCAGGAGGGACTGGAGGGGTGGAGGTAGAAGAATAGGGAGAGGAAAGGAGACATTTGTAAAACTGATGTAGAGAGTTGCTGAATTACAGTTGATTGCACCATCATTTTTACGCTGTTTGTCATCAGTTCCGGAAGCCAGGATGAAAGGCAACATGTGTGGGACAACAGAACCAGGATGCTTTTCCCTGGTGAGGCATACTTTGCAGGAGCAGTCATGTGACTCAATAAACAGGGGGGTATCACATAGTTAGGTCAGTGATAGCCTACACTGTCAAGGTCATACATAAGACAGATTCTGGCAGCTTAAATAAATTGGAGAGCAACACATGTCATGACAACATCAATCAGGGTTAGTACTATCTAAATTCTGGCTCACCTGAATATCACATTTCTGACAACAATTCTCTGCCTTTGCAATGGTGAGTGTAAAGAAGAACAGTAATGAAAAGAACATGTTCGACCTGTTAATTAGACATTAACACAGTAATTTCCACAAATGTTTTACACATGGCCATCTATCTTGTTATCTTGGTGAATATTATGAAACACAATATATCAGCCAGTTTAGGAAGATGCTTGATCACTCCCCTTGAAACATTCATGTAATTCCAGTGAATAATTCAGAATCTGAACACGTGCTTCTATATCTTTGGCCACTATATGCTCTTCTGTACAAAAGCTTATGTAAAACCACAACAGCAGCACTTTTAACATGAGGTTTTTCTTACCATACAGGAACACTTTTTGTTCAGCCATATTTTACTGACAGCTTTTTATTCATAGATATAAAAGCCATGTCTACTCTAGTTATGGACTTGTTTGGTTTGACATGTAATTAGTATTATATCAATTAACTTCATAAAGCTTCAAAGGGCCAGGTCAGACTCACTGTATCACTGTATGTAACACTCAGTGTTCTGTCATTAGATTTTGGGTATCTATGTCTACAAAATTTTACCTCAATTAAGTGTAAGTAAATCTGATATGTGGAGATGAGAGCATTCAGCGCCTAAAATGAAAAGCAACACAGATTTTCAAAAAAACCCTACACGCTCACGCTATCCTTGTTTTTCTCACCTGGTTCATAATGGAAGACTTTCGACCCAGCCTGTTATCCGGAAAACGAAAGCGGCTCCTCTTGCTGCCGTCATCCGACTCTGACTTGACAAACTTCTCACTGTCACCTTTCTCTTTCTCCTGCTCTTTCTGTCGCCACTTCTTCTTGCGATTGCGCCGCTCTTTGGCACTCTTGGAGCTCAGCTTCGACATCTCAGAGGAACTGCATGACAGATGCCCTCCTCCATCATCTTCCACCGCATCCTCTGACACTGTGCCCGCAGAAGTTGCCATAGCAGCAGTCTGCAAAGAAACAAACGTGAATAAATCAGAACAAACATACAACATGACCTCTAAATATGTTGGCCTCCATCCTGCAGAGGACTAACCTGGGCGTCTTCCTGTTGTTTCTTGAGCTGCTCCAGCATGGCTTTGAATTCTTCCTCCTTCTGCTGGGCCTCTTCCATGGTGGCCTGGTTCTGCTCCTCATAAGCCATGGCCACCACAGCCAGAATCAGATTCACCAAGTAGAAAGATCCCACAAAGATCACCAACACAAAAAAGATCATGTAGGTCTTTCCTGCTGCCCTCAGGGTCTGTTAAGAGACAGTGCAGCCAGGTTAAGGGGGTACAGAGAGAATACCACAGATACTCATGACACCTGATGCAAAACCCCAACCCCTCTGTCAAGTTCAGTGTCGACCTCACTGCTCATCTCTCATAATCACTCTTCAGAAATAAAACGCTCAGGTGTTGGAGACAAGAGGACAGCCAGGTTTGCCTTGTTGGTAATTTCTGGGTGTAAAAATCGTTTAATCTAGACAGCAGATTTAAGGATCTACAGTGTAACACTGTAGAAAAAAAGAGAGGAATTCCTGGAATAGAGGAGGGAAATTCCCTCAAACATAAATTATAAATGTGGTTGACATGTTTTGCTGAGACGTGTATACAATACAACATCTACTACAAGAGATACACAAACCAATCAACCTCACAGTTCTGTCTCTCAGTCCAATACTTCTCCAAATCTCAAACAAGCTGCGGTAAAAAGCATCTGTGGCAAAATGGGATGGAATCCAGTTTATGCTATAATATCAGTATACTTTTATTTCTAAACACCTGTCAAAGAAAAATCTATACTAGACTGAAGCACAGACGTATAATGATTATTTAAAAGATGCAGTACATAATAAGAATGGCAGCCTGTAATTTGGAACTAAATTCCAAATATAGGACGGAAAACAGAAATAGGAGCTGGGATACTCCCATCAGATCTCATCTCCTTCACTGGCTATACTGTAATCCTAAACTGTTAATATTTCATACGTTCTTCCTTCTTCTCAGCCTCCACATACAGAGGCAAAAGTGTGTCCACCATTTCAGAGGAGGTTTGTGCAGAACAGGCTGACAGACAGGATGGCAGCGGTCAGGCCACAGTATGTAGCTGGAGAAACATGGAGGTGTAGAAGCAGAGGCAGAGTGAGCCAACATTTTCTGTCTGACAGACAGAGTTACACAGGGCATATTAACTGTATGTATGTTGATGATGCACCAGAATGTGCAGGCGGTGAGTTTCTGTCAGACGTTGCAAATGCCATTTTGAAAAGCATCTTCTAGTTCAGTCACAATCAGTCAGTCTTTTTTTTAATGTCCATTTTTTGGTTTGACATTTGCCCTACATTGTGCACGGCATATCTACACTTTCTGTACCTTTATATTAACTGTTTCACATTTACACTAGCTCCAACTGCTGGTGTAATGACTAAGCAGTTATGATTATTTTCATTATTAATTAATGTGTTAAAGTTGCTTTTTACTCATTGATGAATGAATAAATGAATGAATGAATTAGCCTCTGACAGCCCATTGTGATGCCTTTAAATAACTCGGAAGGAGGATCCAATTAGACGTTATTGTATAGACTATCATTCTGTCGATGTAAATGCTGTGTGTAAAGCTGTGAACAGAGACATACGTAAATCATTGCAGTTATTTGAAATTCTATTTCTAATATTTCTATACAGTAATATTTGAGGATTGATACAGGATGTATCATAAAATCCTGCGCAGAGACAAACTGAACATCAGATTTACCAGCATGTAAAGGTTTTCCCAGAAGTCCTGTGTCATGAGTCGGAAGAGAGCCAGGAAGGCCCAGCCGAAGCTGTCAAAGCTGGTGTAACCGTAGTTTGGATTCCTTCCAGCTTTCATGCATGTGTAGCCCTCTGGGCAGCGGCTGAGGAGTGGAGGGAGACAGACAGACAGACAGAGAGTACGGGGCGCCCAGCCCAAAAATGACTCAACAATATTTACATATAATGTAATTTGACTGCAGGGAGATAGAGAAGGTCTTGGAACAGTAGCAATTTGAGAAGGGAAGAGAAGACAACTCACCCGGAGTCTGAGCTGTTCCCACAGAGAAGAGCGTCCAGCTGACCAGGCAGGAAGTAGAAATTGGCTGAAGAAGAGAACAAACAGTTATAATGAGTGATTTCTGACACATTCTGTCACAGCTACACTCATTTATTCTGGGGTCTGTAAATCCATTCAGACCGATTTCTGACTTCAGTTTCTTCATGCTCCTAATCAAGTGAACGCAGTTCATTTCAAACCAATTCTTTCTGTCTATCCAGTGCCAAAATGACATATTGTTTTTTTCGTTCCAGCATTTGGGCTGACTCATACTCGATCATACTAGATCACTGCCAGCTCACCGTTAGACAAGCTTTCTCTACTTACTGTCGTTCATGATGTACTCATCCCAGTCAAAGCCCTTGCTGCCATTGGCCAGGTAGCTCTCGGTGGTGTTGATTGGCCAGATGACACACTTTTGGCGCAAGTTGCCCATGAAGAGCTGGAGTCCGATGAGGGCAAAGACACTCAGGCAGAAGACGGTCAGGATCATCACATCCGAAAGCTTCTTCACAGATTGGATCAGGGCGCCAACAATGGTCTTGAGGCCTGGAGGGCAACCACGCACACACGTAGACAAACCATGCAGGTGATGCAGGAGCTGCTGCTGCCCCCGGTATGAATCACAGGTATCTACTTCTACTGCTTTATAACTAATAATGCTAATATGCTAACAGAGGTCTATAACTGGGAAATGCCCAGATTGGATTTAAACAAGCTATACTAAATTCAGTAACATCTAACTACACAGTAAAGAAGTCTCATTTACTTACTAGTGCATCTAAATCAACATAACAAGATATCTAAATGTAAGTTTATGATATTCTAACACTGAACATCTCAAAGGATATGTGAATGAAATTTAAACTGGACCACTGTTAAATATAGCTAGTAATACATTTTGGACAAAACTGACAGATTACATACATACCATATCTAGAAACAAAACAAACGGAGAATATTTAGGAGCCTTCCCACTCTTTTCAGATGTATCCAAACAGGAGATATTCAAATCAAATCTAAATGGCTGTTTGTTTAAGACAAGATAATTTTATTTAACTGACAATGATGGCGAAAAAGAGGAGGAAGACTGTAGAAAAGTTAGAGGAACTCCATAAGGAAGAGAGCACAGCAGCACAACAAGGGGCCATGAGAGGGACACAGGCACAGGCAAGGGGGCTGAAAACCACATGCAGGTCATTTAAACTCCAAGGCTGAACAGGAGCAATTCAATGCCAGTGCCAGCGCGGGCACCTTCTTGAACTGTCATGTATAAGGTGTCATTAGGTAAGCACTGACTCCCCATACCGTGACCCTGCAGTCTGTCTCATCCACAATTTCACTGAATACATAATCAGTTTACCTTCCAGACAGGCATCCTCTGGCAGCGTTCACATGGGTCCACAAGAACTCAAACATAAAAGCAGGATGATTCACACCCCCCTTTCCGTGGCCCCTACTGGTACTGTGGGCTTTACCAGCTGTACATACAATATCTTCTGAAGAAATATCATCTGAATGTAGGCTAACACATTCAGACAATCTTAGATTAAGTTTAAAAAGTTGCTCTAGTTCAAATCAAAACCACTTTTCTCATATAGAAGTACATAAGATCCCATCGAGCATTTCAAATTTAACTTACAATATAAGTTAAAATATTATTTTAGCAGACTGTTACATTAAAAAACCTTCACACTTGCTAAGACCTCATGCCCTCCCCTGTACAGAAATTGTGTTAGCTGTGATCTCATTACAGCATTACACCAAAAAAGCCCACAATCAATTATTGTTTCACTTTCTGGCAGAGAGTTGGATGAGAAGTCTGATTCCACTCTGTTAAGAGAGGTATAAAGGCTAGTTAGCTTAGCTTAGCAAAGACTGAAAACATTCGACTTTTTGGACAGAGTTTATGTCCTCCCCCCTATGTACTGTATGTTTGTATTTATGTATGTATGTGTGCATGTCTTTTTTTACTTTTTGGTTAGAGTTAGTTTATTAAAAGGTTGTCATAAGCTGCACACCAGCACACACGCAGCACGTCCATAACAGTCTTCAAAGTAAGAAAATAATACACTTCCCAATTAAGACTGAAGACTGTGTTACTCATTAAACTTCCATTATTGATATTTAAAGCAATTGTGTTCAACAATTATATAATAAATGGTGGTAAATCACTGTACAGATTTCCTTCATTTCTGTTATAGACTCCGTAGAGTTTAGTTTGTAATCTTGTATGATATATGTAACAAATCACATGACATCAGATATTTTACAAATATAGATATAATAATGTGAATAAGTAGCTTTATATTAACAATCTAGACATGAAAATCCAACTCCCTGCGAGACAGTGAAAAAGCACATTTCCTAAAATGTCAAACTCTAACCTTTATAGGTTTAACTAAAACATCATTTTTTGCACTTTACCAAGATTGCCTTTATCTGATTTCTGTTCTGTTCTTTGGAGTACAACATCTGCTCACCCCCCTCTATCAATAGATACACTGATAGGTCATTCAACCATCCCAGCTGCCTCCCCCAACCTCTAAAATGTGAACACACCATTTGTTTTTCTGTGTGAGAAAATAATCAAACTAAAAACAAAAGAGGGCAAATCAAACTGTCAATGCCATTTGTCAGCCAAGCTCTTTTTAGGCTAATATTATAAAAGCAAGTGACTGAAAAGCATCATGCAGCATAAGAGATATGTCCACAAACTAGGCTTGGCAGTCTTCATACATTAAAAATGGGTGTATACTCTCCTAAAGCTACATCATTTCTCAAATAAGAGTATATGAGGTTTGTGTTTGATCCCAAAAACATGGAATGTTTTTTTTTCCAATTCAATTACTGGTGATAAATGTGCAACAAAATTAGTCATCATTTAATTTCATTTGCACATTCATTTTGTATTTGAACGACTAGAATGATTGCTGAAAAATTCAGGGAGGATCTGATCTGTTCTTTGATATATACTACATATAATCACCGGTTTCTTATCCTTAAGAATTTTCTACCAGTAATTTTATTTGCTACAGAAAAGGGCATTTTGTTATTCCAAAACTAGTAAAAGGGGTGGGTTAAAGCTATGCTGAAGAGAAACACAGTTGCCTTAGAAAGGAGCCTCAGAATGAGGTGCTACTGGGGCAGAAAGAGTGCAGACACTTTGGAGGGCCCTAGAGGAGACTGCAAAGCCTATCAAAAATGTATTAGTACCATTTTTGATCATTTTGGAGTAAAAATAAATCAAAAAATGGTTGTCTCCAATTATTTTCTTGTTATTTAAATCATAATCGTAATCATAATAATAGTGAGAAAATAAAGGGTGAGAGGATCAGCCTTAGTGTTTAAACTGAGTCTCACCTGGAATGACAGAGATAGTTTTCAATGCTCGGAGAACTCTGAATGTTCTCAGCGCAGATACATTGCCCAGGTCCACAAACTCTGTTATATATCTGAAATAGGGGAAGGATCACACACAGAACAAACACGATGACAAAAACCACACACGCCAAGAGCACAACACCATCGAACCAGGAGGAAACGACGCCACTCACAGAGCCTGTCCACTGAGGAGAAGGGTGGAAGGTAAAAGGAAAGAAAGACACACACACCTAACACCGACCCCGCCCCACCGTCCCCCACCCCATCCTGTCTTACCTGGAATTACAGAAATAGTTTTCAATGCCCTCAACACCCTGAACGTGCGCAGAGCTGAGACATTGCCTAGGTTTACAAACTCTGTTATATACCTGCAGGATCAAACCACAGTTACAACAGCTCATTATTTACATGCAGATATGATGTGAAAAGGTAAGTTCACACAGCTCTACAGACAGTGACGATGTTTTTTACATGGTGCTGATCATTTGGGGTATGTATTTGCTCATATAAAAGCAGTTAAATCTACAGTTTCATAATTTCCTCAGGGATTATTAAAGTATTTCTGATTCTGATTCTGAGAATAAACTACTGGGTGACATATTGTCAACAGGGGAGACACTTGGTTTTAAATTAGATGCTGAAGCGTGGTAGAGTTTGAGAAAAAAGGTGAATGAGAGGAAAAGTTGAATGACAAGAGGAAGATAAATCGAATAAGGTGTGGGTGTTGTCAGGTAGGCCTCAGAGTGTCAGATGGAAACCTTCAATTCCCAAAGAGAAAGACGAGTGAAGGCTCAGATCAATGGAGGAAACGCAGAAGATGGGTTATCAGACAGGAAGGAAGAAAAAAGAAAGACAGAAAGATGAACAATCATCCGTAGCACTGAAAGCTCACTTTCATTATCCACCAGTGACAATATTTGTGCACATCATATAATTTCATCAGAAAAATACTTACGCCATCGAAATGACCATGAAATCCAGCCAGTTCCATGGATCTCTTAGGAATGTAAACCCGTCTATACAGAATCCTCGTGCGGTGATTTTTACAAGAGACTCAAATGTATAAATTCCTGTGAATGTGTACCTGGAAGACAAAAGAGTTGACAGAATTCAGTTCATCAGGGCTCAGTCATATTTTAACATATGCACTGTCATTAGTAGTTAAAAGACCCTGGAAACTGTGTAGGGCACTGGATAAATTTGTAAAACTGTTTTTTACTACACAAAAATGTTTTTACATAAACAATGGACAACATTCAAATAGCCCTGTGAATCTGTGCTTAGGCAGAGCAGTATTTTTACATTAATGCTAATGCAATGTGCTAGGTGAAGTAAGTTGCTTTAGACAAAAGCATCTGTCAAATAACTAAATGTAAATGTAAAATGTACTGTGGATGAGGTAAGCATCACCAAAGTACACAATTTATCCTGGATATCTGCATAAAATTTATGTCTGTCTGTATGTTTTACAATAAAAAATGTGTCATGGCACTAGAGGAAAACCCAGGGAATCACCAAGGTAGCAGGACTCATCCTCAGGGGACCATGAATGTACAAAATGTCATGGTAATCTATGTTGTAACTGTATGTCGTCTGGACCAAAGTGGTAGACTAATGACTAACAGGCACACATGTGACTAACGTGTTGTGTTTTACAAAAAAACAGGAACATATTGTAATTTCCAGATGCAGGAGTCATAAATTGGGAAATGGCTTAACAGAGAATATAAGAACAGAACAGCAGTAAAACACTTCTTGTGATACTGCTACGTATATATTGATTCAAATATATTAGTTGGCACAAACTGGCATTCTCTGTTAACATGCATTAAAGAAGAGAAAATGTGCATAAATGTGTACTTACTCTACTTGCTTTGACCATTCCGGAGGATCACTAAAGGTCATGAATATACAGTTGGTCAAAATAGTACACATAATGATCATGCTGAAAAGAGTGAGGAGCAGGTTAAGGACAATATGGACAATAGAGACAATCAAAAACCTTAATAAACATCATTAAACCTTGTGAAAGTGTAAAACACAGCAATAAATTATCTAGAGTACCAACACTGTGCATGACCAGTCAGCCCTAACAGCTCTCAGCATGTCAAGGGTTAATATCATAAAATCTACTCATAGCACTTAACACAAGGCGGTCATGTGGGTCCACTACCACAAAGGCCATTATTTTACCCATTAAATATTTAAATGGTATATATTTAGTGGAAAATCCATGACATGGCATGGCAAAAACTATAGTTCGTTTTAAGGCTGCAAAGCTCTCAGCACAGAGAAGTTTAAACTCAAAGGAAACAAGGAAAACCACATAATTAGTTTTAAATGCAGCCAGAGGTCAATGGTAGCTGCGGCTTGCAGCTGAAAAATGGGAGGAAAGGTTAGAATAAATGCAAAGGGTTTAGTTTTAGTTTTTGTTACTGCATTAGAAAAGGCCTACCACACACTGTGCACAATACATATTTCACATTTAACATGGTGAAAGGTGAAAGCAAATATACTGTTAACATAGCATTCATTTGACATGTTTGTCATGACACTATTACATTGTTTTTTTTTCTCTTATTAGGTTTGAGGATGTTTCATTATTTAAATAAATGTAGATAACAGCTAACCCCATCCATCATATAAGACCACACTTTTCCATTAGCTTGTGGTTGGCAGTTTCTGCGTAAGTGTGTAATCTCTTTCCATAGTTGTTGAGATCTAATTTATTTATTTAGACATCTGCACCTCTGTATTTCTACATATTCCCTATTCAACAGTCAGTATCAACTAGAGATAGGTTTCATGCCATTTTCAACATGTGGAAAATCCAATTTCATGATTCACAAAGCATTTAAGTGTTTCTTTGATTAGCTGCAGCTTGTCCAAAACTGATTTCCTTCCACCTCCTGAGTCTTTGTTTGACAGCTCTCTGCACAAAGACGCGTACAACCTTCAACTGCACAGTATGTCTGTTGAGATGGAGCCCACAGTGTTAAACTGTAATGGGCTTATTGAAGAGGCCTACTTGGTTTACTGTTAAGGATGACTCATCATTTGTGCTAGCCTTTCCTTTCAATGATAAAATGGCGACTGCATGTCTTCCTGTATGCTCCTCCATGAAAGGAGGTCCTCTGTAACATACTGACTGTGTGTATCTTCTCCTGTAGCAACAGTCACAGGAAACATCAAAAGCAGTGCGAGCAGAAGGACTGAACATATCATCATGAATAATACACATGAACAGGAAACCCTTTTGTCTCCGCCATTAAGACACCATTTCAAAGGATATGAATGTATCAAAATTTTAATAGCTATTCGCCTAACCGGATTAAAAGGACTTATGAAGTACAAGGCAGGTGTGGCACTAAAACGGAAGATTGTCTTCCCCCTATTTAGCACTATAAATGTCTGTGGAGAGAATAAGAAGAAAAAGAGAAAGAGAGCATTAGTAGATTAGCAATCAGATAATAATGCATTTTTCAAATGTCTCAAGTATTTAATACAAAAACAAATTTATCATCCTGAGATATATGTATATAAACAACATGCTAATTGTACCTATTTAATTTAATTTACAGTGATACATATCACAGGATACAAACTCACACCCATATGAGATTATTTATAAAAGATAACACATGTATTTGGTCAGGAAGTATTAAGTTGTGCATTTAGAGCAGAAACACATTTGAACAGACTGAAAATGTCTGCCAGGATCTTTGTAATGTTGGTATGTTGTCCCACTCGCTCAGGCCTGTCCTGCCCATCATGGCTTCAGTGGGGTCGAGAGAAGGAAACGAGCAAAACCAAGCGGAGCCTGCAAGTCCCTTCTGTGGATAACCTCATAATTGTTTAAATAAAACATGGCAATTTGCATGAAACTTTAATGAAACTGCATTTGCGGAAGTGATACGGAACCCAGAGCTTTTAACACGGCAGTCCTCACTACATTAAGACCTGCGGGTCTGAACACACTAAAGTCAGTAGAGAGAGAGAGGGGAGGAGGAAGGAAGAGGAAGAATGAGATGTATGGACAGAAGCCTCGTGGTGGTGTCACATGACTGCATGCAATCCGTGCACTTGAGGCACGTGTGTAAGATCTGGTCAACAAGGAACATAAACATCTCAGAGAGGAACACAGAAACAAAATGAGGAGACTTGCTGCCCAAAGGATAAGGAACAGTTTAGTCACATGACCTTGTGATATTAATTTCACTAACATCTACAAAATTCTGATCAACTCAGTGCAGTTGATCTCTATTAGATAACATTACTCTCTAGTTACTATTATGGGTCAGAGCAGCAGAATCCTCCAGAGTGTTAATACTCTCATATATAATGTAAACATTCCTAGTCAGCACTGTGGTCAGCTATAACGACACACTTGGAAATGCCCCAGTTGCTGGTAGTATGACAACCATCACACCCATATGTTGTGCACACAGCTTGACCGATACCCACAGACAAATGCACAAATGTGTTAAATGATGTGCTCGCAAACCAGCATGTATGAAGCTCAGATATGTGCAAACAATGTTGTCACTTACAAACACACACGTTCTATATGCTGGAAGTCTTTTTTGTAACGCATGACTAAACTACTGCAAAGGTACTGAAAATTTCATAATCCAGAGGTGAACAACGAGGAGAACACGGGAGAGGGAAAAGGCAGAAAATGGGGAGGATGTAGAGCAAGTGAAGCAGGCAGGCAGCAACTGTAGCAGCAGCGAGCTGAAGAGAAGCAGGGCGGAGGGAACCAGAGTGAGGGAGCTGAGCAGAAGAAGATGAACAGGAGGGGAGGGGGGGATGGGTGGGAGACGAGGAGCGAGAGAGAGAGAGAGCAGCTTCGACACAGAAGCTCCAGCCTTCAGGGACGGCTGCAGCATCTGCATCTATGAGGGCTGTCGCAGCTATTCAAGGAGCCCCCTTCTGTCAGCCCCTGTGGTAGATGGTAAATGGACTGTGTTTTATGGTGCCTTTAGCCCAGGAGCCTCACATTCAGTATGCATACATTAATACAACAATAATGTAGGACTGAGCTGCCATGCTAGGTGTTAACCTGCTCATTTATTCCTTGTCATACATCCAAATACATGTTTGTATTTTAATCTTTTATTATTCTTATAGAAAATATGTTTTTCTCTAAATGTGCAAGTGTCACTGTAAATATTCATCTTTAATCCATGCAAAGGTGGACAGATAAGCAGAGCTTGCTATCCTCTGATATGTGTACACAAGTCTAGTGGGGGGCAACATTTATTCTCATTCTGAAATAAAAAATTACAAACTTTTTTTACAAAGGGTCAATATTGCAATAGCTTATTTTGCACCTTTGTTTCGTTACACTCAGTAAGTCTTCTTGCAGCAAGAAGGAGAGCAAGTTGCTTATGCATCCGTTGACAAGTCGCCCACTTCATCTCTGTCCTCACTTCATCTCTCAACCCCCCTCCCTCGCACTCTCTCTTTCCACTTCTCCTTGAAAATGATCTGTTTCTCTGGACTCGCACGTTGATGCTCAGCACAACCTGCCCTGGCTCCGGCTCAGCGTTGCACAGCCCTGCTCAGGCCACCAGCTGGGTGGGGAGGGCAGGATGCTGCGTCATCAGCCAACCAGTCTGCCGACCCTCTGTCCCAGCTATGACACAATCTAAAAGAGCCACAACTGAAGAATTGTGATGAGGAAGAGGACGGAAGGAGCTAACCTTTGATATAATTTCTTCACATCCACCCTTCCACACAACCTACCACCCCACCCTAGCACTCCCCCAGCAGGCCTGCTGCTTCTCAGTGACAATGACATCCAGAGCAAGCTTCTCCCATCAAGGTCACTACCTGATCTGACGTCACAGCCAAAGCAGCACCAGCTCTCTTTAGCATTACAACAACACTGGATTGAGACCATAATTATATTTATGAGCAGACAGAACTGCTGGTGAAGCACAAAGAAGCTTGTATGACTCTCATGCATCTGTACCAGTAACATATGCGTGTGTGTAGAAAATAAACAAGAGAGGCCTGTATTGGTAAGAGAATGTATCAACAGTCCCACGTATCACTGGACATGTTTGCCACGTGTCATCTGAATCGTGTCTCCTCCTTGTGTGCTGGACTGGTGCCTTACATAACGGTCAGTGTGCACTGTGTGAAGACAGACAGATGGAGAGAGAGGAACACAGAGACAGATACTGTGCACCTGAAAACCTGAAAAATATATCTAAACAAAAACCAGCTAATGATGATGACTGAACAGATTATTACAAGCTGCTTTTTCAGGTAAGACCTGTTATATTTTAAGGTGTACGCATCTGTGGACTGGCAGAGTGTTATACAACACTGTTGTCAGAAGTGCAGCAGTATTCAAAAGAATATGTGATAGGAGGAGACCATTCTGAATAAAAATGCCAATTTCGTTATATAATTCTATGTTAAAAATAGACAACAAACAACGTTACCATGGTAGAAGATTTTAGCCTCACTGTTGAGTGCTGTTATAAACACACCAGTATCAATCTGACCTAGCACACTTTGCATCTTAATGAATGCAAAAAATGCTTCAATAAAAAACAGTCTATTCTTACGTGCTTTTAGGGTAACAAACAGATTCATACTGTAAAACACTGTTCAAGACAACAGAAGCACTAGAGTGCATAGATGTCTCACATTTTTCAAAATGGCTCAAATTTTAAGGATGTTTTTAACTTTCCTGACTCCTCATTTCACTATCTGTTAATATATGTGCTTATATATGGCCTATAATGTGGCTTAAGTACATTTTATCATTTTTATTCTGAGACTGATGAATCTAACAAGAGCCAGACACAGTTATCTCAAATAAACGGCGTCTCCTTTAACAGTTTACAGACAGTTAACAGACAGGTACACACAATGGTGATATTCAGAGACTCTCAAGGTCACCCAGCTGTCCTCACACTGAGCGTCAGACATGACAGAAACCCCAGAGAGACACGTGTCTCCTCTAAGACAACCGGTCCTCTCTCCTGCCACAGATTAATTTTTGAACAATTAGGAAAGTCTGTCATGTGGAACAACAGTCTTTCAACAGTTACTGCTGCTGACCTTTTCCCCAAAGCCCTGTGAGCACATCAGAGATACGGCAACAGCCCACTCAACAGCTCAAGTGCTCGACTTTCCCCATAGGTCTTCAAGTAGGAAAACATAATTACATTCTGCAACCTAATCACAAAATTAAAATAACTGTAAACACAGCACACCTGGAAGCCAACCATTACAAACCACACAACATCTGTTTTGTCTGTGTAAATATATCAACTGTTTGAAATGTTTAGGTTCAACCAGAGAAACTGTTCAAACTAACCAAACAAATCAGATTTACAATTATCTGGAATCTAAAATAATGTCCTTGGTTCCCATCAAGATGCCACACAATCTTTGTTATGTTACACTAAAATGTACATTATATGTAAATGTAATATGAAGAATGATGCATGCAAGTCATTTTCACAAACCACAAACTCTACAACCAAAACAAAACAAAGAGCATAATTATGAGAGCGACATGCAAACTGCAATTTTCCAGGAAATACTAGCTCCGTTTGGTGCAATATATAATAGTAATTTGAGATTTTGGAAGCCTGAGGTAGAGGGACAACAAATACGATCCAGAAGTTGGGCCGGATATAATTTTCTCAGTCCTAAAAAGTACTGAGATTCAATATCCAGCCCTAGTCAGAAACATCTTGTGGTTTGAATTCTGGTCGATTTCAGCTGATAACATCATTATGTATGTGTATCTGTTTTATGTGCATGTTTCAGGCTTTTGTAAACTCACTTTCTGAGTATTTAGGTAAAAATGGTCCAAGTCCTCCAGTGGTACCGTCGCCATTCCTTTAGGGATCTCCCCGTAGATGTAGGGCAGGCTCTTCCCAGCCTCCAGGTCGCTGTTGGGCTTGGGTTTGTTCTCGTCATCATCGTCACGGTAGCTACTGTCCTGCTTAGGTGGCTTCTTGTTCTTCTCCTCTTTGATGCGCTGCTCAAGGGCCACCAAAGATTCCCTAGTAAATTTCTTGAAGCTATCAGGTCCTGGCGGTGCAAGAAGGGGTGCAGCCATGTTTTCATCCTGCAGCTACTTGGTCTTTAGGTTTGTATCATCCACAGTAGCAGTTCTGCGGGAGATGCAGACACAAAGAAGAAAGTCAACCAACAGGGCACTAAATGACTTCCAAAACTAACTTCTCGAATCATGTGAACAGCATTATAAGCTTTTTTTTTTCATAGAAACATTGTTATAAGAATCACACACACACACACACATACAAAGTTGACAATATATAAAAAATAAAGAACATATACAGAAAACATGACATACTACAAAAATGGTTGCCTGAATGTTGCATCCTTTTTTATTTACATTATTTATTTACAATATACACAGTTTGTTTAACGATCCAGATTCATGTAAAATAGAAAAGGATACAACTGTTTGATAAAGACAGGTTGATACAAACAAAATATTCTGGAAGAAATGTCCTGATTGTAACAGGCTGTAAATGTGTCCATACACATTCAGCTGTCGAGATGTTGAACATTCAATGAGATGCTTGAATGAAGAGGCTCCAACAGCTGCTGCATGTGAGTAACTATGCCTAATAGTTCCCTCGTTCTTTATTAAAAGCTATATCTGTAAAAGAATCATCTCTATCTTACATTATGGACACATATACTTCTACACAATGACATCTGAAGGTTCTTTAACTATATAAGGAGGATGGAAGTCTAAAGGTAAAGGCTACAGATTTACATTTTCTTTCTGAAATGAAAAGAAACATGATCAGGCTTTTTATTAAATGATCCACCGACACACCTGAGCAAAACCCAAAATGGAAATACATATTATATTTTCTACATTATATATAATTAATGATTTAAGCCTTGCTTGGTGTCTCATTTGCATACATAACTAGACTAACTGATGATGGACATTGACCCTTAGGGTGTGAAAGAAGAACAGAATTAGCATTTTCTTACCTAATGTGCATACATTAAAGTGTTTGTGTAACATTATGTTTTCTGGCTTTTGAAAAGGAAAGACATTTCTAATAATACTTTCACATTTATTTATATCAAATACGTGTTGTACAGGTTAATAGTTTGATCTTACAGAGGTAAATGTACACTGTATGTTCTTAGATTCGATAGCTGACTTAAAAATATTACAAAGAATTATTATTAATGCTTCAGGAAGATACAACATAAAGGTTTGATCTCAGGCTTGCACCTAGTGCTGGAAACAACATCTGATTCCTGCATTTAAAACCTCTGACAATAAAGACAACAGTCCCATTTAATATTTTTTACTCTTGAATAGTCGTGGAAAAACTGACAGAAAACCCAGTGCACTTATTGGCAACACGAGTCAGTACAGCCTTTTTTCCAACATGACAGCAGTTGGAGCTGCAGAACATTTCAGGGTCAATGTACTAATGTGAGGTGGTGTTGAAGGAGAGGGGAAGGCGCTGACGGGACAGTTCAGTAGAAACACAGTCACAACTGAAAGACTGAAAGACTGAGAGACTTTGATAATTTACAAGACAACAAACAACTTCCTGCACATTTTCAAATTGCATTATTCCATTCATCCATTGTGCACACACACACACACACACACACACACACATATCTGTCTTCCAGCCCATGGTGATGGAGAAATACGTGGATGCAGCTATGTCTGAATCACAAGGCCTGTCACTCTCATGCCTTCCTCTTGCATAACACAATTTAATTAAAAATGCTCGACGTGTAAGGCCGAGACGGGAAACACAGGGAAGACTCCACCGTATCTGTCCTGGTACGGGAAGGAAGAAACACCACAGAAAACATTCAGCCTCTGAGCCAAGACGTCTGTTTTAAAATGGACCCCGGAACCTCGCAATCACTGAGCCTTCTGCTGCTCTGCTGGCGCTGTCCGCTTCAGCACCACACGAGCGCGCACGCAGACGTGCGCACACGCACGCACACACACACACACACACATAAGGAAGAATGCACACATGCAGATTCATAGAGAGGGAAATATCATAACAGAGCTGGCTTTGTTGTACAACGGGCCTTCGTGTTGAGCTTTTCCCGACGCATTCAGGCCTCCAGTTTATCCTTCACTTCTCTTCAATGTTACTAAGTCATGATGACAACGCTCGTCTTGTTGTGTCTCACCATTGTGGGTTTCACACCCAGGCTTTGGCAATGCAATCATTTTCACAGAGAAGACATGCACATTCTAATCCCTGTCGTTTTGTAATTGTACTTTCTGATATGCAGCAGGAGGCTTGTTTACTAAAGATGATTTTATGGTGAAGGGCCCGTAAACGCCATTATGTGTGTTTCTCTAAATTATTTCACTGAATATAAAAGTCCTGCTCGGCCACAGAGAGAAACGAGAGGTTATACTGCGCAGATAAGTGGCCCCTTACAACCAAACTGTCCAGAGCGATATTGCTGCAGTGGGTGGTTTGTACGCTGAAAATGTCACGCTGTGGCAAACGGAACCGTGCCTTTGTCAAAATCACAACTTTAACTTAGAAGTATTCTAATAAATCAAAGCAATACGGTCCTGTTGTTACTGAGAAAAAAAAGGCAAGCACGTTTTTCCGGGACATTCTGTGCGTTTTTGCGCGTTGCCTTGAAGGTTCTGCACCACACCCGTGAAGCCATGTCTGTGACTGCCAAATCAATAAGGGTTCTATCTGTGCACAAGATAGCCCAGAATATGAAGCCAGACAGCAGCATTAAAACGACACGCAATCCGCAACATGAGGTGAACCAGAACAAATAGGACGACTGGTGAACAGACGTGGTGCTGCCACACCAAAATCACCTGGTGGAATGTACATTTCTTGGCAAATCATAATGGAAAGATGATCAGGCTACTCACATAGCATCAGCCCCTCTTCCGAAGCCTTATGGTGAATCCCCCTGACACCCAGAGGGTAGAAAAAAACAAAAATGGTGACTAGATATTGAGAAAAATCTTTAGTTTTGCCCTTTTTCTGGAGCTGGAGCAGTCAGATGATGCCCTACCTAAAAAGCCTTAACCAACGATACATTTTCTCTCGCAAAGGTCTAATCAGTGTCTCGGTTGCTCGACGAAATTGTTAATCTGATAAATTCTGTGCGATCAATGTCAACTGGTTGATAAATACATATTTCCTTCTTCTGGTCCAAGCGACAGATCAGCAGCAAATGCAGACACCCTGTTCCATCTCGCTCCCAAAAAAAGAAGATGCGGGGCAGTGTGCAGCTCTGCGACATTTACGCAAGGAGACTGACAGAGCAAATCTACCCTCACCTTTGAACATATGCACCTGATTTCACACGATAATAAACGAAGGATACTCACTTCGTAAGCGTTACAATGAATCCAGAAAGCCGTTGTAGGACTGCAGGCGCGGAAAAGATTGGGGAGAAACTGCGGATGTCGCCATATTGTTGCTGCTATCTCCCCCCTCAGTGCGAGCAGTTTCCCTGCATAATTGATGACTCTCAGCAGAATGTGAGGGAGTGGCGGCAAGTGTATTTCGTAAAATAGTAAAGGTCATTTAGGCCTGCAGCCTCTAAACCCCAGTGTGATGCACAGGATGAAGCTCAGGGATGCGTCTGCACGGAAAAGGGTTTTCTGACAAAACGCACTGGCTCATTATTTTCAGCGTGGTGACTTTATGAAGCACGAATGTAGTCGACAGTCAGTCAGAGGCATCTCACAGGAGGCCGCTGATCGTCTGTGACATCTGGGAATTAAAGAAAATAGCAATAAATTGTCTGTTTATAATTCATGTTTATTATTATGTTCAAGTTTTTTGAACATACTGGGCAGTTTTTGTGTGCGTGTGTGTGGGGGGGGGCATCTTTTATTACAGGGACTGACTCCTCTTTAGGTTTTATTAAGTTTTATTTTAGCTATAGGCCCAGCATCAGACTGTTGCCCTCCCCTAGCACTGTCCTTTAATAACACATATTCATATCTAAATAGGCAGCTCTTATTGTGGTGACCACTGCCCACGTGTCTTTCCTTGTTGAACTCAGCCCTTTTTTTTAAGTATCGTCATTTGTCTCCCGTGTTCGTGACCTAAACACAGATTTTATTTCACTTGTGACGCAGGGCAAACGAGGTAACCATACAAGTGACGTCACTGGCCCGAAGGTTGTTTTAGTTTTTTGGTCATAATGTAATGATGAGGTTCAACTAAATGGACTTAAAGGGGCTTCTGCTGTTTGTCAGTGCCCTGTGTTTGACTGGACTGACTTCACTACAGAACAGTGAGTAAAACCAGTGCCAGAGGTGGAAGCTTATTATTTATTTATTTATATTTTATTGTAGTAAGTTGTTGGCAGGCAAACGCTTAGACTATAAATCTAGTCAATACGTCACACTGGACACAGGAGAACCCTTATAGTAAAAAGCTAATGTGGATTAAGTTGCACACATAAGACTCCACTACATTTTCCTCTCAGCTTTAACTTAGTTAACTAGCAGCCTGGTAACTTTTCAGTGTAAGATAAAGTAAAATTTTTACTTAAAATAAATGATGAGGTTATAAAATTAGATTTTTACTATTAGACTTAGTCACCATGAGGTGTGTAGTGCCCAGAAAAGTGACTACAAGTCCACATATTACAACATTAATAATCAAGTAAGATCATTCATGATGTATAATTAAAGCACTGTTAAAACATTGTTGTAGCTAATTTGATAGCTAGTTTGATCACTGATATTACAACGAGAGTCAATTTGCTGACTTTATGATTGTACTCCTGCTGATCTTGTGCTACATTTCAACTTAGTAAGTAAATAAACACACCAGGAGACGTGTTTCCTGTGTGTGATCACCTACAAAGTCAAAGTCCTGGTGTCTCCTCTGGACTAGCTGCAAGTTGGCAGCACTGGACATTTGTGTGTTTACTAAAAGTTAACAACAATTAATTTTCTGTATTGCAAATTTAAAGGTTAGTAGTAAGTTTTTCCATTTTTCACCCTCTTTCTACCAGAAAAGCAGCAAATCATCAGTGACCAGAGTGCATCAGCACTGCCTTAATGAAAATGTAAATCTTGGCAACAAACAAATGCTAAAAACACACAAATCTACAAGAAACAGTGGAAACCAAAGCTTTTTCTCAATATCTAGTCACCATTTTTGTTTTTTCTACCCACTGGGTGTCAGGGGGATTTACCATAAGGCTTCTGAGGAGGGGATGATGCTATGTGAGTAGCCTGATCATCTTTCCAAGTTACCTCTTGGTCATTTATTAAAGACTCAATAACATAAAAAAACTAAATTGTTCTTAATGCACCCAGACCAACCACACCAAACAAATTAAAATCCAAATGTTATTCAGGAATAAGGACACATCTGCTTGACAAATTAGGATCTTATAGATATACAGTTATTTATATTTTTAATGGAGAAGAACTTGTTAAAATCAGTATCTAGTAACATGAACTTCTGGTCAAAGCACAGAGTGAGTTGAGTTTAACAGCAGTTCAGGTTGTTGCTTTTATTATTTTTTTACCTTTTAAGCAAAAACACATTTTATTGATTCCCTTGAGGAAATTGTTGTTTGACAGCTGCCAGACAGTACATGTCAGCGCCGCTTCGGGGTCTCTGTGTCTACATGTCGTTGTAGACACAGAGACGTTGTTACTCACTTCCCAGTATTTTTGGAGCTATTGGTTTTGCGCTTTAAGTTAAGTAACATTGTCAGTACAGCAAGTAAATCACCTGAGGTCTTATATCAGCTTACAACTACGGTGTAGTTTTTTTTATAAACCAGTAATTAAATGTTTATATACTGCTTATTAATGCTAGAGTAAATAGGAGAACTTAATGTAACTTAATGTGGCCATTTCCTTCTGTGTTTCTAAAGGTTCCTCTCATATATAATGTATGTCTTAAAGTTAATAGAGATCATTTAAAAGCCCTAATGAGTAAAGCACTGTTGTAGTACACGTACTGTAGGCAGGCTAATGAACAGATTGCAGGAAGCTGAGGTGCAGCTCACTGAGAGGACAACGTGTAACATGATCAGTTGGTACGACAGCCTCATCACTGAAAGCATGATCTGTGCAGGACTGGAGAGCGGGGCGGCTGATGCCTGTCAGGTTATGATTCTTTTATTTTTATAAAGTCACTACAGGTGCAGGTCTGTTGTTTGATGCAGGGTGACAGTAGAGGTTCTCTGCAAAGCTACAGTGAGGACGAGGAGAGGTTTTATGTGGTTGGAGCGATGAGCTTCAGGGAAGAGTGCAGACTTCTTTACAAGCCAGGGGTGTATGCACAAACCTGCAGACTAGCTGAAGACAAGTCAGACAGCATCTGTCTCAGTGTTTGTCTCCTGTTGTTGCAGCCATTTCAATTAGAGAGGAAAAGTTCTAACAACTCATCACAGATTTGTCCAAATACCGTTTGACTTGTAAGATATGCAACAGCTTGTTAGATCCACCAGAGCTTGTTTAAGGTCTTTAAAAGCCAAAGAACAACTACACAATCCAAGATACACAATGATGAAACTGAAGTACTGTACTCAAGTACAGTTTTCCAGGGACCTGACTTTTTACATCTCATGTTACTTTGTGCTTCTACTTCAATAACATTTTTGAAGGTAAAGTATTGAGTATAAAAATGTGTACTGTTACTTTGTGGTAAATTGTAATTAATTAATTTAGTAGTTAAATGCTTAATGAATCAGTTAGAAGCCCTTTATAACGATAACTTTCAGCTTGCAAAGTTGTGCTCTCTCTCTCTCTCTGACTAATTTGTTTTTTTTTAATCAGAAATACCTAAAACAATAATAATCTAGTAAAAGCTTTGTTAAAACTGTGAAAATGTACAGAAACTTCAAAATACCTACAAACTGTAGTAAGAACTAAAAGAAACCAAACTGAAGGCATTATATATGGAACTTTTTTTTTGTCCATACGAAGAACACAGACTGACACCTGGTGGAGGGCATATGCTATAATGCAGCAGCTGATTCCTGAATCTTCCAGAAAGACAATAAAAAGCACAAGAAACTCTGACAAAGCATTTTTATTTGACATGAATCACATCCAATGACAGTGTGACAGTGCTTTTGTCAAGTAAGACATGTTGTTAGAAGTTATCGCACCATTGACTAGTTCAGAATGTCTTTGCTGCAGCTCGACGATGCATAGTGAACAGACAGTCGTTGAGGTATACATTGTGGGCCCTTGAGTTTTTTTTTTTTCCTGTATGTGTGTGAAAGATCCTAATTTCATTACCTCACATGTACATTTCCATTTTGTGCTTAGAATAACTTTGTAAGGTTTAAAATGTATGCCATTCTTCACAACACAACAGCTTGAAAACTGACAAATATTCAGATGGAAAATGTCAACTTGCATTGTCCTTGCGGAGTTGCCTGTTGAGTGATGTTTCATCACATCTGATGAAAAGTGGTGATGACGAACAATTTTAGAACCAAGCAGCAAGTGAAAACTTGTTCACTCACCGAACAAATGTTGGCATTTAAAAAGAATGACTTATTTTCACACAAAAAAGGGCATCCAGGAAGAAGCCTTCTTTGTAATGACATTGGAGGACAAAAGTCTGTCAACTTTCCCCTTAATGAATAGCACCAATGTCCATTGAAAAGGCTTGAAGGCCAACATGAAATTATAAAACTTTATTAAAACTTGCCAGAGTGAAACAGTAGCAACAAAGCAATTATCACACAACAGCTCAGAAGCTTTGCTTTGTTATTCATGAGTAGCTCTAACTTGTCCCAGATACTGGCTCGCATACATGTCGTCAGTGTCTGTCACTGAATGAAAAGTGGTTTAATCACACTGAACTGGTTCCAACTTAAACCAGCTGTTTGCAGAAGTTGTGCAGTTTTAAAGAGATTACATCAGAAAAACATTAATGAAACCCCTATAAAATATATTAAACTCCAATTTTGGATGGAAAGAATTAAAATACAGTGGAGGCGACATAAAAAAAGATGCAAATAAAAAAAAATGATTCAAAATTCTGATATATTTTGTTACAAAAAGACAAATACTTGATGCACCAGAAAAGCCAAATTTCACTGTTTAACTGGACACACACATATACACACACACACACACACACACACACACACACACCCTCACAGACGCACACGAAATATCGGGAAAGTGCACATTGTTCCTGCCAAAGTAATCTGAACCCTTGTTTTCTCTTTTGTAATGTGATACATTTAAATTAACAATGCAGAAAAAAGCTGTCAAGTATGAAAGATCAGTCAAGTTTCATCGACAAGTTCGTTTGCGTATACACATTAACACCAGTAATACAGTATTTGACCTCTAAAATACAGTATACAGACAAAATCCTTATCCTCATTTATTACCTCCCTTTTTCTTTTAAAGGAGGATTCTGCCGTTTTTAAATCACAGGTTGCTTACTGATTGTTGTTAATTTCTAATTCAACTTTTTTCAAACATTCAGAAAGAATTGTTTTTTAATGGTACTAGTGAAATGAGAAAGGCATGAACACAAACTTAAAAACAACAAGACACCCCCCCCTTCCTCTAAAAAAATATGATGTGAGCGTATTCTGAATTTTAAACTAGTTCCACGTGTGAAATGGTGGAATAGTTCTTTAAATACACAAATATTACAGCCAGAAAGTACTGAAGCGCCACAGGTTTAGTAAGGCAAAGTTCTGTCCTCGTTCTCAATATCTGTTATGTTTTTTTTTAATTGAACAGTCCATAATCATACGTGTGACAATGCTGCAATAAAAAAGGCACTGATATGCCTTCTGATAATCTACATTTATCTAATAAACCGTGACATTTACATTAAAGGAAAGATGTTCTTTGTTTTAACATTGGAAACTACACTCAGTGATAGCTTGCAGCTCACACAATTAAAGCCAGGAAACGTATCCTGTGAAACTCTGGCTAAAAACTCCTCTCAATCTAGACTTATTTGCTTCTTCTAGAGGTTTTATTTTTATCCACAGAATTTGCTCGGTTGTCATGAAGCAGCAGATATTCAAATCTCCCTTTATTTCTGAGAAAGAAATAAATAAATTGTGAATAATGTGGAACAACTAAGTTGACATTGGGTGTATTTTTTGTCAACTGCTGTTTCCAATATCAAGTTTACTATAAACCTTTTACGCCCTGTGTGTAGCCTCATTTTGTGCCTCCTTCGTGTTTAAGAGTTAAGAAAGTGATTTTCAAAAAAAAAAAAAGAAAAAGATATTCAGTTTGATTAAAACAATTACCTCCCAGGCTGTGACTGTATTTCTTAATCTAAACAAAGATGGTGGCCACAATGTCTTTGCTACTCTGTATAGCATGACCAACAATTTATGTTTGTGCAAAGTATTTTATATTTTCATACAAATAATGTCTCAATATTTTACTTACCTTTTACAAAAAGTATAGGAACATTCAGTTCATGATTTCCAGTTAGGTGGATTAGGAGATACAGTCGCAAGTCAGGGAAATGGGCTAAATATGTGTTACAGAATAATTATTCCACCAAAGTCTGAAACTTTCAGAACAGCTGTTTTTTAGTGTCCTTCTGGGTGTTTCACAAATCACCGGGTATTCATGTTTTGGTAAATCAGACACTTGAAGCAGCTGTGACTCAAATTTGGTGGTACTGAATGAGAGGTACAGTATAACTTCTAAGCGCACCCGGGCTTGTTAGTTTTCAAAAATTAGTTTTCTGGGCATTTGTGTTGGCATTGATCGCACTGCCAATTAGCATGCACGTCACAGCTCAACCTTTATTCTAAAAACTGGAGCTTTAAGTGTGTTAGTACTATCACAACCATAAGAACTATCTAACTCCTACTTACAAAAAGGAAGAATCTGTTTCATCTGTACTGTCCAAGTTTGTACATGTATGATGCGAATCTCTTTTCCAACACCAACAAGTAATTCAAGTGTATTTTTAGGATTCTGTAACGTGTGAATGCCAACAGGATGTCTGCAGACAAATGCAGTATGTGGATGGGAAGTGAAAGCCACGTTGCACTTGGTAGGAAGATGTCAAGTTTGCCCTGTTCGCTTGCACTTGCTGGTGGCACTTTTTAATACTGATGTGGATTTGCTCTCATGACAGCAGCAGACATGGGAGGGGGTGTCCCCTTTGAGGCAGGTGAGACAGAAAGTGGACTCAGAGGTGCAAGGACCTAAAGTGCAAAGAGGGAAAGTTCCAGCTTCTCTCGGCAGATCCAGTGCACCATCCTGCCTTCGGCAATTGTGGGAATTAAAAAAATAAACACACAGGGATGAAAGGTTCAAGATAAAAACAAGGGATGAAAGGAGGGGAGGATTTCTTTCTTTACTGAAAGTATGAAATCAAAAATGTCTTATAAAAAACATGACATGACTTGGAGCGATGAGGGAGAAGTGGGATGCACAGAGAGGATGACGATCCTCCTACTATGAAGAGGAGAGAAAACATCCTTCTCCCTCAGTAGAAATCTCAATGCACCTGTATTGCAGCGATCGAGCAGCTGGAAGCAAAGATGGAACAGTTTCTCACAGGGAAGCACATTCTCATTGAAGTACTTGTACTGTACTAGCATTCCCACATTTTTTGGTGTTTGAAACGTGTCTGAGGTTTACCATCTGAGTTGCTACTGAATGCACCCCAACGTCCTTCTCCCTCATGTCTGTTCTCGGAGCTGGGCTCAGCTTTCTGCATCAGTTGGTAAAGGGTGTTCACATGTTGTAGGCCACATAGATGGGGTCCAGTTGGTCTGCCAGGAAGGAGTCTCGCAAGTGCATCCTCTGCTTCTCTCCTCTGGAGTTGATGGGGATCACCCCAGGGTCCACGATGACCACCACCCCGACGATGAGGTGGTGCTCCTCCAGGACCACGTTGGTGACAAGGGGCACCAGGTCCAAGGCCTCCTGCTCTGAGCCGCTCAGCTCCGCCACCACCACCAGCAGGTTGGTCCATGTAAACACAGCACTGAGGAGCAAGAAGTGTGGACAGATCTCAGTTGCATGTTCTGTGTTCCTGCTTAGTACCACAGCCTTCTTTTTAATTATTATAAAAACAGACTAAACCTCACCTCTCTGCGATGCTGCGGTGGGCCCGTGACACAGATGTTTCAATGTCAATGGGGTGATAACGTAACCCCCTCAGCTCAAGCGTTTCATCAAGAGAGCCCACCACAAATAAGGCGTCATGACGATCTAATGCAAAAAAAGGTATTATATTATGTAACATGTAATATATGCTGAGACATGATATAAACACGTCTGCTTGTAGAGGTTTTGCCATAATACTGAGGTATTGATTCATTAAATAAACATGCTCGTATTTTGCAAATCACTGAGCAAAACTGCTTTATGGGAATATTGGATTTTGCATACATGACTTTTATTTTGCTGGTATTTGGTTCACTGGATTAAAATCTGAGCTTTCTGTCTGGTTATTTCATCTATTTACAATTTCTAATCAGATTAGATAAAATGTAATATATATTTGTACACATAATATGTTGTATTTGCAGTATGCTGCCCAACCCTAGATTCAACAACATACTATAAAAGGCCCTAAGCCAATCACATCCCTCAGTCATAATTACATGAATAAGAAAAGGGAGAAAGGCACTGAATGAGGTCAGCTTCTATAAAACATTTACTCACCTCCACTTGCATCCAGTAGCTCAGTCCTCTTGATGAAGCCCAGGTAGCCTGTCCTTGCCCACAGAGTGTGGGGCTCCCCAAAGCTGAGTCTGGTGTTGAAATGATCCGCCTGCAGGCTTTCCTCCCCGTAGATGGTGTAGTAGCCACTGGCACTATGAGGGCTATTCACCCAGATCTAAACAGAGACAGAGTGAGTGACTACGATATCTCTGTGTATCAGTGTATCATCGAGCTAACCAATTTGTCACACAAGACTAATGGGAAAAAATCGCAGGTTAAAGTGAAACCAGTCAAAATGCTTAAAAAACTTAAGAGGGAAATGAAAGAGTGAAAATGTTAAGTTATCATTATGATGTGATCCTCTCTGCCCACGCACCTCCCCAAGATGTGAGTCTCCCAGTGGGCCTCTGGTCTCTGGGTTCACTATGATGACTCTCACTCCTGGTAGAATCTAAAAGAAGAACATAAGAGGAGACTTTGGCTTGAAAAATAATACAACTACTTCTACTACCTCAGCGTGTCTTTGGCCATTGTGACCATCACACAAATGAGTTTTAAAAGCCAATAATCAATACTTACAGTGCCTGACTCCATGAGTGGAAGACTCTGTGGCGCTCCTCGTTCCACCAGCCTCACCCTAGAAGAGATAGATGAAAGACTGCCTGTCAATCATTCTGTCCAATCTGACCCACCCAGTGTGTATTTGTTTTTATATTTCACATCATTTGACCAGTGTAGATGGCTTTTTTTTGGCTTAGAGGGGTCTCTATTCCTACCTGTCATGACGCAGAGACTTCATGTCAACATAGACGGTGGAGGGGTCTGGTCCAGCAGTGCCCTGATAACACAGAAAAGGAAAATAAACAAGCTAACAGTGAAGGCTTATATGGCCCACAGATTATTATCATTCAGTAACACTTAAGGTTGGCATGGAAAAACATTTCTGTAGAGTAAAGAAAAATGCACGTTAGGATAAGTTCTACAAAAATAACAAGAGGGTAAACAGTTAATGATCAGTAAATGCATTCAGTAGGACACACATGAAAGAGTTGATACAGTAGAGATGTTTTTATATGAAACCAACCTGCAGACAGATAGCCAGGTTGACCCTGGAGCCGAAGGCAGTGCTGACGGCGCGCGACGACAAGCCGAGGTCTTTGAAGAGCTTGGAGAAGGACTGCGTGAGAGCGAGACGAGGCCGCTCCTCTGCTACCACAACACAGCTCCGCACACACGACAGATTCAGACCCCGCGTCTGGAGACACACACAGGTATTTAAAGATTATTGCCACAGTTAAACACACACAAACATTCACTCATTATTAGTGGATATTTTTATCCAAAGTGCATTAACGTACAGACTAAGCAGATATATCAAGCCATAATGATCACAGAATATGGAAGTTTACATCTATTTTAAAGTAATAAAATAGATGTAAACCTCCATATTCTGTAAACACAGTTGATTTCATAAATATGCCATGTATCTGTGAGATGACTTTAACTTTCACAAAAATAAGTGTCTAAGTGGTCTTCAAGTTCATGACGAAGTCATGTACCAGGGTTTACTTTCTTTCTTTATTGTTTTATATGCTTTTGTTTGCCTGTTAAATACAGGAATGTAAAAATACTGACATGGACACAGTGCATATTGCTTATGATCATGGCCGATTTTTACTAAAACACGTAAATGTCCCCTTCACAGCAGACAGGAGGCTTGTGGGATACTAATTTATCACATTTTGCTATTAGCGTAAATGAATTTCAAAGGGCAACAACATGTGGTAACATCTGACCTTCAGCATCTCTGTCTGGGTGCCCAGGCCTTTGGTGCAGAGCTCCATCACAGAGTAGGAGCAGAAGGTGTCTCTGATCTTGTACTGACTGAGAGTGCTCAGCCACAGAGGCAGCGAGCTCTCTAGCTCCAGGGGAGGGATAAGAATGGACTGGTGACCTGAGTAAACACTGGACCAAAAACACAACTCACTATAGCAACACAACTACATTTACAGGCTACAGTTATATGAAACATGATAATCAGTCCGTCTGTGTGTGTTTGTGTTACCTGGAGAGACACCACAGGACAAAGCCCAGCCCACAGTATGGGTCCAGACAGATGGCTATTTGGCGTGAGGAGTAGAGCTCACACTGCAGCTTAATGGAGCGACACAGAGTACTGACTGCAGCATGAGACATCTGACCAGAAATGTACATAAAAAAAATACCAAGTGCAAATAAATAACAAATACTCTTCATGTCCTGTGCCTAACAGGGGTAATGGTATAAACATATCAAGGTTTTATTTTAATTTATAGCTGACCAATTCCTTCTAGCGTCAAACTTTAAATATGCATAGTCACTCTGGCCAAAGACCTATAGGTTTTTAATAACTGGAACAGATCTGTTTCATGTTATAAATGACTGACCGTTATTTAATACAGATGCTACTACTAATACTATAATAATACTAATACTAATACTGCGTTATTTATTTTGTGAGCGTAACTAACCTTAACTCCAGTCAACATGCCTGTGGTGGACACACTGAAGTCCAGATATGCCAGCATCTCTGCTGTGGGAGGTTTGTAGATGTGTGGAGGACGCTTTCTGGGGAGATCGTCTGGGAGGACAGGGAGGTGGATTTTAGTTATTTTCTAACAACAAAATAAATCAAACTTCATTACTGCATTACTGTCTGCTATTCAGAATGAGTTGCAACCTGTTTGAATTTGTTTTGAAAGGGTTGATAATATAACTTCAGATGTTTTAACTAATCATACCTACATCATACTGTAAGTAGCATCACTTTGTTCATGGAAAACATTCAGGAATTTAACTATTATTTGTGGAACCAGTTGAGTAATTACTAAGTTTGGCCAAAAGGAAGAAACAGATTTCTGCATTTGCATTTTTATGGGAAATCTGTGTACATAAATTTGACACAAGTCATGTGTGTAACAACAGGGTTCAGTTCGGCACCTGTGTCGATGATTGTGGGCCATGTCTTCACATTAACGCTGGCAGCAGCCTCCCTGGACCGGAGGATCCTCATGAGAGGCTGAGTGGTGAGGATGCAGGCTGCTTTGCTCACCTGTAACAAACAAACAGAGAAGTTCTTTCAAGGACACAAACCATACTTCAACAGTAACCTCTGGTCAAAATCATTCTCATTCAAGGTGTCACTCAGATATAAGGTGTTACTGTTAATGCTTTACTGAACGCTGAGGTGAAATTTAATGTATTTGCCTGCATCCAGGGAAATTGGTTACAGAAGAAATGGTAAAAGAACTTCACTGATCTGAGTCTGGGTTGATTTAGTTGTTTGACTAAGGTCACTTACCATATTCATAATCAACTGTGAAAGTGGTGCATTTACGACCTGGTTTTCAATATTCTAATGGTTTGCACCTCTGTGGCTTTTAAAAAAAATTTTTTTAGATACAGTATGGTTCAGTGAGAGCTAAAATGTGTGTTACCATTATTAATATTTTTTTATTTTGATGACAAAGACCCAGTGGTGTGCACTCACATCGATGATCATGCGAACAGTGGGGAGAGTAGCAGCTAGGTTCTGTGGGTGAGGCGGCCTCACTGTCACAGGGATGACCCCTGCATAGAGACAGCCGTAGAAGGCAGCTATCAGGTCAATACCTGTAAAAGTAAGAGACAGATAGAAACTTCGTTTAGTATAGGCAAATTCAACAATTGTGCCTTTTACAGTCCGTATTAAATGGAAAAATAGGAAAAGATGGCAATCTATGATGATGAGAGGTGTGTGTATGTGTGTGTTTACCTGGGGGATAAAGCAGGACCACATTATCTCCTGTGTTGAGGCCTCCTCTCTCCATTAGAGTGGCTGTGATCTTTTCTGCTCTTTTGTGTAGTTGAGCACAAGTAGCTGTGCACACTGGCACCCCCTAGAGTGGAAGCACAGTAAATTCAGTTGAATGCACATTTGACAAAATGGACCTCTATTAGTACTATGGAACCAAGGTAAAAGATCAGTACGTATATATCTGATCCTTGCGTTTAAGTGATTTACCTTGGCATTGAGCAGCACATACAGAACATGGTCTGGGTCAGTTTGGGCTCTCCATTGAAGAGCCTCAGATAAGAACTGGTGCTGTAAAGACATGGAGAGAATTAATACATTCAAATCAATTAATGTATATAATAAAAAAACAAGTAAGCTGCATTAAAAAAAACAAAGAATCCCGAAATAGTCAGGTATGAACCAACCAACAGACCAAAATAAACTGTTCTCTCAATAACAGCAGATTTTTAAACAGATTTTGTAGGGAAACTGAAACAAAACATTTAAAGTACATCAAACATTCTGTGTGACAGTTTTGACCTCACACACAGAAACAGACAAGCACATAACAAGGGGACAGGAGTGTCCAAGGAATATTTTTGTTACCAAGTGCAGGGTCACGCACGGACCATCTGCACCCGGAGAGGCAAATTGAACAAAAACTAACATACTTCCTGTTAGTTTAGAGTCTCTCTCTGCTATTTCTTACATCAAGTGACTTCAAGGGAGCAACACTATGGCATTATTTACAATTAAATATGCAAGCAATTTATTATTAGCTTCTTCATCAGTCGTGTCAATAAACCAAGGGCCTATCTAGCACAGGACAGGACAGAAAGCAAAGAAGTCCTTTAAAGGTAGAAGACACCTGAACATTCACAAACATAAAAACAGAAATGTTAACAGATGTTCTCCGGACATTTAAACACAATTATTGCGGTGCTACATTTGGACATATTAAAGTCACTGCCTGGAGTCATCCTTGTGCCATTCTCTGTCATCTCTCTCTCATCAGTCAGACAGGTTGGCTCTGGTCAACAATGACTCAGGAGTCACCTCATGCAAACCGGCTGCCCTGACCACTCATCAAGCCATGCTACACGGGGGAGCATCACAGTGAACACAGCGAGCAGAGGTGCACACAGACATTTTCTAATTAATACTGACTAGTATAATGCATCACAGTATATAATTACTTGGTTTTCATCTGTCACAAATACTAGAAGTAATTGCTTACTTAAAGTCTGTATTACCTCCTTAAAGCATAATGAGTCTTTATGTTCAGGTTTCATTCACTTACAGTCAATGAACATTACTTAATTTACTGCTGAGCTTTTGGCTCTGCAAAGCTAGTAGGCTGCAAGCCAACTTCCATTTAAAAGGGTGATGGCAGAGAGTCTATTATGGGACACTTGTATAAGACGAATGTGACTGCACTTCACTTTTTTACAAATTAAATTAATTTAGGCATGTGGACCCCTGCTGGCCAAGGACTCAGCCTGGACCGTCATCTCTCTGTATCAGGCCAAAGCTGTTGCTGGTGGCCGTCAGGGTGTCGTGTCTGCAAAAGCACATCTGACTGACAGAAGCAGCAGAAGCAAAGACAAGGCCAGACTAGAGCCTTACCATCATGGTGGGCCACATACAGAGCTAAAGCCCAACCCAAGCAAAAGTAAAGGCAGAACAACAGAGATTTAGGAAGACATGAGCATCTATTCAGAACAATTCCAGTTTATGCAAACCATAATCCAAAGATATTCAGTTTACAGTAATGTAAAGGTAACATCTAAGAAGCTAGAACTATCACAAAACACTATTTAAATGTTAAATAAATTCAAAAATTGTTCACTGTAATAAAAATTTATTCAAACTCTACTATATTGTGTAGTGAAGTGAATAATTCAAATAATGGATTGGGTTCAGTACCTTTCGGATCAGATCCTGGTCCTCCACCACACCCAGCTCTCTCCCTGTAGCCTGAGCGATCCGTTTCCCTGCCACCAAGTTGCCAACCAGCATAGAAGCTGGGCCAACATCCACTGGACAAATCAGAAACAATCTGACTTATCCATAAAATGACCAACTTTCATCAATTAAACAGAAGCTTAAGTTCAGCACTTTTTTGTCAAACTGATCACTGGATTCAGGGATAGGCTCTGCTTGCTGTGATGTTATTTACTGAGCATCAGTAGAAACAGTCTACAGTGGCCTACCTGGCTGTTTCTGTCGTGGTTTGGGCATGTTGGTAACACAGGTGTGTGGGCACATGAGGATATTACAGGGATGCAGGTTTCCCTCCAAAAAGTTCTGCTTTGTTTCACAGATGTGGATGCCTCCGAGCGGCGTCTTTGGGAGGGTGTTGGCTGGGACAAGTGCAAGGCAATATAGACCAACCTGGTGGATACTGTCAATGGCCTGTACAGAGAACATGCAACGTGGTTTTGTGAATTAAAAAATTAATACAGACTATAAAAATGTTTCTTTGTGAGAAGAGAATGGTGAGTGTTTGTAAACCTCAGTGAGAACAAAACACAGGAACTTTGTGTGAACCCAGTGAAGCTGCTGAGAGCAGTAGAGCAGGTACTTAAGGCTGTAACCTGTTTTTAACAAAATTAATAAAACTCAGTTTTATACCTTATTTACCCTAAGTTCTAGCTGTAATCTCTGTTCAACATACTGTTGAAATAAGCTGCTTTCCAAAGTAGAATTTTAACTATTAGTAATGTTGAAAACTCAGTGGGGGGTTGAATGAGGATTTCCAGTTCACTTCAGTTGAGTGGCACAATGTGTCATCAAACTTCCTTTGTGCCCCGCCCTAAAAAACCTGACCACAGAAATTTTGAACAGTCCAACTCCAAAATTCTTTTCACACATTTGCAGCAACCCTTTTTAACACATTTAGAAACAAAAAGAAACAAGTGAGTATAACAAAATACAATTCCAAAATAAAATGCCAAAAGGTGTGATGACATGAGCATATGTATAATTTACCTGCAGTACTCGACTCATCCATTGAAAGCTGTCCTCCTCACTGGCATCAGGCCTCTGCTCTGCCACAATCACTATTCTCTCATCATAAAACACTGTCACTGAGAACACAGCGATCCTGCATGGATGACAGCAGAGGAGTGAGCACAAACACACACTCCAGACTAACAGGGGGAGATGTTCTATGGTGCTAAAGTAGAGTTTGTTGACCTTAAACAAATCACAATGAAAGCTTTTAAGATCCTTCAAACACCACTTAGAATTTAATACCTTTTTCCCTTATGTTAAAAAAAAACATAACAATTTCATAGTTTTCCTAAAACTGATACATGTCCATAAGTTGATGAGTCAAATAGAAAAAATAATATTAACCAACACAAGGCAAGAAAAAAAAATTTCAGGTGTTTTTAAATAAGAATTTGAATAGAATAGAATATCTTTATTGTCATTGCTATACATGATTTATGCATTTTGGATTGCAGCTTTACAAATGTTTGAAAGAATAACTTGAGGTATATAAAAAGGCTCAAATGAGGCAGTCACAATCTCACCTCCCCCTGTAAACCGTTTTGACAGGCTCCACTGCGAGTGCGGTGGCCACCAGGTCGTCTGCATTGTGGCGCCGCCCGCTCACCGTCAGCAGCCCTTCTATCTTCCCCACAACAAAAACCAGGCTGCCCTGTATAGAGAGATTTAATTCAACAATTAAGTTCAAGTCTTACCACTAGTCTTTATTTTACATGCTAACTCTCATTATTTCTTTGTACATGTGCCTTACCGGTCCTACAAATCCAAGCAGACCAGTCCGAGTGAAGGGAATTTCTCCAATGGGGGCCCCCGCTTGGTTGACAGGAATCACCTACAGATTAATATTGTATTGGATGACATCAAAGATAGGATTCATATACATTCATTACCGTAAAACTCACCCTGACATGAGATATCTAAGTTATGCCAAAAGAACAGTCAACCACTGTCATGAGAATAATTAGAAACCATAGGAACATGAAGTGGCTCCATCTAGTGGACAAATTAAATCAGTGTCCTTTCCATCCATCCATTTTCTGAAACAGCCACCAGTGCACACACGACAAGAGGCAGAGGCCACCCTGGACAGGTTAACTTTGTGTTTATTCTCAAGTACTAAAATTGTATTTAAGTAGGGATGAGTTTTCATGTGGCTGCAAACTCTGCTACTTGTATCACACCAAATGTTTAACAACTACAGCTTGATAGGTATTAATTATACCCTGCTCCACACACTGCATTCATATATAATACATTCATACATACAGTGTATGTATGAATGTATTGGGTATCTATTAGCATATCAAGAATAGATGGGTTTTCAATTTTAACAGACCTCAAATGTGTTCTTGGTGACACCAGGCAGACCATAGTACATGGTGCCTCCAGCCCGAGAGTTAATCACAATCTCTCCTATCTCATCTGTTTTGCACAGTTGAGGTGATCCATCTGGTTTAACAATGCACATCAGAGCTGAAACACACAAACAAGTCAAAATATTAAAATCACATAAGTTTTATAACCTATATTATGATGTCGGCAGTAAAGTAGTGTCCAGTAAATTTGTAAGCTGGTACACCTCTGCTTTGCCAATTAAAACCAACTGCTTGGCTAACCTCCGGGCATAATGTGGCCCACATCCTGAACAGTGAGAGCAGAGTTCTTGTCCTCTGTGTTCACCCTGATCACCCCATGGCTTAGGCCACCCATGGACAAGATGGCCCTGGCTGGTAGTGGAGCTCCTCGTGCACCAGGCCTACAGAAAACAAAAATTACTTTATTCCTTTATTTTATTAAACGTAATTTTTTTATTTAGGGGCTATACTACAGCATGATAGTTTTATTGTTGCTAATCATAGTGTGAGAGACTTTAACTTTTATGAAAAGCGACAAGTCTCAGTCTCAATGTCCAGTAGTGTAAAAATAAAACAAGTGTCTTTATCTTGGACAAGACAGAAAACTAAAGTAAATCATATGAGATTTTCAATTAATATACATTTAAAGTAGTAAAATTATTTTATACAAATTTTTGAACTTTATCTGTGAAAGGCCTGGCATTAACTACACATGTGACTTACTTTACTGTGGCCTGCTTGTGTCACATCTGTTGATGTCAAAACCAAAGTCTCTCTGTTTATCTCATTTGGCCTGTCTCTTAGCCAGGTAGACAGTTACATAATACATAAAAAAAAAAAAAAAATTCCAATTCCTAATTTTACCAAACTGCCTTGTTGATAAATTTTTATACAATGTAATTCTCTGATTTTAGTCAATACTATACTTGTTTAACACTTTAGCAATATCTTCCAAGTGACTATGCAGTGTATGAAGTGTTACCTGCGTATGGCCACAGTCAGGGCCTCAGGAGAGGTGGCACATGGACAGATGACCTCAGGCTTTAGACCATGAGACTGGAACACATTCAGGAAGGCATCACATGACGACACAGACCCTGACAACATAAAAAATGAAAACATTACCAAAACAGGATAGGAGTAGTCAAAATTCTAATATAAATATATATATTTTAGCAGTTCTTCAACACAAAGGAATCATATTTTTGCAGTAGAGTAGAGACTCACATGGGTTTGCTCCATCAGCCACAATAAGCATACGTATAGAGGATAAGTTGATGTCCCTCTGGTCCTTGTGGGCCATCATGGCCCAATGGAGGTCACGGCACTTCACCAAGGCCACACGTGCTATATGAAGATAAGGAGAACATGTTGTACATATATAGTACAGTTACATAGAGAATTTTGTTTCATCTCTAACGGGCATCTTTATTAATAACCCTCCTTTGTTTTTACTTAACACACAATTGTACAGGCAATAAAATAATTAAATGCTGCAAATAAGGAATATGAAATTAAGATGAGATATTGGCTGAACCTTTGTGAACATGGACCCTCTGCACCCAGGACATGGGACAGGCTTTCATGACAGCATACGGCACTGCGATGGTGTGGATTCTGTTCATGACACTCTGCAAGAAAAAGGTATGCATATTGTTGCTGTCTTACTGTGCTTCATACTAAACTTTTAAAAAAGGTCAACTGATCTACATATACAGTATAAATTGTTGAATTTAACCTCACCGCTAAGACACCGTGCCACAAGCCCATATCCTTCTTGCAGTCCAACACATTGACTAGTGTCTCCCCTAACACACAAAATACAAAAACCATCAGTGAAGATATGTGCAATCACCAGCTCAGTATGTGTAATTTACATAAAGCACTCAGACCTTCACAGTAGTTACAGGCCTGGGTCAGGGCTTGACAGTGGGTGAGCATAGAGATCTTTGACACAGCAACTCCCATCACTGTTCCCTCCTTAGTCGCTTTATACTTTGGTAGGAAATATGCATATACAAAGTTAAATGACAGCATAAGAAACATAAAACAATAATATTGTTAGGGATAATAGATAATATTCTTAAATACGCCTGTTAGTATTTAACTCCTATGTGAAAAATATTATAAGATCAAATATTATTTTCACATAGGACCAAACAGGTTTGGACAGCTTTTTTCCTCTTAATAAATAAAATCACCATTTAGTATAATACATTCTGTATTAACTTGGCTTATGTTTGTGTAATTTTAAAATTATTTAGACGATCTGAATCATTTAAGTGTGGCAAATATGCAAAAAAGGATGTTTCACAGCTTTAGGGAAATAATACCAACAGCAGCGTCTCTAAAATTTGAGTTAGATGTCAGAAGGTAGAAGTAGGGTAGAAGTAAAATATAAATTGAAGCCACAGCTTCCTGTAATGTAAATAAACTCGGCTAATGACTAGAAGAGAAATATTAGTACCTCTATGTAGGCCGTGTCTGTGTTGGCGGTGGGGATGTGAGGCTGCCAGTCTTTGGATGGTTTAGTCAGGTACTTTGTGTCTGTCACTACCCATTTCATCCTTGGCCATCCTTGTGAGCATAACCACACCACCACAAAGAAACACACAAGAAACAATATTTTAGTTGACAAACCAAAAATGCAGTGCTTAGGCACTACTTGGAACAACCCTAAATTAACAATGCTTACCTAGAAGCCTCTCGGTTTTAAAAGCAAAATAAAGCAAATACAATATCAACCCTCACACTGCAGCCCTACATTTGTCACTGAACATCATACAGTATATTCAATATAATTGGTCTACTGGCTCCCAAAGAGACTGAGACAGACTCCTGCTGAGTCAGCAGTAACACAGTAATGGTGTGTTTGGTCTGGCTGACCTTTGAACTGGATGATCTCTCCATTTGGTGTCTTGGGGAGCCCTTTGAGGCAAATTTCACTGGTCAGCGCAAGACTAACACCACAGCTGCCCAACAGGAAGCCAATCTGCTGACTACCAGCATCCTACGGAAAGAGACAAGGGTCATAAGACTTGTTACACACAGGGGGAGGCCAGTATTATTTACACCATATACACAGTTCTGAAAAACATAGCTACTAAATAAAATAGATAATCAGTTACAACTGACTATTGAATAATTTAATAATAAGGCAGCTACAAATGTTGTACCGAGTGACATGAGTGCTTGCTTCCTTAATAATCAATCCATGCATGGTCATTTATTGAATTTGATGTAGCATTTCTCAGTTATTACCACACAGAGGAAACCACCCAACAGTAACAAATGTACCTGTCGTGATAGTGGAACTTCAATGGGCACAGGGATGACTTCAGCTAGCAGGCAGCCATAGAAAGCCACCCAGAACATACCAGGGTCACTGTTGGGATACACTAGCGCCACCTATGAAGCAGAAAGATGTATTTTCCTACTCTTGTTTCTTCATAGATTTCATAGTGATTTCATTTGATTTAAACTCTCTTACCCTATCTCCAGGTTGCAGGACAGGCTCTGTCTTGGTGCCAAGTTTGTTCAGCAGTGTATAGGCCAGCTTCAGACTGCGACTCCATAGTTTACCTAAGGGGGAAAAAAGTGAACAATGATTTTAAAATGTCCTGTTTGTTGTTCATTTACCATCTTTTTATGTTGTATAACAACATATAAAGTTCATCTGCACAACCCACAGTGACTCCACGCTAGATGAAATACACTGTGGGTGTTATTCTGCTCAGGACAAATACCATTTGAAACAGCTCATATACGAGAAATATATTTAACATTTACAAGGCACAAAATAACACAAACAAGTGAACACCTAGTTTTGGGCTTTGTAAACCGAGTAATCATCTAATGTCTACATTAAACATCTCTACTGTATGAGTAAAGGAGTTGCTCACCATATGTGAGGGTGTAGAGGGGTTTGCCAGTGATATCCAGAGCAGTGAGGGCAGGGCTCTTGGCCTGGGTGGCCCCCCAGCGGGCCAGGGCAGCTTGTAAGGCAGGAGGCCAGTTACTGACTACACCCAAGGGCTCCCCCTTCACTGGGATGATCTGACGGCCTTCAGGTTTCGGGGTGTTAGGGTCTGGCTGGGGAACTGGACATTAAAAAATAACCACAGATAAACACATGGTCAGAATAAGCTATGAATATGGGTGTAACCATGAAATTACACTGTGAGCAATGCAAATTATATGTCGTAAGAATGTGAGTAATTTCCAGCAGAATTGAATGACCATGGAAACTGGACAATCACTTAGCTTGTTTAGTTCTCTCTGGCTACTGCAACCTGGTAGATAAGCTCATTGTGGAAATTTCTTTCTGGTCGGCTTTGATAACTTAACATAAATAGCATTTTGCCTATGTGCCAGCTATGTTATTAGAAAAGTCTACCTTTATAAAATCAAAAACACCCACAATCAGAATGGCCATTCAACAGATTGTAAGATGTGGTTTATTAGGCTGATGACAAATGTGAATACGTGAATAATTTACGGCCTACTCCTGTGTAAATAATTTTCTCGTAAAAGAACCAGAGCACTAATGTATACTGTATGCAAACTTTGTCTCACCTTCGACAATTTCTTCAGAGTCGTCTAGGAAGAATTCACTGAGTGGTGGTCTTTTGGGTCGTTTCAGTGTGTTCAACAGCTGCTGGATCTTAGTGGACACCCTGCTATTGACAGGCACGCCTGGACAAACACCAAACACCACGACTGTCACAAACATATGCAAACAACAACCCAAAAACACACACACACCCACACATGCAACTCTTTTCTAACACAAATCTCTACTTTATCACACATTCTCACATAGGCAGAACCCTACGCACTAGCACACACTCAGGATCGAAGTCATCAGCAGGAAGGATTTGGAAAGGAAAATTTGTACTTGAAGAGACACAGACTGGACGATCTTTAGGAAAATCAAATATAGACTACAACCTAAACCTATGACACGAGACAAATATGAAGACAGATAGACAGACACCAGGCTGGAAAGCAAGCTCATCTGGGCCTCTTCAGCATCCCTCCCCTTCCCCAGTTTTGATTTATATTACCTTTTCTTTTTCCTTTTTTAAATGAAAGGCAAGACAGGGACAGGATTAATGGACCCAAAAGAAAGAACACAAAATATCTGTCATTAGCAGCATACACCACACAGTGAAATGAGCATGATGTTGAAGGTAATTTTAGATGAACATGGACATATCATTCATTGATTTGAACACACTCCAAACAGCCTCGTCACCGCAATGCTGTGAGTCACACCGTAGAAGGCAAACAGAAAACTCAAAGTTAGAACATGCAAACGTTTTAACCTCATGATCTGAAAAGAACCAGATGACAGTAACCAAATTCCACAAATTTCAGGAACAGAAAATGCCTGAATGTGACATTTACATAATGATATATTTTATTTATACCACCAACAGACATTTATAGACATTCTGGCTTGTGTGAATGTGGGTGTACCGTCAGCAGTATCCAGCATGCTGGAGCGACTCTGTCCACGGCTCATGCCCCTGACTGCTGGAGGCAGGTCCACCCTGGACCCTCTCTCCTGGGGAGTGGAGGATGTCACATCAGGTGAGACACTGTTTTCTGGGGGAGAAGAGACTGTGATGGTCACACAGGAGACAGTGAACCAAGAAGACAACCAACCATCACTTATATATCTGTCATACTGAAGCTTTTATTCAGTGAAGTTTACCTATGCGTGTGTGGGCCAGTACATCAGCCAACAACGAGGCAGCAGGCTGAAGCTGGGGTTGTGGCTGGGTCTTGGGCTCTCCATGGGAGAGGGTGGAGGAAGCAGATGAGGATGTGGAGGAGCTTTGGACGGAGCGGTTGATCCAGTAATCGGGGCTCTGCAGGGTTTGGGCTAACACTGCACTGAGAGCTGCCTTTCTGCGCAGTGAGCCCTCATCCTCTGATGCAGAAGATGTGTCTGATGGAAAGAGAAAATCTCATGTATAGATTGAGGACTTGTGTTTTGTTTCTTTTTAACACTATACACACACTATCTATACAGTATATATTGTATATTCAATTCAATTCAACTTTATTTATATAGCGCCAATTTACAACATAAGTCATCTCAGGGCACTTTACAGTGTAAG
>JAUYWH010000025.1:11341590-11359144 GCA_034779795.1 Ctenopoma multispine | reverse complement strand
ACACACACACACACACACACACACACACACACACACACACACACACACACACACACACACACACACACACACAGCGCTTTGTAACCAAAGTTGTTAATTTTACTGCTGTCATTAAAAGAAACACATTAACGTCATGATACCTTTTAGTGTTCTGTTTCAGTTCTGTTGTGGAAAGATGCAGCATTCTTAGGCCCACCATCAAATGCTCTCATTGGTTTAGACACTTCTTGATGCCAATCCAAAACTGGTCATTATCGCCATTAATTAATATACATGTGTATATATATTTTACTTATGTAAAAACTGAGATATAAATATATAGATGTCATAGCACTGCTGAAAAACAAATCTCATAGTGGTCTAACCTAAGCCTGGTAAACATGTTTATGGTCCATTTGCTGAGTCAGACAACTGATGTCAGACAGGTAGCAGTAAGCAATAAGGTTAAGTCAGGTTTAGCTTCTGTGTTGGTGAATCACTGCTCTATGTGACTCAAATTGTCCCTCTGGGACAAATTAAGTTCTTTAAATTGAACTGAAATATTATTATTAACATGCTGGTGTGTCACAGTAGTTGTTAATTAATAGGATTAATTACCCCAATGTTTTAATAGGTGCCTTTGTCAAATCAATAACACCAATCACTGACACTGTACATGTTGGTTTATTGAAGCGGTTTAATCTGAACCATCACTCATTTTATGACTGGTTTTCAAAATGTGATGCAAATAAATGTCAGTGACGTGCTGAGAAAACTCCAGGCCGAACTTCTACAATTACAAAACTGGTCAACTTTAGAAATGAAAAGGGAAACAACAAAAACAGAACCATTGTTATCCTAGCAAGCATGACAATGTTCATTACACAACCTGCAATGACTGTGCAATGACACAGCAGTGCTGCAATAACAAAAACATAGTTAAATTGGAAGAATGTGGTGTTCTGTGATTACCTACAATATCTTACAATTGCCGATAGGCTGCCTGCCTGACATACAGTAAGTTTGGACACACCTTCTCGTTCAATGTGTTTTGGGGTGAGCTGGCCCGCAAAGTGAAGGCAAAGGGGCCAACAAGTGCTAAACCCCTCTGGGAACTCCTTCGAGACTGTTAGAAAACCATTTCAGGTGACTACCTCTGGAAGCTCATCGAGAGAATGCCAAGAGTGTGCAAAGCAGTTATCAGAGCAAAGCGTGGCTATTTTGAAGAAACTAGAATATAAAAGATGTTAAGTACATAAATGTGTTCATTCATAGTTTTGATGTCTTCGGTGAGAATCTACCAATGTAAATGGTCAGGAAAATAAAGAAAAAAACATTGATCCAAACTTTTGGCCTGTACTGTATAAATACAAAAACTCTGCACCGCAATAATTAAAAAACCTGAGCAACAGCAACATCTTGACACTTACTGGAGTGCATGTCTCACTTTAATGTGTTTTTATGAGAAGAGAGTTTGAAGAAAAACAAAGCTGTAATAATAAAATGAACAATGGCTGAATTGAATTTTGCTGCATCTTGGGGCCAGTTTTACAAAAATAAGAATTTGACAATGACTTACAATCTTGTAGTAGCATCATATCTCAACACAGTGCAGGACTTCTCCATCAAGATCAGCATTTTCCCCTTGTCACTGCTCACACCACAATGTTATTAACAAACTGCATCTTATGAGTCATGTTTTGTTTTTTGTGCCCATGACTGTTATGGAAACACAGATCCTAGTTCGTCGTATGGGAAAAATATGGCCAACTTTTAGTTTCATGTTAGATATACCAACTCTACAGACCAGTCTGTTAAACCAGCTCCTGGTATTGTGTATACTGGCTCAAACTGTCTTACTGGGACTTGAATAGAACAGAGCCATTACAGTGTTAGTAACACCTATCCTTTTTATACTATGACAAGTCAAAATGTCTGATCTTAACCTTCTTATTTCACAGTATAAGTTAACCTGCAATGACTGTGCAATGACTGTGCAATGACACAGCAGTGCTGCAATAACAAAAACATAGTTAAATTGGAAGAATGTGGTGTTCTGTGATTACCTACAATATCTTACAATTGCCGATAGGCTGCCTGCCTGACATACAGTAAGTTTGGACACACCTTCTCGTTCAATGTGTTTTGGGGTGAGCTGGCCCGCAAAGTGAAGGCAAAGGGGCCAACAAGTGCTAAACCCCTCTGGGAACTCCTTCGAGACTGTTAGAAAACCATTTCAGGTGACTACCTCTGGAAGCTCATCGAGAGAATGCCAAGAGTGTGCAAAGCAGTTATCAGAGCAAAGCGTGGCTATTTTGAAGAAACTAGAATATAAAAGATGTTAAGTACATAAATGTGTTCATTCATAGTTTTGATGTCTTCGGTGAGAATCTACCAATGTAAATGGTCAGGAAAATAAAGAAAAAAACATTGATCCAAACTTTTGGCCTGTACTGTATAAATACAAAAACTCTGCACCGCAATAATTAAAAAACCTGAGCAACAGCAACATCTTGACACTTACTGGAGTGCATGTCTCACTTTAATGTGTTTTTATGAGAAGAGAGTTTGAAGAAAAACAAAGCTGTAATAATAAAATGAACAATGGCTGAATTGAATTTTGCTGCATCTTGGGGCCAGTTTTACAAAAATAAGAATTTGACAATGACTTACAATCTTGTAGTAGCATCATATCTCAACACAGTGCAGGACTTCTCCATCAAGATCAGCATTTTCCCCTTGTCACTGCTCACACCACAATGTTATTAACAAACTGCATCTTATGAGTCATGTTTTGTTTTTTGTGCCCATGACTGTTATGGAAACACAGATCCTAGTTCGTCGTATGGGAAAAATATGGCCAACTTTTAGTTTCATGTTAGATATACCAACTCTACAGACCAGTCTGTTAAACCAGCTCCTGGTATTGTGTATACTGGCTCAAACTGTCTTACTGGGACTTGAATAGAACAGAGCCATTACAGTGTTAGTAACACCTATCCTTTTTATACTATGACAAGTCAAAATGTCTGATCTTAACCTTCTTATTTCACAGTATAAGTTAACTAATGTGACTTATTTTGTCAGCTTCTCTCCTCTCTTCTGCTCAATGATTTTAGCAATGAGGGGAGAGGGAGAGCTATGAGGGGAGGTCAGTAGATTGACTCTGGCTTAGTTAAGCGCACTGGTAAAAGAAAGAAGAACAGAGTAGAGACTTATTTAGAAAGAGGCATCCTGGCCAACAAACTGAATGACAGACCAGTGTTGCAGCATTGCTGGGTAACTGTGTACTGAACAGTGAAGGAGAGAAAGAGATATCAGGTTTCACTGTGATGGTGTTGAAGTTAGACATATGAGGTCAGAAGTGTGGGATAGGCATGACCTGTGGTTCACTGAGCTTTGTACATCACTTGTCTGTACATCAATGTCCGTTCTGTTGTCCTCTAGTTACAAAAAGTAAATGTGGTAAAAACAATATAGCGACAAATATGTACCATAAAAAATGATCTCATCATTACTGTCTCCTTGTAACCTATACCTCTAAATGACATATGCACAAATTATGCTTCTTGATTTTCACCTGCTCATGGATGATGGGTTAAAAGAGGACTTTAATGTAAAAGGGTAGGCATTACTCAGGCAGGTGACTCATTAAATCAGTATTATAAACTCATAACAAGCCGCGAGCAGCCTTTGAGAAACACTCATACCCTGGGTGTTGAGTCTACAGCTGACACTGAAACCACACATGCCTTACTGCCTATGTTCCACTATCTGGGCAGTTTATAATCCTGACCTCCCACAACCTCATTAAACAGCCTGTCAGCAGGATGGGTAACTATCGCTGCTCTGAGTTGTGGGGATGTTCAACAAGGTGCAACAGAAACCCACTGTGGTGAAAAACAGCATGTGAATACATGTCAAACTCTAAAATATACAAACCTTTGTGTCAGCAATAACATTTCACTTTATGTGGAACTAACATTTCAAGGTCATAGTAGTCAGGCAATGTTAGCATGCTAATCACTACAACACAGGCAGTGGAATGAGGAGAAGGTGTAGTGTCTCTGAGGGGATGAGAGAGACTCAACAGTACAGCAATAAAAACTGATATAATGCTGACAAAACTAAAATAAATTATATCTCCACTGTGTGGCAACTAACGATTGTCATCAATTTATCTCCTGATCATAATAAATGTTATGGTGAGCAATCTCAGAACACAACCCAAAAATATGTTTGCTGTCATGTTGGACTACAGAAAATATCAAAACCACCACCATGATATCATAAAGGTCAGTGTTTTGATTTGTGCAACACTAAACAAAAATATAAAATTATTTTAATATTACTTTTATTGTTTTTATTGAATGTTTATTGCTTTTATGATGTTGTTTATCTTATTCAGTTATCTCTGGTTATAATGCAAAGTGCATTATAACCACCCAAAGCCGACAAAGTAAATAAAAAAAGCTCCGTTGAGTTGTGGTAAATTTACTAAAATTTTCCATTTGATTATCTGAAACTTTTTTTTGTTTAAAAACAAAACTACATAAATTATTTATCAACATTTTTAAAGTTCTAAACAGCAACAGTTTTATACAGTTCTCATATTTTTAGCAAACATCAGTCTGGCAGACTGCTGACCTGTTGCCCAGAAAATGGCCTACAAATCCTATTCAGAATTGAAAACCTTCAGCACGCACTGTACTTTAACATAGATATTCTGTAGTTACATGGAGTCAGACATGATGTGACATGATGGCACAGCACCTGTCATCAATTCACTTACATTTCTAGCTTGTGGCAATATCAGCCTCAGCTGTCTCAAGGTGTATAAGGCATAAGTTTGCACGTGGTATAAGTCTCAAGGGAAAGTTAAGCTCGATAATCTAGGGATATAACTTTAATTCTAGTTGCTGTTTCACCACAATCACAGCCAAATGATTTTGATAACATCCAGACAGTGAAACAGTCATCAGTGTGTCCTCACTGTCTGTGGGAGTATGTAACACGACACAAAGCTACTGCAGAGCGCTGGCTTCCTGCTGCTACAGGAGTCTGAGAAACACTGTGGGTTGATGTTCTATCACTTCTTGCCCCACAAAGCATCTAAACCATTCAGTGCTAACAGTAAACAATCTAGCCCAATACCAATAACAACAGACACAAAGGCAAACAACCAATTTTAGCTCGTTCTCCAGGAAATGACTAATGCCAGCATGGCCAGAACTGTAGCTATAAAGTGTTAATATTAAGCTTATCTTTCCACTGAAGGCTATAAGCATACAGCATGTGGACTTGCACCTGCCTAGAAGCTGGTGATAACTGACAGTCATCTGAGGCCACACCCAACCTATGTGCTTTCATGGCCTTTGTTTTACCTCTTTCTCATGGGAGTGGAATTAAAGGGGTTCATGACTGCAAGCCAAGCGCTAGCACAATGTGTACTGAGGGGCCAAGAGGGGAGATACACATCGGTTTATTGAGAGTGTTTCCTGAGGACTCCTACTCACTGGGAATTTTTGCTAAACCAGTGGCTGCGCACAAGAATTAGGAAGGGAACTATTAAAATGCAAGGCACGAGTCCAGAAGGGAACACAACAAAAAAAATGACCCAATGAGTGAGTGACAGAGAAAGCAGTTGACCTTTCGGAAACTTTTATTGTACCTATACAGCAGCACTGGTTTACCCCTGAGCTCTGATTTCCCATCAGCCCTTCCTGTGACGCAAGCCTGTGGATTCATATATAGAAAACCGACCAACTGCTGAGAAAAAGCCTGTGTTCTCCACACCCTCTTCAAAGGTTATAAACCGCAAAGGCAAGCTTTAGCTTTTGTCTTTACTTTAAAACTATCTTCAGGAGGAAGCATAGGTGACAAAGAAAAAAAATTAATAAATAATGTTAATAAATACCAGGTGTGCCAGATAATTGCTTAGGTAACAAACAGTGTTGACACACATACATTTTTAACTCCGATTAAAAGCTGACTAGCTATATAACCAATATGAATTAATTAGATGTTCTCTGTGTATGATTACTCTAACAAAAGGGAGTCATCAATCATGTAGGGCATCAGTTCATCACAAGGTTTACTTTCATCTAAAGAATTTCTGATTTCAAGAGCACATGTTAGCATTAGAGTTAACAGCTCTCATTGCTGTGCATTTGGTATGTTCAAGGACAGCACAGAGGAGCACAGTAGGTCACCTGTGTTTCAGATACAGTCAGAGCCCAAAAAGTTGTACGTTAAATGTGACGTGAATTTGACTGATAAATCCTGAGATCGCATGATGTCGACTCCCACAGCTCTACAGTAAACAATAGCTTTCCTAATCAGGCCTACCATGAATAAATCTTCACTTTTGTGATAAACAGTATCATATCTGCAAGTTCAAATTTGAAACAGTTCCTTTATTCATAGATTCAAGTGATATATGCCATAGCTTTAATGACAGAAGTTAAGATTACTATTTATTGGTAAGTTAAACAAAGGATTAATCAACTAATCAAACAAAACCTTAAAAAACAACTGAGTTATCAATCAATAAAAAAAATTAAAAAATGCATAAAAATACAAAAAACATCTACAATGACTGGTGTGAAGCTTTTACAATTAGCACACCTACAGAAACTTTCTCCATGGGTCAGACAGCAGGCTGAGGAAAGCAGTTACCAACAGGCCATGGTATTTCACACAACCCATGGGTGTGACACTGAGCCACATGCAGGAGCCAACCAGCCAGTTGAATAGAGGATGGAGGTATTTGCTACTGACCCCTGTCTACTAGCCAGCAACATTAGCTTCAGAGAGACGAAATACACACAATTAGGATTGACTCCTTGGAGTCTTAGTACTTTGAGAGGGAGGCCTCCACTGCCATAATGGCGGAGCCTTTGTGTCAAAGAGATGCTTGTTTTCTCCTCCTCAGGCATGAAAGTGAATTTGTTTTAAAAGCCAGGTCTATTTATATTCACAGGAGCATTCTTCAGCATTAGCAGAGTCACATGGCCTGCTGGGCAGCAGATATAGCTTAAGGATAGATTGGAGGAGCTACACATCAGCTCCCATAGTTTGATAACAACAGCAACAAAAAAAAATGCAGCCAAATTTCTGTATTGTTAGCCACACCAGTTCATTATTAGCCTAGGTATAAATCGGGCCGGATCTACTGACCTGCTCTCCTTCCTTACATATCTGCTGGTGATGCTGTAGACTCTGCTAAGTATTTACATCTGTACAAACTCTGAGAGATTGAATATTAAAGTTAATATAAATAGGAAAAAGACAAGAAGATTAACAATAACAATAATAACCACAGATGTCCATTTTAAGAACATTTTACCAATACAGTGAAAATACTGATAATTAAGGTCACTATAATTGTGATACTAAATTTTCATCCTGTTTCACTTCGAGTTCTGATATCACAAAATTTCCACAAATCTTTTCCTTTTGATGAGTCAGTTTACATTACACATATTCCTATTCAGACAGTTAACAGAACAGTGAGACAGGAGGCTAAAACAGGTTGTCTCACCTTGTGGAGGATGGATATGCCCTGGAGAAGAGGACACACCTAAGTGACTCACAGCAGCATACAGACTTGCCTAGATTGTAAACATGTCCAATTTCTATGGTTTCTAATGTCTGTAGCTTCAAACACACAAGTAGGCTACCATATAAACTGTTAATGTAATGTAATTTGTAACTGAATGCTTACAAACACACATGCTATAACCAACATCCTAATCCCAAGGAATTCCACTATTCCATGTGCCATCCCTTCTAAAAGAGTACCTGCATCCTGACACTGGGCTGGGAAATACTTCAGTAGGATTATACAGCAGTTATTGGTGGACTACAGTTGTAACAATACAACCATACTATGTTTCACATAACTGCATTACCTATATTAAAGATTATACAATAAATAACAGTAAAAAACAACAAAGTATTATATATATTATGATGTCTGCTATATATGAAATACATAACATCAGAAGGCCGGTGACATCCATCCAACACCACATACACTGATCTTTACCATGATCAGTTATTAATATTATAGATATCTATCATATTGCCTAGTCCTACCTGACTTAACATGTGAGCTTGTTCAACAAGTTAAACAACTTCTACTGCAGAAAGTGAGTTTCACACCTCAGAGATTTGCAGGTCTTCAGTGTTGTGCTGATGAGTGGGATGTCAATATATCTCCTGGCACTAACTCAAAGAAGTCCAGTTCAATTTTTTTTCTATGCATGCCTTCTACCTAGGGAGCATAAATAAGTCACGCTCACTAACCACACACACCAACACACCAACACACCCACCCACAACCACACCACTCTGTGAGGCTGTCCTGGTATTTAATGAGAGCATGTGAATAATTCAGCCTACTACAGGCCTGGAGGAAGATAAGGGACTGCGGCCATCATTAACTATTCACAGAAACAGTATTATGTCACATGTACACACACATTTGCATGTTCAAACATACCGTACACACACAAATACACACCTTTGACAAGAATAACCAACCATCTGCATGGACCTAAAGCCTTGGTTCTGAAGCTATGAGGAAGATGATTTGTGCCTTTTGGATTCTGACCTGCTGAGCGTTTTACATAAACTTAACCCAAGCATGTACTGCATATACTAATGTGATTTCTAAACAGAAAAACAAGATTTTACTTGAGCTCATTCAAATGCAGTGAGAATTAACGATGAGAATTAATGTTGTTTTGCAAGTAGTGCTGGGCAATAAATCACTTTTATTGTTTATCATACCTTTTAATATATAGTGTCTCATGAGTTCTCATGAGTTGTATGTTAAACTTTACCAAAACCCTCATTCACTTTCTGGATTGAAACGTACCGGCCACCGTACTTACTATCTCACCATACTATTTATCTCTGTTGTGGTTCCGTTTTTGTAGTTTAGCAGTTTAGCATATACTTTAAAAGTCATATTTTTGTTGCACACTCACTGTGTGTTCATGCGTGTGTATTTGTGTGTACGCATCGTGATAATTTTAACAGCATTAATGTTGACCATACTGCTAATATTGCCATATTGGTTGACTTGCTAACAAAGCATGAAAGCTGTGAAACCATTTAGATTTGGGTAAAGATTTCAGCTTTGCAATCAGCAAGAGACATCTTTATTCTCCTTGATGTATCAGCGCAGATCTTCTCAAGAGCTCAGAACCACATAAGCTTGAGTCTGAGGATGTGTCTATCGCATATCTGAAATCTGTCTCAAAATAAGCACTTTGTTTGACGACTTACAAAAACATCAGCTAAATCAGCTTCATGCATATTCCGTTACTAAATAATACAGATGGAGAGGAGAATCCTGGTATTTGTCCAACACATATCGCTGACAGCAAGGATGGATGGCTGATGCAGTGTGGATCCATACCAGTGCTGAAACCCTCTGCTGCTGTGAACATTCTTCTTAATAAACACATGAGCCCAACCTGCTTCTGTTGCATCTGAAGTCAGTCTGTCTGGTTAACTGAATGACTGGCCTAAAAAGCCAGCAACTGGTAGCAATCTGGACTATGACTCTCCAAGCTGTGTCCAGATATGTCTGGACCACCAGCTCCTAATTAACAAGTAAAAATATGCTTGTCTCAGCAACACTGGACTTCTGCATAACAAGTCAACAAGATAGGCTGGTTACAGGCAAGAACCAGACATGATCTTTTACCTCTGGCTAAGCTGGGATATGGGACAGTGAACAGGGTAGCCTACTCCCAGTAGTTGTACACACTACACGTCACCTTTTCAAGTATGACCAATCACCAGCCCCTCCCTTCTCTTCCTATAGAGGCAGCTCGTTCCAATGTCCACACAAAGACTGGGTTCAGCTGAATGGCCTAAATGGCAGAAGAGCTCCTGGCCACGGCAGCTCAGGCCAGCTGAATGATCCTCATTGTGTCCCCATGGTCACAGGGGGCTAGCAGAACTGGATTGTTTTTTAAGAGGCCATTTGGCAGGCCTGTGTTCTTACCCGAGCAACGAAGGAACAGGCATTTCCACTTGGTTCAGAGAGGGCTTGTTGTAGACTTAAAAATTTGCCTATAAAGGTGATGACATGCTGCATGCATCCAGTCATAGGCAGCTTACATGCACTTCAGCCTAAACTACTGCAAACATCAAAATTTTCAACTATACAATCAATGCTACTGCAATTTGAAAATCAGTGTGTTCATTAGCTATGCTGTCTTACAACTATATGCAGAACATATATTAACAAACATGGAGACAAGAATGGTGTAAATGTAGTCTTTAAAAACTGTATTGTTCAGCACCTGACTGTCAAGCTTTGCATTTCTTATAAACACCTGAATGTACCAACAAGGAAGAGTCATTTCCTGTCTATGTTAAGTGTATAACAAAACATAAGAGAACAAAAATATAAAGGTGACGTATTTTGCTCTGACATAGATCACCGCAAGCAAGATTCAAGGCTGTGCAAGATAACTTTAAACACAGTCTGCAAAAGTAACATCACTGACCGCTAGTGTAAAGACCCAGAGTTATTATATAGTTATATAGAGGGTAATGTGGATGAAATCCTTTAATATAATCATTTTTAATGTATTTATGGTAGACAATCTATGCCACAGCCATGATCATTGTTTATGATGCAACCAAAAATGCTAAAAAGATAGTTAGCAATATAAATAGCATGGCTTCCCAGTAGACAAATTTCTGACCGTATATTTGATTATATTAGCCACCTTTAAATGACTTATGATGGAACTGTCAGCCTTGATATATCCAATCCAAAATGATAAAATATGTGAAACCATCAGTATAACTCCAACCATAGGTCAGTAATTCACTTTTAAATATGTGTATTTTTATGTATTTTTATTTCACTGTGTCACATAAGATTAGTCAAATGCAAAAAACTAATTTTCAAGATCTTTTACAGTTATATTAAGAAAAAAAGAAAAATACATGTTATTAGTTTTAAACAAAATTAGCTCACACCCTTAAAATAGCCAACATCAGTCTGCATAGTGACAGTGATCAGTCAGTGCTCAGGATGACTGGATTTGGTCACCTCAGTTGGAGGTATGTCTAGGTGCAATAAAGCAGGAGAAAAGGGATACAGTCAGGGGTGTGTGCAAAGCAGGGGCTAACAGCTGCTCTGGGGGAGGGGGTTGATCTGAATATTCTTTGGATGAATAAGTGGAGCACATACGTGTTAAATACAGGAAATAAAACACACCCACCACCCACCTCCAGGATCCGATTCACACACCTGACACACACTTGAGGGTAATGTAGCCCACAATGAGCAGTGCACGGAGCTAAACCTATAATTGTAGTAATGGCAGGTTTACACAGGTGTATAAAGCTTTGTAAACGTCTTGTTGCTCACCCCAGTGAACAACACTCAGACTGAGGTCATACACTACGTCTGGAAATTACTGACAGTCCTTCTCAACAGACTGTATGTTCACATGTCACCAGAGTTGATCATGACTGCAGGCCTCGTCATGACATCCAAGCACGACTCATAGTGACTCACTGTTTCACTGCAATAACACGTTTTTAAGATGAAGCCTGAGCACAAAACCAAGTAGAGGGCTAGCACAATCTTTAACTGTAACTCATGTGGTCACAGATTGATTTGAGGAGACAATAGGAGTCTCGTTATGCCTCTGAACATCGCGGTGTGTCACACTGCTAACACTGAGAGCTACGGTTCTGACATTATATCACACAGAAATTAAGGAGATGTTGTATAGAAACACGGCTTTACATGTATTTAAATTAGCTACTGCGTGTTTTACGATAAAGGAATCACAGTGGATGATGAAAGCCTTCAGCACAACGCTGCTGTCATGCCCTGCTAGCTTGTATACCCACATCCTGTTTCACCACATAATAAGCTAGGTGGCCCAGCATGACGTGCGCTCTCATTCAATTTATCCTACACCGAGAGCAACGCAAGAGACGGAAACTGTGTGTTTAATCGCTGCTAGTTAGCCCGGACCAGCTGAGACACAGAGCTAGATTTTTAAAAATCTGCTCTAGCATCCCCCATCAGCCCCGCCAGCCCCCTCCCCTCCTTTACCTTCAGACAGCTCCAGATCCAACTCCGCCAACTGGTCTCTAACCTCCTTCGGCAGGGCGGACAAATCCCCGCCGCGGTCTGCCATGACTTCGCCGATAAGCACGAGTGCAGCCTAGTTGAAAAGAAACCAGCGTGTAGCAGGGAAGTGTGAAAAATAAAAACAAAACGCACTCCCTCAGGACACAAAACAAGCATCAGAGTGGAAGAGACAGTCCATCCGCACGGCTGACCCCTCCGCCATAATGAGAAAACTCACCAACGGCAACGGGCGGTCACGTGACGGCGTTTACCTCGCCTGCGTCCCAGCCGACTGTCACCCCGACGCTGGTGCGCCCTCTGGTGTCTGTCTGGCTAAAGCACACAGAGTGATAACAGCTCCACAGAGCAAGTAGCAGATTTACATCCAGAAATTAACCTAATTCTGTACATGGCCGGATTAACCTCGTAGGGAGCCCGATGCAAAGAAAGGCTCAGGGGCCCCTGGACCAGTAGGCCTACAAGTATCTGAAATTATTATTAATATTGTAGCAAACTCAAGCAAATTACCACACAGAGATGCAAAACAACTAAATATAGACCAGGAACGAGCACAGTGAAAGGAGTGTGTCTAGAAAAAAAGGCGACTAAAGAAATGCAAAATAACAAAGTCATGCAAAACATCACATCAAGACTGAACGAGAGAATATAGATGCAAAATGGTCATGTAAAAGCAATGCACAATAACTACATGCAAAACAACTAAGATTTGAGAAAATAAATAGATGCTGAATAACCACATATTGTTATTGTTAAGTTGAAAAAAAACAAACAAAAAGTCCCTTAAAACACACAAAATGAATTTAAAAAATGAATAAAAATATACAAAATATCCAAAAGGGGAAAAACAACCAACAGATTTTAAAGTGGAAGTGAGAGTGCATGAAAGTACAAGTTCAGAATATTTGTCTCTGTGAGTTAATTCTAGGTCAAAAGGCCAATGTGACCATCATAACAATAAATATACATTTCCAACCACTCCCTGTGGTCTTAAGGGCTGCTTACAAAACGTTATGATCATGTTTTCTGTGTAAGAAACATAGACTTTGTCTCAAATGGAAAATGAGCTTCAAAGCAGGTAAGAACAAAGCAGGATAATTGTAGGTCATTTGTGCCTTTCCTAAAGAACTTCAGTGCAGTGCAAAAAACTGTACTGTGCTATAGCAAGAATCTCAGAAACACTGAGATACATGTCCATAACCTCCTCAAAAATGTTTAAAAAAGTTTTTAATTGTACCTGAGTGTAACCTCAGGTTGCTATATGCCCCAAGTCAATATGGGCCTGCTTTCATGAAAGGTTAAGGAATTTTAGATTTTGTTTTACCTGACGTGTATGACAATAACGTAAATTTAGTTATTTTGCGCTCTAGTAATTATTAACATCAAAATCACAGAATAGTGAAGAAGGAAGAATGATGTTAACTATAGTCCTCTCTGTAAAAATACACATCAAGAACTTCTGTAATACTAATTTATGTACTGAAATGAATATAGACTAAAAATAGACAATCAAAACCATTCAATGTTCATTAAGATGTAGTTTCTTTAATTAAATCTGCAGCACTGTAAGTGTTCATAGTATTTAACTTGGACATGCATGGAAAAGTAAATATATTCATATAGTACAGATATGTACAGTACAAGTACAATTTTGAAATCATCAGTCCAACAATGGGAGTGTGAAAAAACATTATTACACTATGTGTCATACTGTTGCATTTTTCTTTATGTTGTTCTATTCATAATAATTTTAGGTAATGTTAATAAGTCTAAAACTGTAATTGTTGTTTGACCAATTTAAAAAAATAAGTTAGACAGGGACGTTGAAAGACTCGACCAAATTAATCTTAAAAAATATAATAGAAAAGGATAAAACCTCTTTTTGAAAAAGGACTGACATTTTCTATAGCGAAAACAAACAAAAAAATTCATGTGTTAAAGAAATTAGTTTCTATATTCGGTACAAACAGAAGCAATACATTTTTACTATCTTCAGTACAATACTGAAAATAGGACACAACAAAAGAAAACAAAAAATGACAGAAAAGGTGCCAATGACATGAATTACATGAAAAGATGAACGCTAAATATCACTTTAATTTTCATTTCATATGAACAATCGTCTAATAGGGACTGCCAGCCAAATATAGTGCCAGCTCCAAAGTACAACAAAATACCAGGGTCGCCATTGGGACTGTAGGACAATAGGTTCAGTCAAGGGTGCAAGGTATTACAGTTGCTGAGCAAATTCCCATCCATGTATACAGTACATATAAGCGAAAACTATCATTTTTAGAAAATGATCCAAAGATCCAAAGACAGAGAGAACCACAAAAACAGAATGAAAGGAAATGCAAAGCAACAATAAACTTGCATTGTTTTAGTGCATAAAGACATGCCCTTATGTTAATGGACAGACATCTTGTTTATGAAGTATCACATCTTTCAAATATATGATCATATCAGACAAGTCTACAGAAGAAAAAGCAAACCGTTTGTTTAGATGTTTATGTAATAATAGAACAATATCTTGATGGGATTTCTGAAGAACTGGAACCATTCACAAACAGTGACAATATATCTGAACTTTTTGTCCTTTAAAACTTTTGCCAGCGCAGATGTCATTGCCGTGTCTCTCCACCAGATGACAGAAGTGTTGTATCATTTTTTCTCACTGAAAAAAGACTCACGGTTAAATTAACTCTTCACTTTAAAGGCATTGAGGAACCTTCCACAATTGGTTGGTTTATATTAGACAAAATTAATTAATTAGGACAAACATCTTTCCTAAGGCTCAACTGTTTTTACATGAGCAAAGCTGCTTGTATTTAAGTGGGAGGCACCATTGTGATCATAAGGCAAAAAATTATCAGACACTGTGTGTGAGGTTGTGTTTAAGTGCAAGTAACAAGAAGTGATGTACTGTTGATTGTGTCGCTTTGACATCTGAATTAAAAAATAACGATCAGGCTATTTTCTTCCTGCTCCAGACGAAGTACCACATGCTCTTTGGAGATTCAGAGATCTGATTCATTGGCAATATGGCTTAATTTATGTTTGGTAAAGAGCAGAGAGACTAAGAAGTTCATCGCACTTTCAACAAGCAGCAAGGATGTGCAACCATCCTGAGAAGTGTGAAAATAACAGTTACAGTAAGTCCTGGCCCACATAAAGAAACACAGTCACTCAAATTGTTTCAGATAATGTGGAAAAAGGCATCAAACAAACAGTTAAACTACCTTATTTTCTACTTGCCTGTAGAAATACGAGAGGGAGGGCAGAGGTTTTATGATGATGTTCAGGACAATATCGCATTTTGGTTCAGTGGACTAATCTGGAAGGTCGATCAGGTCAGGAGTAGCTAAAAGGCTACATACTGATGTACATACAGAAAATATACACACAGGGCCAATCACACATATAGTTTATCATTTTTATCTCAAAGGGGGGATTTGAGGTATGTTTTTGAATCCTTGTTGAGGAACCTTATATAGAATGTCTGGGTAACTATTTGAGACCTGCATCACTGAAGTCTACACAACTACTGCATCTCTGGAGTTGAGGCTGTACAGGGACGCTGTGGTGGCATGTGTGGGTGTATGCATGGCTTAAAAGTTGAGAAGCACAAGGCACTATTCCCTGCTGAAAACAGTGTAAAGCCCTGTGTCTGTTTGGTATCTGATTTGATCAAGAATGTTTAAACTGTGCACATGTAGTATGTTTCGATATGAGTTCATTATGGCAGTACAGTCAGAGCGATGCAGTCCAGTGAAGACTCATTTTGACTGAGGTGAGGAAAAATGCACAGGGAGGCACAGAGGGAACCGGGGGGGATGGGGAATTGGAGTCCAGCCCCTGTAGTCTATGGCAAAATGAACAGGAAGCTCTCTCAAAAGTCTCAGTCCATTCCCAGAAGGCTGCTGCTGAGCTCCAGGCCACAGCATGATGGCTCCACAGGAAGGTAAAAGACAGCAGAAGAGGAACGGGAAACCTGGGAATATTGTACTTCTAGATTGGAGAAGTTGGGAGGGAGGTTGCGGGTCCACTGCTCTTTTTTAACCCTGGGTGATGAGCCAAGTCTGGGCCCGTGATGGCATCGCTCATCATCTGGCAGCAGACTGAGACTGTGCAGCCATGATAATGTGAGAGGGTCCACTCTCAGCCCGCTGCTGCTGGCCCATTCCTGCCAGCACAGACATAGCCATGGCCTCAGCTGCTGCCCTTGAGCTTAGGCCGTTTTGCCCTGCAGAGGGGCTGGGTGCCAAAGAGCTGTGCTGGATCACCGGGGCAGGAGAACCTGTAGGCTCTGATGTGTCTTTCATGCTCTCTTCTGCCGCTTCCCAGAAAAAGAAAACAGTACAGATTTAGAATTTACCTTGAATACACTACAGAATGACACTATGACAAAATCTAATCGAGTTTAGCCCTTAAGTATTTATGGATTAGAAAATAAATACATTTTAAATCATGGTTCTGATGCTTAATGGGTGTTACTCATGTATAGGGACTTGCTATGAGCTCATTGAAATATCTGAAATTGCTTTTTTTCCCTCCTGGGCTACCACAAGAAAAACCTATTTACATTTTTTATTTATTTATTTATTCTCACATACTCTATACAGAAGAAACACCATATTAGATCAAGCAACTTTAAATATCTCCAGGTGGGTAGCATGGGAAAAATTTGGAGGGCTCACCTAGATAGGCAGTCTTCTTCTGTAGGGTGGTAACAGGACAGTCCTTGTGGGCCAGCAGCAGCTGCTTCAAATGAGCCACCTCATTCCGCAACAGAGACACTTCATTCTGAGAAAATAGAAAATCAGGTGGCTCAATACTTTTGATAATACATTTTTTAGTTAGACCTACTGTCTAGGTTTGTGCAACCCAAAGAAAAATCATCATTAATGTTGGGTCATTTAGTTTAGAAGAATCACTCTTTTCATACAGAACTGATCATCGATACAGTTGAGCTGAGTAGTACAGAATTAATAATATGGAAAAACCATCTTAAACTTCAATGAGCCTGTCAACTCCAGTCAGTGTGACTATGCACTTACTTATTCAGGCCTCCCACACACCACATTTCATCCCAATCCACCCACTCCAGGCCCACTCACCGACAACGAGACGTTCAGGTTGCTGAGCTCCTCAGCCTTCTTCTCTAAGGAACTAACCCACAGTTTGCGTTTCTGTCTGCAGCGGGATGCTGCGGCTCGATTCCTCTCAAGGAAACGCTGCCTTCGCTCGTCTGGGTCATCATCTAACGTCCGCCGACGACGCCCACCTGTAGGCTGCGCTGGAGATACCTAGAGGGGGGGAAAGGTTAGAAGGAAAGATACAAGACAGGGGATGGGTGCAAAAGAAAGAAAGAAAGAAAGAAAGAAAGAAAGAAAGAAAGAAAGAAAGAAAGAAAGAAAGAAAGAAAGAAAGAAA
>JAUYWH010000025.1:11322839-11341490 GCA_034779795.1 Ctenopoma multispine | reverse complement strand
AAGAAAGAAAGAAAGAAAGAAAGAAAGAAAGAAAGAAAGAAAGAAAGAAAGAAAGAAAGAAAGAAAGAAAGAAAGAGGAAGTTTGAGTCACAGTTTCATTATTTTAGTCAGAACACACCATAGTCATCTCACTACAAATAATACAACCCCAATTTTCTGTAACTAAAACTTGGGGTATGGAGTAGTGTAACTATAAACATAGTCTACCTGAGGTTGTGCAGGTGATGGAGCATCTGGATGTTGGACAAGGAGTTGGCTCTGCTCTGCCTTTTGAGGTACCATAGGACTGCTGCCCATGGCCATTATTCCCATGCTCTGTCCTGACGGGCTCTGGTGGGACAGCGCAGCCTTCAGACGCTACAGAGGAACAATACATAAATAGCGAGCACAAGAACTAAATAAACCATGTATGAACAGTGTGTTCGTAAGAATACAAAAATGTGTTATCATTGCATAAAGGAGGAATATATATTTTTATCACCACTTAAACATCACCACACACTCATAACAGGCACTACCTAACTAGACTCAACTCATTTACAGTTTCATCTGAGATAACTTGGACTTTGGTACTAATTTTCATTACCAACTAGAGAGTAAGCTTTTGATAACACACACCAGATGCATTGTGAGAAAGATTATTTATTTATAGCATAGTTGTCCATATAGTGACAAGTATGCTGTGGTATTCTGCTGCAGACAGACTGCAATTAATCAGTTTCACTGTTTTCTGCTAGGTCTCTCAGGTTTTCATGAAAAATGTAATCAATGCCAGGCTATACCACCCTCAGGAAAAGCCCTTGGTGGCAACAATTTCAATCAAGCGTTTGTAATAACTGGCAATGAATCTTTAACATCATTGTGGAGAACTTTTTGCTCACACTTCTTTTGAAGAATTTTTTTATTCAGCCACATTGGAGAGTTTTCAAGCATTTAGGGTGCCACGACATCTCAATCGGATTTAAGTCATTTAACTAGGCTACTCCAAGACCTTAATTTAATTTGTCTTTGTGTTTGTTTTGTTTTTTAGTTTTTTTTATTTGAGCCATTAAAAGGTGGAGTTGCTGGTATTTTTGGATCATAATCCTGCTGTATAAATAAAACGATGACCAGACACACTCCTTGACACAGCATCTCAAACGGATTTTAGTCCGGACTTTGAAAAGGCCCAAATCTTAATTTTGTTTGTTTTGAACCATTCAGAAGTGGAGTTGCTGGCTCATTGTACTCAAGCGTTTTTTTGTGTATGCTTTGCAGTATCATAAATTCAGTAGTTATGGTGATGTTGTGTGAGGGTTAATCAAGCAACAGCAGTAAAAAAATCATATGATGCAGAGGAAGGCTGCAGGGTGAAGATGGAGACAAAAAGAACAGAGATAAAAATAGAGAGCTAATCTAGTGCTGACCATCTTGGCCTCTGAGTGGATGCTGTAGCCAGAGGGGGAGTTGGAGCCGCTGCTGCTGCCTCCCAGAGGAGGACCAGGGATCCCAGGAATGTTAGGTACCATGCACATGGGCCGGGCCAACTAAAGACCAGATAAACCACAGAAATACACACATATTAACAACTTGGACAAATGTTTCGGCTATAAAATTTAAATACAATATACTAAACATATTAACACTAATGTTCTGCCTTACATTAATGACAGAGGGCATCTGTACAGGACCAGGGAGCACAGGCACTGCCTGACCAGAGGGGAGCATCATCATGGGATAGTGGCTGGTTGGTGAACTAGACAGGCAGACAGTGGACAGCTAACATCAGTAGGAGGTTCAGTCATGTTTGAATAGATGACCAATGTTCTGTAACCCCACAAAATCGACACATATATCTGTCAAGTCCAAGCGGTGCAGACAACAACTGCTTATACCCACAAAAATGTGTATAAACTTTGAGTTGAAAACACGGGTTTGAAATGGTGATGGAGAGAAACCTATTACATACAGTCATCCATACAGTCGCAAGAAAAACTAATGGCACTGTTTGCAATTTCTTTGGTTTTCTGCATAAATTGTTGGTGAAATGTGATTTAATCTTCACCAAAGTCACAAATATCAACAAACGCAATATTTCTAAGCTTATTAAATACAGATCATGATCTTTCATGTCTTTATTAAACACACTTATTAAACATACAGAGTGATGGTGGAAAAAGAAACGGGAGCAGTGTTATATTAACTGGTTCAACCACATTTGACAGCAATAACAATAAAGTTATTCCTGTAGCTGTGGACTAGACTTGCACAATGTTCAGGAGAAACTCTGGAGCACTCTACTCTACAGAACTGCAGCACAGCCATATTCCTAATATGTCCAGTGTGAATGCCTCTCTTGAGGCCATTCCACAACATCTCTTTTGGGTAGGCCATTGTCCTGCTACATCATGCAGTGATGATGATGTTTTCACACTGGTATATGGTTCTCTTTTTCTGCCATATGAAGTGCTATGCATTCGTCCCAAACAGTTCTACTCTTGTTTTACCTGTCCACAAGACATTTCCCCTTTCCCTACTGTTGAGGAGCATCAAGGTAGTTTATAGCCAACTTCTGGCATGCTGCAAAGTTTTGTTTGGAGAGTAATGGCTTCCAATGTGCTGATCACATTTCATGACCAATTTATGTAGAAAACTAAATTACAAACAGTACCATTACTTTTTCTTGCGACTCTATGTACTGTATATGTGTTTAATGATGGAAGTGTTAAAAATATAACATAACATACAACATATTTCAATGTGCGCAGACAGCATCTTGGAAAACATCAGTAAAAGGATGCTGAACTTACCAAAGAGTGCGATTGGAAGGTGGTGCCTGTGTAATGACAGAGGTGGGTGATGGCATGGTGGGATGAAGGGCATCAAAGCCTAAGTGTAGTGGAAGGGAACCAGGACGCACAATAGTCGGGGTGGGAGCTGAACTCCTGGGTGGTGTGTCCTAGGAGATTAATAGAGTGGGAAGTTACAGTAAACAGCTGAAACAAATCTTGCAGTTAATCTAGATACAAACATAAAACATAACATTGAATACAAATATGAATACCTTTTTTCAAGATATGTGCATTTATCCAATATTGGTAAAGTCATACAAAGCCATATGTTTTTAACACCCACTCCCTTCTCTGTAAACTCACGCAACTCCCCTCCTCGCAGTTCTGTCCTACCTTTCCTTTAACCAGAGGCTCCCTGTTGCTGTCTGAATTTCCAGAAATAGACTCAGGGCTGCCTGGTGGTGTAGAGTCAACCTCTACAGGTGCCTCCTCTTTCACCTTCACGTCTGATGCCGTCTGCAGACTCATGTCCAAAGCTACAGAGTTGGAAGCAGGGAGCTGAGAAGTACACAAAGAGTGAGTGAGGATAAAGTCGGTAAGTACTTACAAAAGATAATATTCTCATAGACTACAGTACATTAAAAAAAGGAAGTGGGTATTTATCATACTAGCCAAACAATCACACCAGAAATACTATTTTAAATACAGTAAAACACACTGGAACAAGCTGTTGCTATAGCTAGTACAAATGAAATAATACACAGCCAACATTCACAAGACTGGAATTTCTTCAAGTAATAATTTTTGACTACATCAAAACCTGTGGTAAGAAAGAAAGAACTAAATATTATTTTTTCACTTCACTGGAGTTTTTGGAGACTTTTTTTGGTTTCTGTACACAGTAATACATGTAGTCATGTGTACACACAAAGATGAAAACAGAAAAAAAATCAACCCCAACTACTTACAGAGTTCTTGGCCCTCTTTTCATCATCGTCTTGTTCGAAGGAGCTGGCCAGCTCATTGAACAAACCAACCTCCTCGCAGTTCTTTAGGAAACGGGTGGGAGTAGGTGTCTGGTCTGGCAAGAAGGAATGAACAGAGATAACTATTCAAAGCGACATTTTCGCACTTAGTTCACACTTAGCATTGAATATAGAATGATTATAGAAAGCTCATGTCCCAAACGTGTCTTTAAAGCTGCTTTTCTTGAGATTCGTTTGAACATGCTGACCCTAAGGTGTGCTACATAGTTTTCATGTGAATGCTGAGATAAGTAAGTAACAAAGACGAATAGCAAAGTCTGACTGATAGACAATCAGTACCTGCAATAATGACAGAGTCTGTCCTGGGTGGTCCAAATTTCAATGTCATTTCATGCTTGTGTTTGTGTACAGCCAAGTGGTCCTCATTGGTAAACCTCTGGAAGGAGTGAACAGAAGAAAAGAGGAAGAGTAAATGCATTATAAATTAGCCCATGGGTAATTGTCTACTTGTCCTGGTGACCTGAGGAAAACCCTGTAGTACCCTAACCTAAATATTATATTGCAGTAATCACAGACAGTCCAACAAACACAGTCTTTACTGTATGGAGTAAACAAAGAAATCTGATATCAGTGGTGTTTAATTCCTCAGGATATGGGCCAAATATCCTTACATAAACTAGAATTACCTAGAAACAAATGGTTTGTATGCATTCAACCTGAAAGTACTTTAACAGTACAGAAATGTAGTGAATGAGCAACAGCTTAAAATGTTGACAAGTTGGTGAAGAACTGTCAAAGCCACTGGCCAAAAGCAAATTATTTATAAGTCATTTTGTAACAAAATTAAAACGGATGCGGTAAGGTGTTGTAAAGAGGAGAGCTCATCAACGTCAGTGACAAATGTTTTTGGCACTTCACTTCACACAAGTAAATGACATAAACAGTGTCTCAATATACAGTTACATATATTTACACACTACATTATTTTATGTTTTTTCACTCCCTATCAGGTGTCCACAGTGGAAGCTACAGGAGGTCTGATACTTAGGCAAACAGACCTTTGGAAAAGAGCACTAACAGCCATCCTCTGAGACAGGACACTTCTTTGGAGAAGTGGCAAGGTGAATCAGTCAGAGATGTGGGAGGAATCATCTTGGCTGTGGCACCAGCCTATTCACCATTCGCCACAGCCTATTTTAAGGCGCTGCGTTGCAGTTGCAAGTTCAGTCGTGAGAGTGAAGTGGAAACACAGTCAAGTGTCAGGAGGCTTATTTTTAGCTCTAACAGGCAGCATCACCAATACATCTACATGTCTTTTTTGTCTCTTTCCTCTGAACAAGGTGGCTGGGTCTTGTGGAAGAAACTATCTCTAACTAATCTCCCTGTATGAGATACCTACAGCTCAGATTACGCTTCCCCACACAGTAAATACTGGACATCATATAATACAGGGCTGTCGTTGTTGTTGTTAACTTTGTAAAAGGAAAACCTTGAGCAAAGCCAGGAGTCAATCATCCTTGTTCTATTATGGGCATGATTCAGATTTTCCTGGTAGACAACTGTTGCTTGTAAAGGGCAGCAGTAACATAAAGGATGTTCCATGTAAATGTAAACACATAAATATTATCAAAATATATTATCGAATGTTAAAAACGACAGCAAGTCAAGACTTTGAAACAATTTGTATAATTACAGTGGCTGACATAACCAAAATATAGCCATACTGAAAGTACAAGTACATAAAGATTGTAATATAACACCTTGTCAGTTTCACAGTCATGTTTTCTTCAATGACCAGATCAGTTCCCGATTTAAATAAAAAAAACACTTTATTTTTTAAAGTGATCAATATTTCTACATTACCAACAGATCAAAATGACTGACTGCATTATGAAAGCACTGGCCTGTGGTTAAAAAAAAAAACAAAACAAACAAACCTATAGAGAACTATCACCCAAATCTGCAATTTCCCTCAGCTTCTTGTGTTAGCGTACAGTATTTCATTGTTTTGTTTCCAGCTGCAGTAAGCTGTTTTTTTTCAGCAATCACACAACAACAAACTGCACACATGCAAAGTAAGCGACACTTGCTCACGAATTGTTCCCAGATTTTTCCCCCAGGGTTTGACAGAGACCAAAATAGAGCTAAAAGAGAATGAATATTCCACTTAAATATGTCACAAGGCCAGAAAAATGACCACAAAGTAAATGTTCAACATTTAAAAAACATTTAGAAAAATTATAAAAATAAAACATGTTTATTTTACTCAAAGTAAAGTGGTATAGTGATGTAAAAAATACACCCAAACATATAGCACCGTCACACTGTACTACGATAGTAGATTTGTTTATTCAACAGTTTCACACTCAAACAAAGCTGGTGAGAGTGCCACAGCTGTAGATTCACACCATCATCAACCATCACTTTGCCTTGAAATGTTCCATGTTATTCTGATTCTGTATGGAATGTCAACTAAATTAATGATACCTACAAATGAAATATGCAGAGTATTGACATCACGCAGCAAAGTTAAAATGTTTTCTTCCTATCAGAGAGAAGGTCCCTGGGTGTCCATAATGTTCTAAGAAGAAAATAACCAAACAAATCATCACTTATTTATCTCGCACGCATGTTTAACTGGCTTTTGTTCAAACTGCACACTCCCCCGTGTACAACAGATCACTGCTGATCAGAGAAGAGAATTGGGCTTGTGAATCACAAGTGTTTCTTAACCACATAAACACTTTCTTCCTCCAGACACCAGGAGAGATAATCCATCACAAGCTCTAAGGATATCACACCCAACTGAAAGCAGATTCAGACAGCTAACTATACGCAACATCAGACACGATATTTCCTGTGTTGAATAATCATGAGCCGTAGAACATATTTCTTTCACTTTGCTGTTACATCAGCCCAAGCCCTGACAATACACCATGTTACTAGCATGTGAGCGCACTACTGGCACTCAGCTGAGTCACTGCCGTGGCTCAAACCTGTGTCTGCAGGCGCAAGAAGTCAACAGTGACAGGTTGAAACAATAACTGTGCTCTGATTACTCACTGGAGCTTCCAGTGAGTCATTGGTAAAAGAGACATAGCTCTGTCTAATAAGAAAGCATGCCAACTCGAATGAAACAGTGTTGATGATTATTAAGACTGCTGCAGAAATCACTGTGAGTTTCGGATGTATAGACAGTTCTTACGTTTCATAAGACAACTTACAGTTACTCTATTTCAATGGTATCTCATGCTAAGTACAATACATTTGTCTTTGGCTTTCAAATTATTTTGTCACACACACGCACGCGAAACACAGATGAAGGAAGAGAAAGAAGACTTACCTGTCCACAGCCAGGAGCATTGCACACAAAAGGTCGGTCATCCCCCATTTTTGCAAAGAGCTTGCAATGTAACTGTGGGAGAGGAGAAGAGGAGAACATAGCGTGTTTCTTGATTCGTCAACTAGTAAATCCTCAAAACAACAAAACAGGGATGCTGTGGCTTGTAGTCTTTAGTCTGAGCAGGAAGCCGAATGCTATTTAAAAATAACCCTGGCAAGGAGGAAAACACGCACAGAGGCAGCGAGACGAAGTTTCCCTGGTGATACTTCCTTCACACAGGGGGGCTTCTGGTTGGCCAATTAGGAGTCACTTACAAGAGAGGACGACAGCTACCGTTTACACAAAGACATGTCACTCTTCTTCTCCCTCTGTCTCATTTTCCCTCACTTCCAATCCCTCCTTCTCTCATTACCACTCCCTCTCTTCACCTCTGCAGCACCACTCAACCTTTTCTCTTCTTGTACCACCCAGTCTCTCCCTATTTCTGGCTCAGCTGTTTCTCTGAGTAAAGTCTCAGTTTGGGTCATCTCCATCCACTGTCTGCTAAAATATCCTGACCTGATACTTGTACTTGTTGTTCTGGTTACTTTCTAAAGCGGCTGGTGGAGATGGTCACCAAACATTACTAAACTCAGTATATGAATACCAGTGAAGTTATGATAATGTTCACATGACTGTTGGTATTTTCATACAATAATTTTAATTAAGGGTGGGTGACTAGGCAACTATGCAGATTCAAACTAGTCATGGCAAAAAAAAATTTCTCACCTTTTTAAACATAAGACTTGATTTGTATCCTTGTTTTTTTTTTTATGTAATTTTAATATCTTTTGTTTTTTTTCGAAACTACTTTTTCAAACTAACAATTAGCAGACTAAAGCATTTAATGATAAAGTAATCAGTTTTTTCTCTGAGAATAATAAACAACTGGAGGCATTTTCAGCATTGTCTATTTACAGACGGAACAGTAAGATATGATAAGAAAGAGGTTCAAATTTATTTCAACTTAAGATATTTAACTATGACTATTATGAGAGTTTAATGAAAACCGTATATTAGGCTTTATTGTTATATAAACAATATTCAGGTGCATCTCCAGTATATCTCCAGCATCTATCTGTGATGACTGGTTGCTAAGCTAAATACGAATAAAAACTAAATTGTTATGCCATACAGTACTGTGTTTATGATAGTAAACAAAAAACATTTGCTTTGTTTGAAAAAGTGCATTATAAATAAAGTTATTATTTAAGATCATAGAGTCAATTAAAGTACAAAGTGCTGTACAAGGAAATAGGCAGAAAGAAAACATGAAGTTAAATTCGCACACACAATAAATTAATAGATAAATAAATACAGGTATCTCAAATAGAAGGAGAAAAAGCAGTTCGATAAAAACGTGTTTTAAGAGACTTGAAAGACGGAATCAGAATCAGACCTCAGGCAAATCATTCCAGAGCCCTGATGGAAAAGGTTCTGTCCCCTTAGTTTTTAAACAAGGTGCAGGTACAGACAGAAGCCTACTACCTGAGGTTCTAAAATTGCAAAACAGTTCATATGTCACGATAAACTGTCACATTTACTTTTAAAATGCTCATTTAAGGTTTGTTTGTCCTGATTATAACTGTAGGTACCATTTCTGATTCTCCTCATTCACTGAATACATGTGCAATGTAATTATATTTGGATATTTTCTGGCATTTTGTCGATAGTAATAAGTAGATGATACTGGCAAAATGTGAAACCTTTTGCAGTTTATGTGCCAGAGACTGGCAACATGAACCACACAATTTTGTGTGTTGAGTTGTTGGACTGTGATGTTTTGGGTCAGTGTGTATCTTGGGCTTAAAGTATTCAAAAATAGTTTGAAACCATCTCTCTTAGCTGTTGGCACCATGTTTTTTTATATAATTACTGACAGGGTTTGTATGACTAAGTGTTGTTTTTCTTTCTGTAAGGCACTTTTTTTTTTAAATGATTCTGATAAAGTTTGTCAAGTGCTTTTTTGCGCTAGCACCTTGACTGGTTTGAGCCTATTGTGGACAGCTGACCCCTGAAGCTTTTATATTCTTTAATATTCTGTGCAGTGCTTAATTCACATTTGGTGAACAGCTCCATGCGAGCGAGGATGATCCACGTCCAGCAATTAAATCTAATGACATGGTGTTTGCGTATTTTGTCTCCTGCCGTTGTTTTTACTTTTTATTTCAGTAATGCATTTTTAGGCAGCTATGTTAGCATAACTTGTGGTGCAGTGACCATGTCTGCTACAGTAGAACATGGCAGAGTGTATCTCTGACTGTGCACGTGCAGTCGTCTATCTTACTAAATTGCATGAAGCAGTGAATGTGTGAACCCAGATGTTTTTGTTTGTTAAGTGAGTGACACAACAATTAAACCTTATCATAAACAATATATTTCACACACACGCAGTTATGTCTTGTTCGGTATGACCACTGTAGATATTTAAGTATGTGGAAGTCATACAATTTATACATTAAAAACTGCTATCAGACTAAATATAAATATACAACATATTGAAAATGTTATGAATTAAATAAAGGCATTTAACTGTATAGTCCTGCGCTGTGATAACATTATAAATAGTAATACAAGTAAGCAATACAGTACAAAATAGTAAAAGGCAAATTAAAAACTTATTGGTGGGCATCTGAATGAACTGGAAACACTTCTAAAGCTTTCCATAGGACTAAAGACCAAAACTACATCCTTCTCTCTTCATGAGTAATGCTATTGTCAAGAGTTACATATGCACACACTTCTGTTTGTGCAAGGCTTACTGCTATCGGCTGTATCTGTTGAGGAGAATAAGTCCTCACAAACCCCCTTCCTCTTGCCTCAACACCATCTCCAACTCCACCAAACCACCCCACCCTGCTCTGCTCTGTGTAGCTGAACAGAGGTCCATGTGAAGACAAACTGAGAAGTTTAGAAAAATAACTTGGTCATTAAATTTAAATCAGGGAATTGGAAGGGTGGCAATGGATGAGGGACATTAATGTTTTAGTACTCGCAGCTGGCCCAAAGTGACGTCTGGCAGCTATTACACAACACCGTCCCACTAACAGTACAGCAACTACTATCATGCATCAAAGCCCTTGCTGAAAGCAGAAACCTTTCAATAAACAAAAGCCACTGACATATGTAAGACTCATTAAGATTGTACCAAAACACCATCACAAGCAGAGATAACACTCAACTTTAATGATTCAATACAAGGAGTTAAAAATGTCTATCTTGACGCACCTCCTGAACTTTTGCTTTGACTATGATGACTTTGCATAAAAGCCAAATGTTGTTTTATTATGTTAATTTAGAAAAGCTGAAAATCTATTATACAACATCAAATTTACAACTAAACAACAAAGTCTTAAAAAGAACTTGTTTATTATACATTATATAAAGTAGTACTGGAGTATTACTGGTCCCATTAACCTATGTTGTACCTACTATATGGGTGGAGCATGTAACCCAACATTATTGAGTGGGACAGATTATTCATTATGTTGGCGAGGCATAAATGTCTGAAAGTTTTCCCAATGCTGAAGTCAGTATATTTTCCTCTCTGCCGAGGACAGCTGCCCCTGAGCCAACACATGATTGCTGAAGACTTGCGCTAGAATATGGCGTGCTCCCGTGACACTGGGCTCGTAACAGACCTAACCGTTGTGCTTCTCAGGTCCGTGTCTTTATGACGAAAGAGGTCTGCATCACATTTACAAGCAAAAGCCTCATTCCTGTCTGCGTTGATCAAAGGGCTTATGAAGCAAGCAATCTGATTTTTTGCAGACCTCCCATGCTCTGGAGAAAGGCAACAGGTCAGTGCCAGTGCCCTCGCAAAGTGAGTCCAATCCACTAAATCTATTTGGACAGAGATGTCTCTGCAAACGAGATACTCCGTCTAGCTCGTTATACCAAGGGTGTGGACTGGAAATGGACACATCTGGCGTGAGGAATAGGACCAGATTTCAGAGTTTACATCTTGCTAAAGACATTTTAGACATTAAATTGGGTGGCTGGCACAAACGTGAAATGTGGGATTTGATTTTGTGGGAAGTCCACCATAAATTCCAAATCACAGGGGTGGAAAATATCATTTTATTTCATAGCTGCTCCAACCAATATATTTACCTGATTATAAGAAATGTGCTAAGTTCTTTACTTCAACATCTAGCGCTTGACTTTGGGGTAAAACAAAACATTTTGAAGGACATCCTCAAAAACAGCTGCACTATATGTAATCATCTGCTTGATTCACATGTCTATAGAAAAAAGAACACTGTTAATTTACTACTTTGATTGTCAGACATGTGTCACTTAAAATAAAATTGGATAAATTAAAGATTGATGGTGTAAAACCTTACTGCACACTATATGCTCTGCTTTAATCAGACCTCAACTCTGTAAGAGACAGTAAATCGGTTTGCTGGTTACATTAGTCCTGAAGCACATCACTGATATTTATTACAGATATAGATATCCAGCCCACCTATTTTTGCCTTCTTTCATCCAAGGTGACATGAACGCACTAAAAGTGCCCTAATTCCTATCCCTCTCATTAAGCTGCTGCCAAAGTCCCACCGTTAACTAGGATTTCTCCGACTCAGCAGGTGTAGGGGACCGAGTCCCAGCTATAATCAGACACAGCCATCCAGTGTTTGATGCAGCCTGCTAGGAAACTGACTAAACAAACTGTATTAATAGCTCGCGCTGCAGCCCTGTCTCTGGAATCTAAGGCTTGAATTGCCAGAGGGTAGGGAGACCCCTAAAAGTAGTATAGGAGAGGAAGGAGATAGTTAGTGTAAGAAAGACAGATCAGCGACTGGTCAAGTATGAATGATCCCTGATATTTGCTCAAGCACAGGTGAGGTCCAGTAAATGTTGGCTGTGAGTTTTAGTGACCGGAGATCTGGGTGTGTGTGACAGCTAATATGCATTTATGTAAGCAAAGTGAACCTGAGATTTGGTAAAAGGAACAAATGAAATCCTATATCCACGTCTGCATAACTAACATGGGGTAAAAGCTAAATCCATGTGGAGCTAGCAGACAATCCAGGACAATATGGGACAGCCCGTTTTGTAAAATTAAATAATAAAAACTGTGCTGATTTGATTTGTGGTCGGCAACTTTTAGCAGAACTTGCCATGAGGTTTTGGCTCTATAAAAACCTAAAGAAAAAGACAACGTTACCTGATGTTTGTAGAGCCAGCGCCACCGTGGGTGCAGACAATAATTTGCTAAATCATTTACACCTGATGCTCTAAAGTATTATCAAACCAATGATGATTTTACAAAGCCAATAACACAATAAGCATACTTTAAATTATGGCATGTCAGCCAAAAGCATGCATTTATTTAACATATATCTCTCAAATGTAAAAATTATTGACAACATATGTATTGTGATAACAATTAAGTTGCAGCAAAGAAGATTTATGCATAGTTTCAGGTGTATGCAACATTTATTGATTGGACAAACATGGATTGAAATTTTCTGTGGTAACACTTTTCTATGTGATGGAATTAGTTACAACTCTGCCAAAAACATGGCCTACATTCCTAATGAACGTGTTGACATGCATGGGGATGTGGATCCTGGGGCGTTCAGCTCAAATTGCAATACTATGGATATCATTTCCACTTCAGACTTTGACTTCTTTAGAGGCTCTTCTTGCACACTAAATTATCATCACAGCATTAAATGTTCTACCGCCAAGAAATAGACAAGCGAATATTTTTGCGGGTTTTCAGGCAGATCACAGATGTCAATATCAAACTGAAAATAACTTTAGTTCCTTCTTCCAGACAACGCTGACTGGCTTGAAAAAGTTAGTCTTTTTTAGCCTCCATTACCTCCTGGCTACGTACGGGCACATTTAGCCCTGCCTTTTCCCGTAACAAGACCGCCTATTCTTTACTACAATTGGCTACAAGCACGTCAGTCAACTGCATCCAGTTCACGGAAAGCTTTAGACCCTGTCAATAACACCGACTAGCTGATTCCTATTGGTTAAAAGCTCGAAATCAACTTTTTGTATCCTCGCAAAACTAATGGCTAACTGGAGTTGCTAGCTTTAACAACAGGCCGAACGCACATTTAAAATTAGTAATAACAGCGATACTACCACTTTCAGCGATGACAACTAACACACATCAACAGTAATTTAATTGTATTCGAAGTGAACCGGTGCATATTAAATACTTTACGGAGAGTCAAAATCGCAAAAGCAGGGAAAAAAGCTAGCAGTTAGTTGGTTAGCGGACTGACACTTGAGTGCAAAACGAGACAGTGGGACCGAATGAAGCGTTGTTAACAGTTTGACCATAAAATACACGTGTGTTTTTAGCAATAACAAACACTGAAAACTGTCACGCCAGTAGCTACTTTGTCAAAGTTTGGTGTAGTCGACATATCTGTGGTGAATTTTAAAGGGTAATAAAATGTTTACAAACTCACCCTTGCGCCCCTCTCGCTGGCTCCCCTCTCCTCTCCGCTCTCTCTTGGAATTTGACACTCCCCTCGACGTCGACTTCTCGCGAGATTTCACACCAGGCTCCACATGTTAAGAACACAGGTTTACGGATGCTATTTTTTTATTCATATTATTTAAAAAATAGTTTGTATCTACATGTTTACACAGAAAATGTTGCTTAAACTCTTGATGTCACCTATTGTGGTTCAGCGCCTGTCAAAATTACCCAACAATATCTGGTCCCATCATATCATCATGATAGCCTATGTGGTGTCAATGTATACATAGTTTGTTTAGTTTTACTTGTTCTGGGAGCTTCGTTTCTGTCTCGTTTCAGTTTTATTTTAGTCTATCAATATATTTTAATTTATTTTAATTTTATATATATGTACAGCTGACCAATAAGCATAAGTGACACAGGGATCATCCTTGTTTTCCAGTGCTGGACTGGCTCTACTCTAGCTACTCCAATTCCAATTCCAGGTATTTTTGCTTTATAGCCTAAAATGTTTCTACTTGTGATTTCTATTTAGCTTTAGTTACATTTGAAAAAGGTATATTTATCTCTATTTTTATATTTTTGTAAATTTATTTTACATTTTAATATAAACTAAACATAGCACCCCTGCTCTGTCTGAGTAATAATAATAAACAACTTTATTTATAGAGCACTTTTCAAACCTTGCGTTACAAAGTGCTTCACATACACACAAAATGCATACAATTAAAATAAAATGATAAGAACAGTAGAAGCAGTAGAGCGATAAAACATCAAATAAAAGCAATAGTACAGAAGACATGCCACATAAGGCAATAAAAGATCAAAATAAAATGACCAACAGGTCAGTAAATTAACTAAAATTAGGGAAGGCTTGAGATTGTATGTTTTGAGAAGAGATTTGAAAGAGGTTACTGACTCTGCAGATCTAATATTCACGGGTAAGTCATTCTAAAGTTCAAGGGCTATAACAGCAAAAGCTCTATCACCTTTAGTTTTAAGTCACACCTCAGGAATATGTAGTAATATGGAAGCACCATATTTGTAACAGCCATCAAAATAAAGTATGATCAGTAATTTAAAATCCTAATCAGTCAGAGGAACCTCTGTTCCATGACATGTCAAAGCATAACCTAACCTATTGAGTGAACTCACAAATACTCAGAAAAAGAGGCATGGGGTCTTTTCTCATCTTGCTTATATTCTCACTTTATTCTCTGGTGAAGGTGAATGTCCTGAATGTGGAGGCAAAGCAGCATTTTACTAAGACAATCATAAAATAAAAATGAAAACATGAGATCATGCTAACACAACACATGTTATCATGAAGACAAACCAGCTGATGTAATCCACAGGAACTGTTACACTAGACGATTTTTTTAAATATTCAAGTGACAGCGTGAGACACATCTCATTCATCTCCTCTATGTGAATTCAAAAACGAGTTTGGACTGCCCCCCAGTGGATAATTTAAGAACTGACTGTGAAAACATTAACCTTCATACCCGTTTTTTTTAGTCAGCCCCTTCAAAGTAAATCTATAATTCCTTTTTAGCTGCTATATATTGTCTTGAGTCCATCTTGAGTTCATTAGCTCAAATCAGAAAAGAATTTTGCTCCAGAATTTAAAATAGCTTGAAAAACAGCTCTGAATAACAACCCTAACTGCTAAGTTATGATGTGGTTTCGCCAGTCTGGTCCTATTTTTGTAATTTAGTCTAATTAGAAGGGATCGCAGACATATTCCAACACTCACACAGTTCAATTGTAATATAGCCTTTCTGTCAGGCTAGTGTACATACATGCAGGTAATGGTCTGTATTATTTCAACAGTACATCTGGGTAGATCTTCAGTAATAGCATGCATTTCTATCATCATACACAGTGACTTTTCAGGGACATCCACATGTTGCCAAGCTGTTTGTTACAGCTTAACTTGTTTTTCTAATTTCAACTCAATTTTAAGCTGAACAGAAGCATCCTGCACTTTTCTTACACTAACAAGTAAAAAGTCTGCTGTGAAAAGTCCTACAATTATAACCCAAATACGAACATGACTAATAATGTTGATATCACAAAGCCAGTAATTCATTAGGGTTTCACTGCTTACAACAATAAATTGTTAAAGTAGTAGCACCTACTTTTTATTTGATTTGATAAAGGTATTACAGCTGTGTGTTTTAAAAAACATAATGGGTTCACACTTTTTGTGAAAAACAAGAAGAAAAAAATGTATGTTATATAAAGGCATTTACTATCATAACATTGACAAAGAGAAAAATAGCACTTTTGCAAGTTACACAAGACATGATCTAATGAGTTAATTTTTAAACATGTGCAGAACAAGCAAACGGAAACAAGCACAGAAATGGTCAGATACTATTACAAACCTAAATACATTTTGCAAGCTAATTTAATTAATTTTTCAAGAACAAAAGTAGTAATCATGCAATTTTGTGGTTCTAACATTTAAACACCTAATTTAAAATAACGTAATTTTTAAGCATATGCTGCAAGATGAAGCAGTGAGCGCCCTTGAAAACCTAAAATTTTGCAAGTTAAGACTGGAAACTTCCATTGTAAAAACATTTTATTTCTCCTTAGCAACTGATCCGATCATTAAAGTAAAGCCAAAATAAATGTTAAATTACATACGACAACACACGTGTCGACATCACTTATCAGCACTGAACATGTTCAGAGGACGAGACAGAGGCAGGTGTGCCGGGCACATTTTGTGAAACCAATGATACTATCTGCAACCTTTTGTTGCATCTACATAACAAATAAAACTGTTCCCATCTGGCAAAATGTTTTCCGCTCTGGTGAAAGAGTGTCATTTTTTTCCACTTTCCTCTTGGTATTTCAAAAGTGACTGCTTTGTGAGTTCACTGGGAGGTTATTCAGAGAATGATCCCCACCCTTACTGTACAAACTACTTAACATTTATTCCTGAATTACTTATTTTAGCCCTCATTCACAAACCTATCTTACATTCTAATCTAACATTGAACACACGGTCATTTTACCAGAAAACTACATCTTTCTTTTCTTCTGTGACAAATCATAATTAAATATAAATAACTGTATTATATTTAGGTTTTAAAAAGTTAATTTATTTTTTATCCAAAACAAAAGTCATTCCTATGACAAAGCCACACAAACCTGTTATACTGTGTATAAAGTGGGCTGAGGACATTTCACTGCACGTAAGACTTCCTTTTAATGGGCCAAAATGTTTAGAACAATGTGAGGACAGTGTTCTGGTTCAGGCTCCTAGATGAAACACATCATATCAATTTATACATCATTAACTGCTCATTCAGATGCTGTGCAAGTTTTTTCATCTTGAATAAATCTATACTATTTGTAAGAAGGCTTGATGAATGAGGGAAACTGTCAGACAATATCCTATAAATCAACAGAGACACTTCCTTGTCAATAAATGTAGTGTGATCAGTTGTTAAATCAGCCAGTGAGGCCTGAGACCGCCCAGTGGTTTCATCACCTCAGTCTCTCAGCAGTATATAGTCTTTGATAGTCTCTGGTAAAGGAAGCTCTTTCACAGCAGTGGGGAGGAACTGCACTCCAAGACTCTGCCGGACAGCACATCGTGCCAGAGAGCGCAGTGTTGGAGCCTGAGCCACCATGTTGGTCAACCTTGCGAGCAGCTGGGGATCCTTACTCAGCTCCCTCGGTAGGGTTCCGTCAGCCCGTCGAATCTCAAACCGCCCTGCTGCCCGACACAGCAGCTCCAGGCACTCCTCCTCCTGTTCTGTGCCCAGGCCCCGGGCCAATAGAGCCACCAGCCGAGAGATAGGGGTCTGGCCCTTCAAGTTGGTCACATGCACTTGGGCTCCGTAGTCTAATAGCACTTTGACACTTTCCAGGTTTCCTTTCATTGCTGCCCAGCTCAAAGGAGTGTCATTGTTGTAGTCCCGAGCATTGGGACAGGCCCCACTCTCCAGCAGGGCCCTCACACATTCTGGGTTATCTTTGAAGGCAGCCCAGTGAAGAGGGGTGTCCTTGTTCCCGTCGAGGGCATTTGGCTGGGCCCCATACTCCAACAGCAGCTCCACACAGCTTTCATCTTTCTCTGCTGCATAGTGCAGTGCTGTTCGGTTGTATCCATCCAAAGCATTCACCTGATGAGGAGATGCAACAAAATTAAAAGTCTTATGCTATGATGTTAACAACATTTTAATCATGCAAATGCAATGATGTGAGGAAAGTGGTAGAGTCTGGGAACGGATTGTGTGGACTTCTCCGAGAGCACCTGTTATTATGGTTCATGTATAGGTGCAAAAGGGTTGGATAAGGTGAATAAACAGATGAAAAGATGTGGTAAGTGGGCATTAATTACCACACAATGTGACAAAGCCTATTTTCAAAGAAAACTTCAAACCCTTCAGTGCAACACCACAAGCCCTTAAAGCTGAAAGGTTCTTTCACCAAAATTATGTTTACAAAAACTACCTTCTACAAAGACATATAGTCTCAATCAAAACAGTTAGAAACTGTTAACAGTAACTTTTTTTAACTGTTTCTAGAAAGAAAGGTTGCTGCTTAATCTTTTTAAAATTTATTTTCCTGTAATATGATTTTTTTAAGCCCCTCAAATCGTCCGGAATATCCAAATCTGGACAAGTTTAACAAAATCTCCTCGTAGGGCTACAGATGCTAGAATTTTTCCCCCCTCTTTCTCTTGTATATTTTCTCACAGCAACTAAAAAATATGTTTAATATTTTTGCCAGCTTACACCATCCCCATCATCCGTATTACCATTCTTATCATCTTATTCTCATCAGTGTTATTAAAATTAATTAATGCAATTTTCTGCCTTTTAGGCAGCCACAGGTTTCCCTTCATTACAAAACAGTATGACAAGATATATAATTCCCTAAGTGATTATCGTGCTGTTTCAAAGTTGCATTGTTGGCAATTATATTAAAACTTATAATATAAAGAGGGACTGTTTAAAAGTACCTCATAATTACACTTAACTAGTCTCCTTCGGTAAATGTATTTAGCTACTTCTTACCACTGTAAACAGCAAA